>JAHREE010000279.1:35097179-35232487 GCA_033628505.1 Tringa tobata
ATAAACTCACAACTCTTATAAATAATACAAAAAGCTAGTACAATCAACCTGGGAATATAAACGCAAACCAAGTAAAACTCAAAAGCTAATGGCAAAGGTGGGGAATGTCCAATTCACAAAAACATATTTTTGAATCATTTTGGATTTTCTTCAATCATTTGGTTTTCCCAAAATTCATGTCTGCTAACAGTTAAATTTTTCAATCTGTCCCAATTTATTAAGCAAACATCACATAGAATTATTTATTCCATAAGCACCACCCTTTTCAGGTATCACTAGGTAGTAAATATAAATGAATCCAAAGAATTAAAACCACTGCTTCTATTTTCCCTGTGTTTATCTCCACTCTTCGCAACAGCCTTAGTCATTACGCTGTTAAGTTTCACTTTCCTCTCTGGTCCTTTTCTAATTGTGTCACAGGAGTGAGCACAATTACATGCTGTATTTACACTTAACTATATTATTAAATAGTGAAGGGGCTGTATAGTTTTGTTACCATTTCCTGAATCTTTTTTCTTTTTCTTAAATCTTAAAAGTCTTGCTAGCTGCTGCACATGGACCAAAAAAGTTCACACTCAACAGTCCAAAACGCTTCTGATATCCTTTTTCTCATGTTTATACTTAATTAAAAATCTATAAAAACAGATTACTTAGCAAATATTCCTCTTGCCAGCACAGTTCAGAACTCACCTACAATGAGTTTTGTCTGTGCTAGACATTATGTTGTCTGATTTGTTATTATTTCAAACTCTGCTGAAATCCCTCTAGATCAGACTACCCTACCAAATGGCGCACACTACACGCATTTGTCATTTACTGTCATTCCCTTCTTTTTTTTTTTTTTTCCTGTATCATTTGGTAAACAGGTGCTTAACTGGTTACAGAACACGTGAGATCATATGACTTCATCGTATAATACCGCTGAGTATTTACCAAGAGGTCTGGGAAACCAATAACAATAGTGGCGTAATTATGTTCGTCTGAGAGAATCCTGTTGGGGGAGCTGATCTTTTGTCCCACAGCTGCGCTGAGGTTTTCTGAAGAGAGCTGGTCACTCGAAACTGCATGGGGCACACACAGCTCTGACGCTAAACAGGGAAACGAAACGAAAGGAGAGTCATTGAACCCAGATGTGCAATAGGAAACAATATTAACCGTAAGAGCGCTGGTCGCCGCTATTACTTTGAGCATAAGATTACCAAAAAGCAGAAGATTTGACTACACTATACTGTAACACAGAAAAGAAGTCAGGAAATAACGTCATTTTTTGTGAAGCTAAGTACTTAAAATCAGGAAATACTAGCTTTGTAGTTGCTTATACCACTTAATTTTGCCCTCTACTGTGCAAATGAGGCAGGAAGCCTGTGGAGTAGAACAGCGTGTGATCTCATTGAAGATTGTTATAATGCAAATGCACAAAAAGGCAAAATGTAGGTTTGCACAGGTAAGTGTCAATGTGACATTTCTTGGTAGCCGTCTTGCCGCCTTTGCAATTTAAATAATGTTATTTGTAACACATTTCTGGTAAATAATGGTCTGGTTTCCTTTTTCTTTAAGCTAGAGAAAGCCAAATATTACTCTCTGCAACTGTAACAGCCCTTTATCTTGCCTCAAATTATCAACACAGTCAGAATCCACTATCTTTAGTTCTGCAGCATACACCACTGTTTCTACTTCAATGGGCGGACTATCTCGTTTACCTGGCAGTGGGAGAAAATCTTTCCTCCCTCAAAGGATGAATGGGCTACTGGTTTTGGGTCAGTGGCAAACCCACAATGGTCTACCTTTCCTTAGTTCTCCTGCCACAGGTTCTGCCTCAAAGAATGAGAACAGGCTGAAGATGTTACATTCAGGGTTTGCTGGATGATTTGGAAAAAAAGTGGAGAGGGGATATGATAACTTTTTAGATTGGAAGAGAAGAAATAAGATAACAAAGGGTAAAAATAGCACAAAAAGCATGCAGCAATAAACTGTCCACAAATACTTCGGGACTGGAAATTAAAATAACGTTTCTATCCATCTGAGGAATGATACTCTATAATGGTTTCTAAATAAGGTAATAAGAGGAAGGAAACTACTGTGCTCTGATGGAGCTCGATAAGTTGATAGAGTAAACTGTACAAGAGATAAAAAGGATCCTAGATATTTAAGCTGTGGTTAGAGTTTTTGGTATCCAATTTGTTGCTGTTTGTGTAAAATAAGCTGTATTTGTTATTTGTCAATAACATTTGCTTGTATCATGTTTACACTGTGTTAATCTCATTCTTCGTGATTACGCTAGCCCACAAGGACCAGGATGAAAATTTGTCCCTCTTTAACAGATATGAAGTGGTGTCTCTGTTTTCTGCCCTCTGTCTCTCTTAGACACACTAGAGATAGTCCAAAGCCAATAAAGTGTTAGGTGGGGTTCACATGTACTTCCAGTGTTACTAAACCAGGTAGACTAAAGATTTTGTGCACCATGGTCAAATACTGAGGATAGAAAACGTCACCAGGTCTCAAGACACGCAGATCTTAACAGGCAGAATGATGACCATTGGAGATTTCTGCCAACTTCTGTAGAATTGACATGCCTCAATGCCTAGCACCATCTGGGAATTTTACTGACCAAATTCCCCCTATCTTTTAACACAGGTGTGATGGCCTCAATAGCCTTCTGAACCCACCTGCAGAACTTTAGAAACCGTGATTTCTGTTCTGTTCTGACAGTAGGTCTTTTGTATTTTAATGCGTTGGGCAATGTCTTCTGGCTCATCTGAGTGTGTGTAACAGACTTGCAATAGTGTACAGACTATTGGTCTGTATCAAATATGTACCAACATATTTGGTCCCTTCTATCCTATGTTCTAATTCCTGCCTAGTCATCTTTTCCCCTTTTCCATTCTGTATGCTCGTACATTTCCTGAAAGTCCATGACTGCGGGATGTTAAATGTTACAATGAAACAAAAGATGCTTTATTCAATCTGAAGTTTGAGCATGGAATTTGCCATGCTTTGTGAAAAATTGTTATTAACCAAACATGATAAAGTGAGGACAAAAAGAGAATCAGAGAGAAGGTTACCCAGACCTTTAAAGTAAAAGAGCCTTGTTTGTGCAGCTGCAAACACAGAAATGATTTAAAAAAAAAAACAACAACAAAACAAGCCAAGCTTGCATTCAATACCTGTTGTTAAGCCAAATCCCATGTCAGCTGGCTCTTCACTCAATGCATACAGCTGGCAAACCTCACTGTCTTCAGCTTCCATACGGGCACGCTTGGTTAAAAGAAATTTCCTGTAAAGGATACACTTTTATAATAATTCCTGATTAAGCTTGTATCTCTAAACAAGGGCTTTTATCTTCTGAGACAGCAAAAACATTCTACATTTATATCAACAAGGTTATCAACACCTTTTGCTAAAACTAAATATGATTTACCAAACTTCTCTGAGATAGAAAGGGCAAGTCAGCAAGTGGCAGACTTCTCTTCTGGTAACTATTTATACACTTTTATTTGCTGTGCATTTATAAAAATAAGACAGCATAGTAATATTTCTTTCACATGACCATGAAAGTAAAGCAAGCAGGCACTAACTCTGGATGAAGTGGCTGTATTTCCAAAGCTAGGTCCACCAACATTCTCATTTCTAAAGATCAACACCACCTCAGTAAAAACAGTATTAGGATGCATACAATGAAAGCTAGTCTAGATTTTCAGAGGCATGAATTTAGGCAGGCACATCCTGTTCATTTCCTACTCCAACAGCCTACCTGTGCTTTCAACATAGCAAATCTGCATTTGCTACGAACACCAACTGTTTAAGTCTGAGCCAGTCTCACAAACTGGAAACACAACTCTGAGACCAGGAGTGAAACTCCTGAATATAAACCAGACACAAACAAGAAATAGTGGCATCAAGAAAACTAGCAATAACTAACCGATTCGTTTCATTTTCCACCAAGAGCCACCGGTCTTCGGCCGCCAGGAAAACAGATTTCAGATTGATTGGAAGTGAGATGGTATGAGTTTGACCCTCTAATACATCCAGTACAATAAGGCTGTTTCTGTAAAATTTGAAGTCAAGAAAAGAATAATCAGATAGGGATGTACACAAGGAGATCTGTTATAAATCACTATAATACAAGGATATAATTTACTCTCACCCTCCTTCCTTGTAGAACACCAGCCAGTTTTTGTGTGAAAACTCCCGGCACATTTTGTAGCTGCTCTGTATAAAAATATGTCATACAGCAATCAGTGTTTATTATATTTGTCCCAGTGAGTTTTCCTGACTCCCCTGAAAGTATACTACATTTTCATTTATTTAGAATAATCCACAGCATACATTACCTCTGAAAATGCTATCTAGTCTGCCTGGTCCCAAGTCATATAGTTGCATCATAACTGAGTTCATTATTTTGGACATCATCCCTTGTAACAAAATGTCCGTTATTCCCATTTCTAGCTCCAGAGTGGGATTTTTTAAAGGTACATATCATCAGGCAATACAACTTATTTATGTTTTATTTATGTTTTCACTATTCCATAACAATGCTATTTCATGTGTAAAACATTTAAACGTACATAAAAGTAAACAATTTAGTGCTTGGACTATAAAAACAGAAAGATGAAGTATCCTTGAGCAGTTTTTCCAATACTGAGCTTTGATTTTTCAAAAAAAAAAATAGTATAATAGAGGCAGGTGTATTTCTCACCATCTCTTCCTTGCTGCCCCACCAAGATGTTCTCCTAGGAGACTCCTGAGCATCCGGTAAGAGCAAAAGTCGACGAAGGGCACCATTGTTTGTATCCAGCAACAACACAACATTGCTCTGAAAATGAAAAGCAGATCTGTGTACATCTCAAGCCCGTTTAAGAGACTATTTCTATTCAGGAATCTATCTAAAGCACTTTGGCAACTAGCAACTTAGGACATTTTGAAAAGGTGATCTAGAGTTTTGTTGGAAAAATTAATGATCTAGACTTTTGTTGTAGGCTGAATCTTTTTGGTTAATTTCAAAGCTCATGGAGAAACCTGGTTGTAGAGGTTAAGTACATGCAAAAAGGGCTGGAATGACATTTCAGTTTTTCAATAATGTTTTATCTATACATCTCACATTTACTTCTGCATAAGCTCTAGGAAGTAGACTAGTATGGTTTACATGTCAAAGCTGTAGTCAGGTACTCGTGAGAGACATACCAGTTCTGTTCTGTCAAGTCACTAAAGTACTTCATTTCAGTTTTTATGTTTTCTTAGCACTCCTCTAAAGTATCCATTAAGTTACACTGACGATGAAAAACTGCTGAGAGAACTGCTTAGTATGTTCTCTCCGAGTTCATACTTAGGATACCATAGAGCCCATTAAATATCCCAGCATGTGACAATCTATCTGTGACCTGCACACAGACAGCTTACAGTGTCAGAGGTAGGACAGCTGTTGGAGGACAGCAGAATGACCCAAGGATGGAGATCAGAAGCAGAGAAGACACTGAATAGAGTGGTGCAAGTGTCCACCCTATATCACATGAGAACTTTGTGTGCTAAATTTTGAACTTCAGATCTCTCAGCTTGTTACTCAATGCCCTAAGGTCCAGGCATGATGTCAAATGTTGGGGACATTTTAAACATTTCTTTTTATGAAGTAGTTAACTGAAAATTCAAGAGAACAATCATTCAGGGCTAACCTTAACCGCAACAAATGAAATTTAAAAGGTACAAAAGAACAAGTTAATTAAGCCTTGGGTTTGCCATTCAAGGAAACGTTAAGTTCTGCAGGGACATTAGGTTCTGCAAGGACTTACTAAAAGTAAACTGTCTACGTACAACATCTGCAATAACGCACAAGAGACGTTAAGGGAGCAAAACATAAATTCCCACAAATTCTCCTAAATAAAACAAATACAAAGAATCTGAGTCACAGCGGTTTTGTTCTTTTTGGGTACCCTTCATACTTTCACTAGGATTATTTGGGAGAATTAACTTTATTTAATAATGATAGTAATCTGAAGCTAAATATGGTAAAGCATTTAAAATATTACCATGTTATTTGGAGCATTTGGGAATTTCAGCTAGAGTTCAGTACCTCTAAAAAAAGAAGTTTGCTTATGTATTACAAACCAAAATTATAGAAATGTGGTTCAGGAAAAAAAAAAATAGGGCATTTGCTTTGCATTTTGGTCTTCTGCCATATTTTATTTATATAATTCTGCAACAGCATCGCTGAACCAAAGCAATACATTAGCCTTCCACGTGAGATAAAGAACACATATGAATCAATTACGTTCCTCCAATTAGCGTTAAATTTATGAGAGGCAGTTGGTAATATAAAAAGCCTCTCCACTCCACCCCTTTTGATGTTAATGGTTTCCTTCTGTGCTAAGTGACTGATGTATATTCTGTCTGTGTTTAAGAATAGATTTTTGCGTCACTTGCGAACACATCCAAGAGCAGCTTTGGCAACTCTTCAAGTGGGCTGGGAAAAGACGTTGGTGTGCAATTCCGCTGTGTTTGTTCTTGACTGGGAGAAAAGTAACCTTTGGGCGACCTCCCGACCCCGATGTCTGGAATTCCAAACTCTGGACAGATGCAATAACCAATCTCATGAAGTGGCGTGCCTTTATTTTTAGTTACTGCAAAGTTTCCCTTTCCTTACTGCTGTTTTTATTTTAGCCAGCATTTTCCTCTTAAAAGTCCTTAAACCAAACAGGGCTGTGATTTCACTTTGCTGGTATGGGAAGCTGTTCCTTATGGTCTTGCAGAACGGGAGGAGGGTTAGGGGAAGGAATACACGGCAATTTCAGAGTGAGACAGTGCAAACAATTCAGTTTAACCCTCTTGTCTTCTTCTCCCCCTACTGACTCTCATAATTTTGTTCTCTTCTGCCCTCGATGCCCGAGCAAGCAAGCTTAGAAACACAGACTGTGCTGAGCTCTCAGCTTCAGCTGAGGCTGATCCCGAGCTTGGCAGGATTCTGTACCTCTCCTTGCCTCCTGTCCCACAAACACCTTTTCTATGAGTGCCACTCACAGACCTCTTGATTGATACTCACTTAGCAATCCTGACGCTGTAAATATTAGGCACAGACACAGACATATCATATTGTTCCTTGGGTTCAAGTGAAAAAAAAATTCTGTGGAAGAATTTATGGCTCTGGGCTCAAACCACCATGCCTTGAGAGGTGGGAAATGTGTGAAAGCAGATTACTAGTGTTCCAATTAATGCGAGCGGTGTCTTTCAGATGATTGGGGAGACTTGATTGTACAAGAGATTTCAGGGAACTGAGAACAGCAAATAGAGATACAAGCTTTCTGCCTACAGAAAAAAGTCTTCACCTTTTCTATATAAAGGTGTGCTTTCTAAATAAGCACACCTTTTCTATAAGGTATGCTTATAGCAAAGGAAAGTCTTACATAGGAAACACACACACACAAAAGGGAATTTAATAACTTCAACTAGTTTTTGAAGAAAATACACCTTTCCTCCTGAACATATACATCAGAATATTATGGGGACTAGAGGTTCCAGACGTTACTGCTAGTAGGTTGCAGGTCCTTCCATATGCAGGTCCCCACTTGTGTTTCAGGCCAGATCACAAACTGTCAAAAAAAAGTCTTCTTTTAAAGGATGTTTGCCATCTTCTACATGTTGTGAGCAAGGTGGATCTCTGTCAGCTTCTGTGCTGCAGACTCTCTCACTCCCTTGCTATCTGAGAGCTTTGACAAAGAGCTCCAGCAGAACGTGGGAGAGGGAAAAGCACTTCCCTCCCCCCCTACCCCACTTCCTGGCCAAGAAAGACAAAAGCAGAGTTAGAGGATGCTGGCAGAACACTGCCTGGGCAAAGCTCGTTGTGCTCCCTCAGGCGAACTGTAGGTTACTCTGTCCGTCCAGCTGTAGCTTTTCAAGAGTGCAAAGTACTTCTATGAAAACACAGAAGTGTGCAGTTAATTATCCATGTGCATTTTCCTCCTACAATCCCATACAAAATCAGGCATAAAGTTATCAAAATTCTTTTCAGTCTGTATTTGTTCTCCTCCCGAGTGGTAGAAGCAATAGGTGCAAAAAGAAAAAGAAAGCCCTGAAATACTCGTGGGAAAGACAAGGCAGAGGCACTGCTGCTTTGAAAAGATGAACGCAATTCTCACCTTACGAGGGAATGACATGAGATTTCTGAAGGGTCTTTTCAAAGTCTATCAGCTTAGTCTGAAGAAAAAGATAGTCAAAACAGGCTGCGCTCAACTGAGAGCAATGGCCACCATGAGGAACAGAATCATCTACTCTTTCTTCCAAGAAGATGTAAAGGTGGCTTAAAAGCAGATAAATCTCTGGTTTGTGCTATTAAGTTAAATCCCTGAGGAGTTCAGTTTTAGTAAAATTTTATTTAAAAGGACAGGAAGGAATGGTGATTTTTCATTTTATTTCACTGGAGGGCTCTATTGAATCCAGATGGATGTCATCTGGGAAATAAATCACGCAAGCTTATTTGAAAAGCCACAATATCACCATCTCATCCTTTCCAATAAGTTTATCATCCGTTTAAAATTGTTCTTTTTTATAACTTAGAAACATTATTCTCCAAAGACCTTTATTAAAACAAAGATTTGGGAAAAATCTTTACCTTTTGGTACTAATTAATGGATTATATTATTTATGAAATTTCAGCTGCCAAGTGGACTTTTTTATTTAATGAATTCAACTTCTTATTTCTACAAATATTGTTAATACTTCTTGGTCTTTTTGCAAGTGCATGTAGGTGAACCTCTAAAGCATCACATACATCATTTACATCACTTGCTTTTCTTGAAGATCTGTTTGATGCACTCTTAGCACAAGTAGCTAACCCTTGGAGCCTTGTCCAAAATACAGATGTGCTACTAATTTACTTGTCTTAACATGTGAATGTGGCAAATTCTGAGCTTACAACTGTCAGTGACCTTAGTACAACCGAAGGTAGGTGTCTTGACTATATGTCAAGGCTCTTTCTGCAGACAGTAGAAAGAGAGAGGCGTCTCCAGAGGGCAATTTACCATGCTCTCCCTTAGCTAGGATGAATTGCTTTTAGACATCACCTTTATCCTCCCAACAGATACAAAAGGTACTTGGATGATTAGCTTAGAGTATACGCTTACCTGCTAACATCAATAATAGTGAATTTAATTTCATATACAGCAATATCCACCTCATTTCACAGGTGCACAAAGTAAGTACATGATTTTTCCTTGGTTCCCCCGCAGAAGGAGTTGGGAATAAAACCTAAGCTCTATGTGGAAAAATTAAAGTATTTGAGAATCCCTGTTTAGATTCAGTGGGAACTGAAGATGCAGAAATCCTAACACATGAGCCCTAACATAAGGAAGGATAGCAGTGGCTGTGAAGACCACAACAGCAGCATTCTACAAGACAACTGTACAGGCAACCACCACAAGCAGGTAACTTCAGAATCGTATTTTCTCCAGTTGGCATTGGAAAGTGTCCAAGGCAAAGCTAAAAAAGGCATAGGCAGTTCTACTAAAAGCAGAAGAATTGCATTTCCCATAAGGCATCAAGCTTAACTGTAGTGTTTGAGACCAGAAAGTGCCATCAACACTTGACAAACGTTCCTGGAAGAACAGTATCACAGAGACACTAGTTATGAAATGACTGAAAACAACTTAATACCTCAACTCAATGTAGGAAATGTTCTTCTTGACCAGTCTCTCGCAAAATAGGCAGAAGAAATTCAGAACAACAAAAGCAAAAGGCAAAACCAACCAACAATCACCAGATTAATACCAATGTCGAGTCACTATGACTGGTAGGTAACATAATAAACTATTATTAATATTAAAAAAATGAATAGCAGCAGCACTGTCTCAACTGTTGTCTCTTCCTACTTCTGGGCAAAGAAGTTTTGAATTGGAAACGTTCCAATTAGTTCACTGATAGCAATGGAAAGTGCAAAGTATGTGGAAACTATGCAATACTTGACTTTAAAAAAAGGATTTGAGTCAAACCAACACTGAAGTCGTCAGTGGTTCTAAATTTGCATTGCTGATACACTAGATGTCAAGGCTTACATAGTCTCAGTACATCAGATGTTACAGAATGAGAAATATCAAGATTCACAAAACAAATCAAAAATGGTGGCACAAAGCAAATACAAAAAAAATTTTACTTTGTGACTCAGAAAATGTCTCATATACTACTTGAAAAGTAAAAAGGGGATATGATCAGAGCAGAACTTAAGTTTACAGCATAAACCAGCTTACTTTGTACTTTGCATTTTGCAAACAGATGCTGCTTGACTGAGATTCCTGAACTCAACTCACTATCTCCCTTTCTCCCATGAAGGCCATCACTAAGCGAAATAAGATAAGCAGGTAGAAGTCAGCTTCAAGAATGCAAAAGGACACTGTCCAGCTAAAAAGTGCAAGAGGAAAATCTCCACACAAAACGTAAAGCTGAAGGCAACTCCCAAGACAGTCAGAAAGAGAACACTCAGAAGGAGGTAGGCTTGTTCAGGCTATTTCACTCTGTAGAGGTAGACTCCTCAGCAATTCTAACATTATGATACTACTTTGATCATCAGTAAACATTTAGCTTATTTTATTTAAATTTTCAAATGTATTTTTTTTAATTTAAAATTTTAAACATCTACATGTTTTTTTTTTACCTCCTCTTCATGTAGAACCACTTGACCTTTAAGTGGATTTCCCAGCGGTGCCACAGTCACAAAAGGTTGCCAGACATTTCCGACTGTTCTTGGGAAGAGATCATAAAGATCCACAAAGTATCCACTCTTACTAGAAACCTTCATGAAGTACAAGGAAACAGGATTGCATGTAGTAACGTAAAGAACATTTTCGGTTTCCTCTTCTGAAATAAGAAAATAACATTAGTGAAAGGCTACTGACATGATGCATTACTCTCCTGGAAACATATATGTCATAAACTGGGCAGCTGATATAGCAAAATGTGCAGCAAAATTGCCACCAATGACACAGGAAAAAAAAAAGAGATGATATCTTGAAACTAACTAAACATTAACAGGCAGAATCTTGCCACAACACTTTTAACTCTTTAAACAAGTAGTCCAAGGCACATTAGTGTAGATATAACTGTAGTGCCTGCCAGCTGCTATTATATACAAAATCTGTCCAGATGTTTTTGTTTATAAACTTGGTTCTCCCTCCTTCTCTGTTTCAATTCATATATTTAGTACTTAAACATGGGATGAATGCGAACTTTGTATGGAATCTTTCACGTATAGCATCTTCCTGATTGATTTCAGACAATTCTTAAAATCAATTCAAAGCCATGTAATTTATGTTTCGGAGTCATAAAAGTTTGTTAATATATTTGAAACTATGGCTACAAGCAGAGAAGGCAGCATTCCAGTACTCACCATTAGCGACATGTTTATAATACACAATAAAGTTTATACAAGTTTAATGATGAACCCTAAAAACTTTTATGAATATTCTCAATGATGCAATTAACTTTGGTATACAAGTAGTATAGGAAACTAAGGCAAATTCGATCCAGTGAGAAAAGAATTTCAATCAGTAAAACACAGAGAAAAAAAGCACAGCACTCTACAGTTACAAGATTTGCATTAAAACTGAATTGACCTAGAGAGAGGGGAAAACTCAAATAATTGTTTTTCTGAAGCAATACAGTGTTGACTATTAAAAGCTAGAGAGACTTGCAATTTTTTTGCTGTGTTCTACTTTAATTATATATCCTTCTCTTAGTTTGAGAAGGATGCATATCTGTACAAAGACGACAATGCCTCAGTGAAATTATGTTCCCATTTCAGTGGCTGATTATTTTTTTGTATTTCATCTACTGTTAATAAAAAAATGCAAAAAGATAAACTGTTATTTCTATACTCAATTCCTACACTCCATTCCTACACTCCATATCCTCCATTTCTGTATTCCAGTTCTTAGCATTATTCCTATACTCCACAGCAAATATAGCCAGAAATACACACTATTGTAAACACACTGAAGTAAAAGCACTTAGAATCCCTCATATTGTCATTTATCTTCCACCACTGGCTATCAGCAAGCACTTAGGAAGTCAACAGCCTACTTCTTCCCCATCTTTAGGATATTTCACATATTTATAATGTTGGGGATTATTACAAAAATGTTACTAGCTTTTCTTACCGCACCTTTTGTTACTGTAACATCACAAACTAAGTTAACTTCATCCAAAGGCAGTGTCCAAAAAGCAAGTTCTTCTGTAAAATTGAGGGACCTGGCTTCATGTCGTTCCAGTGGAAATCCTTGAATATTTAAGTGCACAGGGCCCTAAAAACAAAACGGTAACAATGAGGGTTTACTAAGATATTCCACTCACCATTCTTTATGGAAATCTAGAAGTCTACTTCAGGACTGTTAATACTATTAACAACTGAAACAGACCAATTACTATACAAAAAAAAAGGGAAAAGGAAATGCTTTTTTGCAAGCTCTCTGAATGTCCATACTGCCATTCTCTTTACAGTATCTTTAGTCTTTGATTGGTTTGAAACTATTATGGCTCAGTGGCATGAAGGAGGTATCATGTACTGATAAAACACAGGACATAAAAGGAAAAAATAAGAATATTTTTGTTTCAAAGAAATTCAATGGCAATTTCTTATTATATAAAATTTAAATCTCACCCCTACGTCACATTAGCAGTTCAGGTTTTTCCTTATTCACTGCAGTAATAATTACCAAAGTTAAGCCAAGAACTCAAAGCCGAAAAAGACTTAGAAGCTTTGGCTGCAGGTCAAATTGTACCAAAGGTAAAGATTCAAACTTGGCAATGCCAAAGACCCATAAGAATTCAGCTGCATGCAAAATAGAAAAAGAAAACAGCTTTCTTTTCAGTTTCTGATCTTGTCCAAAAATTGAGATCTGGGGGCTGACACAGCCTCCCTCCAAGCATCCTACAGAGTTCCTTCAAATATGACATTTTCAATATCCTTATTAAAACCTCTTTTCAAGAACTTCTGACCAAACTTAATGATTTTAAAGCACATCTCACATTGTGAAGGCTAGGTATACAAAAACGTTCATTTTTCTAGGCAGAATAAAAACCCCAAGAACAGGTAACAAGGGCAACACTTTGTTTATACTCCTTCCTGAAAAACTTAATCACGTTTTAGATTCTTTGCATCCAAATACATAAAAATAGTATTATATTATTAAAAAAAAAAAAGACAAACCTTTACATCTATTTTTTGAGTTTCTGTTGGGCACAGCAGTTTTTGTTGTGCATTCCCTGGCTGATCGATTTTCCAGTAGCCCATAAATTTATGATCTGGTAATGGCAGTCTGTCAAACAATATAGGAACAAACAAAGTTTTACATTCATTAATCAGCAACTGACATAGAATAAATAATTTAAACAACTGCATTATTCCAAAGAGACACATCTGAAGATTCTCTTGAAGAAAATGCTTCCTTGCTAAAATATGTAATTTCTTCTACATTTTAAATCACAAAAGATTTTAGCCTTCTGGAATACTAATATAGCCACAACCTAAAAAGCATCATAAAAGAAGCAGCAAGTCACATAATATGGCCTCAAAAGGAAAACTTTTCCAGTCAGAATTATTTGAGATATGTAATAAAATATACCCAAACCATCTTTTACTTTGCTTTATTTGGATCCGGCAGGTAGTACCACTTAAAGGATCTACTATCAGTGGCACACTCATCTAAAAAAAGCAGCAGAATAAGCACAGCAAACACTGTGGCAAGTTAACCATGAAATAAAAGTTCAACGAATTATTCCATATATTTCTCCACTGACATGAACAAAGGCAAAGGAATACAGATGTGAGAGCATCTCATTGCCTTCTGGCGTGTACAGCCTACGGAAAGGACAGGGACATCTTCAAAAGCCTCAGTTTCTTGCCTTGCTCTAATTTCTTCATTTCTGTACCTTTTCTTCAGGGAAAATACATATAAGCCCCAGCAAAACTCATTTATATAGGAAACGAAAATGCTGGTGTATGACAAAGTAGCTTGACAGCAGAATAGGGACAACACAATTTTTATTTCTTTCCTCTGTAGTGATTTGCAACCACTGAAAGCAGCTTGATTTTCTTAATTGGCATTAATACCCTCAAGCTAATGAACTCATCGCTTTTGTTTCTTTTATTTGGGATCAGTTGTTCCTAAAGAGAGCTCCTATCAAGACTACATTCTGTGTTACACGCTGTTGCACATTATTGTACAGCTACAAGATCTGGCAAGAGAACAGAAGACATTCCTTCTCCCAGTTTCTATAAATATCTCCAAAGTCTATTTTAAGGAAGTTCTCTTAGACTGTTTGTTAAAAGTCTGTGCATGGTCTCTTCTGTCCTGCCTGATGACGCTCGTTCCTACTGTTACAATTATTTCTCCTCTCCCTACCAACCAAACTGGACCCTTCTAAATATTAGAGGTCTGTTTCATTTCTTCTTGATATTCTTTTCAGAATAAAAAGGGATCCCAAATAAAAACAAACAAACAAAGAAACAAACAAACAAAACAGAACAACTTAGTTGGACTATATATGAATCTTGGGGAATTCTACTTTTACTCTTTTTCCACTAACAACTTAAAGGAAAATTCAGAGAATGAACACCAATATCCTCTAATCTTTGGAGGTCATGCAGGAAAGCTGCATTAACATTCCTTACTGGTATACTGACACCAAATCTCAAGCAACCTGGAGAAACCAGTACTCGGAGGTGGAAAGTGACTCAGCCTCCATCCCCATTCTGTGTTTGGACCATCTGCCAAGGCTGTCAGATCGCCGAAGACACTTTTTGCAAACAGAAAATGGTCTGGATGGTATAGATTGTTAGCACTCATAGATAAATGTCTAGCTGCCAGCAATATGCCATTGGGGCACGTAATGATTGAAGTGCATCTAATTCCCTCTCAAAGAACCAGTAGAGCCTTCATTGCCTGTTTGTTGCCCGGTTAAGAGTATAAACAGATACCAATGTTAGAAGATTGATTTACTTTGGACCTTCCCATTCTCTACACCTAGCTAATCTAGCCAGATTCTTCCCAAATTGAGAAGAGAAATTAAACCAGACTGAAAGAAAATGCACGTACAATATATCGCAGATTACAACATTTAACACCGTTAGGAAAAAACCCCGACATTCAGGATGCACTATTTCAACACATACATGATTCTTAGATAAATTTATTCATGCAGTCAGAAAATGGGCAAACAGTCAAGTCACTCAACTAAACGTCAGTTTATCCATGAACTGGAATTCTACTTCAGGCTTCCATTTGGGTTTCAAAATGATTTGTTGGCAAAACACTGGTTATGTCTTGAGCCAAAACTGTCTTGTGTGCAAAAAGAAACTGGGTATTTTTTTTTGCTATGGTGACTCCGAGCAGCATAATCTCTGATATGTCTATAATCAGCAATAATTGTTTCCCGTTAGCTCAATGGAACATCAACTTCCACAAGGATTTGGACTTCAGTTTTAATTCCTTACACATTACTCTCATGGACAACATCCTAGAAATCAATGGGTTCACTACTAATCATGAATGCTTATTAAATTTTAAAACAAAACATATGTGAATAACCAGCTCTAACCAAATACCCTGCTTTATATAGCAACAGAATTACAGATTGCATTCCCAAAGAAACAAAACATTTCCACTTTGTTTCAGCTTTCCAGAGATTTGATTTGCTAATAGTTCCTCTCTTCCCTCAGGAAAACTGATTTCTCCTTTCTCCTAGATTCTTGAGGTTTTGTTCCCATTTCTGAACGACTCAGTTTCTCTGGGGCAGCAGAACAAGTCATCACGAACCACAAATAGGAGGGAAAGGAAGATTAGAATTTAGGAACAGAACAGAAAGCAGAATTCACAATACAAAGTTCTTTGTCAGGAGTAATGGGGATCCTTACAGCACCTGACAATTCTTTTTTACCCCATCTCACTGCTCTCTCTTATAAATCTAGTCTAAGAAAGCCTACGAGTATTGAAGAAGTTGGTGGCATTGAAGGTCTTATACCCAGTCTGCCTCCTGAACAATTTTCAGGGGAGAACGAGGATGCAGGACTAGAACAGGCCCACACTGAAAATGTGTATATATCTTAACCGTTTTCCTCTAGTGAATATATATGACACGCAGTGAAGGACGGAGAGTTTCTTTTCACAGGACTTACAAGCAGCAAGCAAGTTTTGAAAACAGCTTGAAGTGACAGTACTAGTAAAAAGCTTCACAAGGCGCTCCTGCCACGCTGCTGTATTTCAAATTAATTAACCAAATACCATTTACAGAAAAGGCACAGAATACTATGGAATTGCCGCTGCTGGCAAAAATCTGCCAAGAAAAGAGATCTGATGGGTGTAAGAAGTGCAGTGGCTGGGTAAGAACACTACTGAAACTCCACCGCTCTCTCTCCAGCTGGGGTGCACAGAGAGAGACGTGATTTTTGCTTTCCTCAAAAGCTGGAAAGGGTTTCTAGAACAGAAAAACTACACGACAGACTGCAGTAATCCTGTAGGAAAGCCAAGGCTTAAAAGCAAGTTCTAAGAAATTATTCCTGATCAGTTCTTTGATTATGAATTCGTCAGAGCCTGCTGCTTAAGGAAAATTTAGAAATAGTTTTTAATGTTTATTTAATCTTAATTTTAAATCCTGGTTTTCTACAAGGTCACAGTCCATGAAATGGTTATATAAGCAGGTATTTTGCTTAGAAAAGATGATTGCACAGGACCTATAGCTGGTGGGGCAATTCTACAAAAAAATGACTATTTAGCCTGATTTTCTTCGTGCACAGCAGTCCAAGGGGAGACAATCTGTCAAAAGGTAATTCTCTAGTGGCTTCTGCTGCTGGAAAACAGAACACAGTCTGCATCTTTTTGATTTTAAAGTATAAATTAATTTTAGGCTAATTAAAAGAACCCAAACAAACAACTACAAACCAAAACACCAAACAACTGTGTTCAAAAAGTCAACAGAACCCGCTTTATAAGAAGTTATTTATTTAGCTTTCTGCGAACACACTGGAAAATAGCTATGAATCTTCTAAGACTGAAATTCCACCGAATGCAAACTCTCTACCTTCAGCTATTGTACTGGTACAGCTGTGGACGTGAACTGTGACAGGCAACAAAGCTGCTTAATACGTGATCTTGTAAACCAGCTCAGTGCTGGCACAGAAGGTACTATTCAAGGTCTTTAGTAACAGCCTGTGCTCCACATCCAGCTGAAGAGACTTTTATCCCACCTAACTTTTTTGGACTTAAGTCAGATAATAGTTTGAAATCAGGAAAATTCATTACCAAGCAGCTCTCTGTAATTTATTTAAACACGTTTTGATTAAAAATATAAGCAGTAGATATGCAGAACAGTCTTATGTTAGGCCTCCTGTTCCCTGACAGTCAAGTGCAGGCCCTCCCCGACCCCCCGCAATGCACAAGATGGACACCAGACACACATGGTACGAGAAAGGTCCAACAAGTAACTAGAGATTACCTGGGGAAAAAAGAAAAAAAACCCACAAACAGTTTCAAGAGAAAATTAAAGACGTTAATATGTACATATTTATATTACATATAAAAAAATTCAGTACATATAAAGGGAATATTCAAGTTATAGCAAGTACCTGGGAGTGGACAGTGACAGCAGGAAAAATATGGAATGGCAATTTTATCAAGGATAAATGCCAGAATTAAAGCTGAATGCTGTTTTACCTAGGAATTGCAAATGGTCTGAACTGTGCACCAAAATGGCAGATTAACACGAGTTCAGACAAATATGACAAAACAGATGTCAACGGGAAAAACAAAGTGTAATTGTACATAAAGAAAGAGAATGAGTTAATACAATGAGTAATCCATTTTACCCACTATGTCTTGGCAAAGCATCACAAGCAAGCCATCTGCTTTACACGCAGTACGGATAAAAATGATAAACTACTGAACAGGTGATACCAGGAGATCCAGACAATATCAGGATGTTATAACCTGACAATACCGAACATGTCAGTGCCTTGAAGAATGGTCATCTTATTTGGGAATAAAACCCCAACAACCTGAAGCAAACAAGAAGCCCAAGTAAAGCATTACTTTACAGGTCTAATATAAGATATTCATTTTGGAAATAAACAAATTAACATCTAAAAATTAATTTATCTCTTGAAAAAAACAACTATTGCAAGAATTCTTTTCTAAAGGGTCATCAGACACCACCTAATCTTTCCTTTCAAGATTAGGTATATAAATTCCACTGCCTAAGCTAAAATTCCCGTAAGGGTTCACTTGTACTGTCTATTAAATTTCCCCTGTTTTTGAGCTGGATACAACCCTCAAAGTTCCTCCTACTGAGACCCTGTATTGTAGTGTGTTGCTCATGTGTCTTATGTTTTTGTTCCTATATTTACAGCAGTTATGTTTCAGCACCAATTGAAATAATTCTGATTTATTCAAGTTTTCCTTTTGATTAAGTAAATGGTGACAGACAGACTTCTCCAAACCTTACTAAAATAAAATAAAGATTCACAAATTGTTTGATCCAAGACATACCAGAAAATATGGGTATAAAGGAGTCAGCATTTCAGTATAATGATTTTCCTGTCCTGGAAATGCTTCTGTTTCACAAAGCTTCCAAATTGTACAGGATTCATATTCTTATCAATAGCAATCATTTTGCTGCAGGTATGACTAACATAGGGTCATAGAATTGTCTCAGTTGGAAGGGACCTTTAAGATCATCTAGTCCAACCATCAACCTAACTCTGATAAAAACCATCACTAAACCATGTCACTAAGCACTATGGCTACCTGTCTTTTAAACACCTCCAGGGATGGTGCCTCAACCATTCCCCTGGGCAGCCCATTCCAATGTTTACTAACCCTTCCAGTGTAAAAATTTTTCCTAATATCCAATCTGAACCTCCCCTGGTGCAACTTGAGGTCCAACTTGAGGCCGTTTCCTCTTGTCCTATCGCCTGTGACTTGGGAGAAGAGACTGACATCCGCCTCTACACCCTCCTTTCAGGTAGTTGTAGAGAGTGGTAAGGTCTCCCTTCAGCCTCCTTTTCTCCAGGCTGAACAACCCCAGCTCCCTCAGCCTTATTCTCCAGACCCCTCACCAGCTTCCTTGTCCTTCTCTGGACCTGCTCTAGCACCAAAATTTCTTTTTTGTGGTAAGGGGCCCAAAACTGGACACAGTACTGGAAGTGGGGCCTCACCAGTGCTGAGTACAGGGGGACAATCACCTCCTGAGTCCTACTCACCACGCTGTTCCTGATACAGGCCAGGATGCTGTTGGCCTTCTTGGCCACCTGGGCACACTGTTAGCTCATGTTCAGCCGACAGTCAACCAACACCCCCAGGTCCTTTTCTGCCAGGCAGCTCTCCAGCCACTCTGCCCCAAGCCTGTAGCGCTGCAGGGGGTTGTTGTGACCCAAGTGCAGGATCCGGCACTTGGCCTTCTTGAACCTCAAACCATTGGCCTTGGCCCATCGATCCAACCTGTCCAGATCCCTCTGCAGAGCCTTTCTATCCTCCAGCAGATCAACACTCCCACCTAACTTGGTGTTGTCTGCAAACTTACCTGAGGGTGTACTCAGGTGGAATAGGTTTGGACTATTATCCTAATTTTCATGTTACTTAGCTACTTATTATTTTAGCTAGTAAGTCTTAGAAGTCTTGCAAATTAGCACTGGAGCAGAGAAGTGAACCTCTCCAGGGGTACACTGTTGTCACTAGGACACTGTAGAAATCATACCTAGTAAACCTTCAGTGACAACTTTTGGGAGACTATAAGCAGGTAGGAAAATAAGCCTAAAATTGAAAGTTCTCTGGACAAGTCAGAGAACTAATCTGAAAAAATACAATACAGTAAGAGAAGTATAAGCATGAAGGATGTTGACCACATAAAGCAAAGATGGCTTAAATACTATGCAGAGTTCTGCAGAACGGATCTGTAGCTTCATATTTAGAAAACTAGACATGAGTTAAGTATTGCAAGAAATGCAAACATCCTGGGTTTTTTAAAAGGGACTGCTGCATGAAATACATCTATTCTATACTCTCACACTACTCTACTCAGCTCTAGCAGAAACTTACCTGACCAGTTTCATGCACAGTACTTAAAAATGGACACAAATCAAGTGGAGGGGGGGGCATAAAAGAAAAATATAAACCACCAGATTCCTTGAAAAAGGGGGAAGATTGAGAGAACTATATGAATTTAGTCTAGAGATGACTTTCTAATGGCAAGGATATTTAGAACAAGACTGACTTGCTTTGGGAGGTTATAGAACTCCATCTCTGAAGGTTTTTAGGCATGACAAAAAGGTTTTAGATTAACTTGCATATTTTCTGAAGGAAGTGGAATGGATTGGATTAGCACCATTATCCCACTCTCAAATTCCTGGAAGACAATATAGAGGAGGTCAGTACTCCAGTTCTAAACACGTAGCAGATTTGGGAAGTACTTTTTCTGCAGTGGTCCAAACACCATACCTAGTTACCTCAATGTGTCCACCATGGGAGGTAGCAATATGTGTCAGAAGAGATTTGGAGAAATTATCTAGATGTTCTTTCACCCCAAGGAAGAATCCTGAAAGGTGTGTCTGTAATTCAGGATGATCCACCTGTGGTTTACAAGCTCCACAGGGTTAAATTTCCTGACCAAAAGCAAGGCTGTCTTGGAATGGAGCAGTGGGACTACGTGAAATGCTAACTGTGGTGGATGCAAGTCAGACACTGAGACCACGACTGCTGGATCACCAGAGCCAGGCAGTCAACCTAGTACCAGTCTTGCATGGTGAGATCTAAAAAAAAAGGTGCTTTTATCAACTGCATGTGATGTGTTCCTGTGGTTCCTCCTCCTCTTTGCCTTCAGTGTACAGAGTCATAGGTCAAGTGAAATTTTTGATGAACATCTTTGTAGAATCATAGAATGGTTAGAGTTGGAAGGGACCTTAGAGATCATCGAGTTCCAATGCCCCTGCCATGGGCAGGAACACCTCCACTAGAGCAGGTTGCTCAAAGCCTCATCCAGCCTGGCCTTAAACACTTTCAGGGATGGGGCATCTTGTGGGGGTCTCATAAGTCTGACATCCTTGGTTTAAGCTGTCCTATAAAACCTCAGTGATAGATTCAAAATGATCAGGTGATTATCCCTAATTCGGTATGATCAGATCTTTCTTCAGTCTTCTCACTTGTAGACTGAACAGTCCCCAGTTACAGCAGTCTTTCTCTTATCTTTCCCAGCTCCTGCTAGGCTTTTCTCTACTAAAGAGTCCTTTCTAATCCACCCATGTAGACCCACATCTGAACTTCTGAAAATTATATAAAGTGCAAATTTCTCAAAAACTATGACAAACATCATAATTCTTTAAAATAGAAATTACCATGTGACTTTTAGCAAAGAAACTATGGCAAGAGTTTCAAGTACGTATCATCAATTTGACAGACACTGTAGCTGCTCAAGTACCAGTTCCCTAGGCATGCAATTCTTCTGTCATCAAAATTAAAAGGTACACCACAGTCATTACACTGCCAATCTTCTTTTAATAGTTATATGTAGGATGTTAGATACGATAACAGTGGTGCTCCAGCAGGAGAAATCTACACATGGACATTTAATATCAAGACATCATGTCATAAGAATCAGTCACTCCTTAGCAAATATAAAAATATATATGACCCATGGCAAACTCAATTCTCCACATATTCATAAAGCTTTCTTTATGAAAGGGAAATATTTGTTTCTCCATAAATAAGTTATGCATGAGAATTCAAGTGAGAATAAGTTTTAAATTGCTTTTCAATATGATCTACGTAAGCCTGTTATCTACGAATTGTAGAAGAATGAGTTAAATCCGTTTCATAATTCAGTTTGAGTAAAAAAAAAAAAGCTATTTTGATTCTAACCTCAGAAATGTACATGGTGTAATATGTCAACTGGTAACATAACTAAAGAATAATAGTGATATACAGACACATGCAGAAACAGTGCGTAGAGTTCTATGCATTCTACAAGCATTGTCCTACTCTGCAGAAGTATTTTTGTAGAGCCTTTTGTAAGTATCAAAGACAAAATCCTACTGCCACTGAAGACAACTTATTTTGTTTGCTGCTGATTTAGGTGATAAATAACAGGACAGAAATGTGTTGCAATTCAATTAAAAACACAGGAGAAGAAACAAGTATTTCCCTTTATTAATATATATCTGTTTACCATACAAAGTTATCAATATGTACATGGATATTAAAATTAAATATTAGTAATAAGCAAATACTCTATCAGAAAGTCATTTATATTGTCATAACTTATTTGGAGGAATATTAATTTGAACCAGAGGAAGATTGAGTTCAAGTATTCCAGGTTGTTTTTAAATCAGTTAGCAGCAAGGTAACACACTATTAAAAAGTGATAACGAGAGACCTGTCTTCTTAATATATATCTTATGTTATTCTTACTCCTTGGCCAGCTGTACATTGGTCGGTTTTGCTTCAATAGGTATCCCATGTTTGTGCAAAGTGCTGACTAAAATTTCACGCATTTCGTTGTTGTAGGAGTCAAAGTCAAACACATTTCGAACAACACTTGCCAGTCCTTCCGCTGGAAATTTCTGTGAAGAAATAAAGATGCCTACATTTATTTTATTGAATACCTGTTAAATTACAGCATATCATTAAATACTTCTAAAATGAATTGTTACAACAGTAACTTTGCTGAACTTAGATAAGGCACATTGCTTCAAGCCAGAATGAAGTTACTGACACTAAACCCGAATTAAACAAACAAGCAGGAGTCAATTACTTAAATACTCAGCATCATTCATGTTTTAAAGAATTTTTTGCATTATACACATAACAAGATGGTGTAATCATTGGAACATATAACTAAACATAGCCTGTATTTTTCAAATTTGGATCTGATTTCCGCTATCCGTGAAGATCTGACACAAATACATATGTTTGCATAATTCAACTATACAATTCATTTAATATTTCTGACTTTTAACGTTGAATATAGAAAAGCAGAAGATACACTGCTTACTAAAAATGACTTTAGGTCATGATGGATTTTAGTAGAAACAGAAATTCACTTAAGATTCACAAACATTTGTTTTCTCGGTGAAGAATACTACCTGAAATGTGTTGCATACATAAAAAAAAATTATCAAACTTTCATTAGCATTTGCAACAAAGAAAGTTTTGCAACTGAACTGGACAGATGATTTAAGGCCAGTGTGCTCTTCCAGGTCTCAGAACTGCTGCTCACATAATCCCACACCTTTTAATTATTGTTCTACAAAAAGAAAACACATTTTCCTGCCTCTCATTCCCCGCTAAGACCTAGA
Organism: Tringa tobata; assembly: GCA_033628505.1. Classification (NCBI taxonomy): domain Eukaryota; kingdom Metazoa; phylum Chordata; class Aves; order Charadriiformes; family Scolopacidae; genus Tringa; species Tringa tobata. The sequence continues at coordinate 35,120,491 of JAHREE010000279.1, forward strand.
AGCTCAGTAAGACTTAAAAGCCTTGACTGAGCAGTCAATTGAACTCATGTAATAGGCATAAACTGAAATAAAGGAGTTTTTTGGTACCTGCAGAAAACACTATAGGTGTGAAAAGCTGGCTTAGCCTTTTCACAAACTGGTTCCAAGTGTTTAGGCAGGAACTTCCACTGTCTTTTGATTTGCTCTGAAACTTCACCAGCAAACATGTACCAATGGCACAGGTACCATTTAAATTAAGGCAGATTCCAATAAATACAAACCTTAATGTATGCAGCCCTAATTTCAGGCTTAAATAAGCTTATTTTTTAAAGGAACATTCAGGTAATTTAAACAGAATATGTATTGTGCAAAATTTACATTTTACTTGCCATTGATAAAAACAGCTGTTTAAGCTGAACATGTTGACACAGCTAATGCACTGAGCCTTTTCCACAGATTCTCTTTAATAAAACCTCTGAAAAAATCATCCTACTCTTGTGAAATGTAAATAGAGTAAGCCAAATACATAGTAATTTGGTGATTACTTTTAAAAATTCTTTTTATCTGAGAACTTTACCACTTAACTGCTTTATTTTACCTTTTTTTGGTAAAGGATTGGAGTGAGAATCTTTTTATTTTAAACTTTTTTTTCACATGCCTTTCAATTTATACTACATCTCTGAGACAAGGACCTGGATGCCCCCATTTCAGTGACAAACATGTGAAGAAGCATTTTTGGGAGCTGAAGTCTTAATTTTTTTTCCCCCCATTAGTGAGCAAGGCTGGTAGAAAACCCATGAAAAACAGAAAAAACAAAGTTCCAGAAAAATTTACAAATCTATTAAAAGTAAAGATATTTGAGTCCTGAATAAAAACTGAAATAAGCCAGAAAATTTTCATGAATGTTTTGACCTGTTCTCTTAATCAAACAACAGCCTTAGACAGATTTTAATATTTTTCCCTACGTAATAAATATCTAATCTCTGAAATAAAATAACTGTGACACAAGCAATACTAAAATTAGCCAGTTACTGTGGTAGAACGGAATAATACCATTGCTAGAAATAGGCTTGTACAAACCTTTTTTTAATCTGTGGTATAGGAGCCACAGAATATTTCAGTACTGGTGTTGGTAGAAAAGCACGTCAAACTATGTCCTGCTTTTTGAACCTGTCCATGAAGAACCTATTAGAAGTTCTGCATTATTACAGCTTGGCGAAATACAAGTTATTGTGGGATAACATAAAGTTGTCCTACAGCCTGTGCCATGCTGGTTACAATATTTCATTTAGTAAGGAATGGATAGGTATTAAAAATAAGATTTCTCCAAACAGTTAATCTAACTAAAGACTGTACAAACATTACACATGTAAATGCAAAAAGTTTGTGACAATGTTTAGTAGTGGATGTACTATATAATGTAAATTTCACCTTGGAGTCAACGGAAACATCATATTGCAAAAAAAAAAAAAAAAAAAAAAAAAGCGCCCAGACTTAAATGTACTAAAAATGTACATCACAGTTAAATTTAAAAACATGTAAAGCTACTTAGTACTCAGTGTGCAGGACCCTATATCAGTCTGTTTTGAAGTGAGTCTTCTTTTTGATAACAAGAACAAAACAAGTCCAGAAGCGTGCATACTTTATATAACCAGAACCTTTCCTTAAGTAATTAGTTTAGAACATTTATAATGATGAATGCTGCATTTTATGTATTCTTCCCCTCTCGCTGTGAAGCACAACCAATAAACTGGCACCAAGCTATCTTGTTCACTCACAATCTACTCCTTTACCTGCCCTGCACTAGGTACTCCAGAAATCTTGGTCAAGTGCTTCAAATATTATCTGGTTTTCACCAGTAGTCTCCAAGTATGTCCACGGTTTTCTGAATCATTGCATAACTTCTGATACCATTGTCCTCAATAGTTCACAGAATCACAGAATGATACGGGGTAGGAAGGGACCTCTGGAGATCATCTAGTTCAACCCCCCTGCCAAAGCAGGTCCACCTAGAGCAGGTTGCACAGGAACTTGTCCAGGCGGGTTTTGAACGTCTCCAGGGAAGGAGGCTCCACCACCTCTCTGGGTAGCCTGTTCCAGTGCTCTGCCACTCTCAAAGTAAAGAAGTTCCTCCTCATGTTTAGGTGGAACTTCTTATATTCAAGTTTGTGCCCATTTCCTCTTGTCCTGTCACTGGGCACCACTGAAAAAAGACTGGCCCCATCGTCTTGACACCCACCCTTTAAGTATTTAACAGACCCAGGACCTTTTCCATGTAACGCAGATGTGTTAACCACTACACTACGGAACCAGTTCCATGCCTCTTGATCAGTAGGACACCATAAAAAATTTGTTTCCTTGGGTACAACTGACGCTGCTGTCAATAAAATCTGTTCAGAACACAAGCCACTTGTGAAAAGGCCCTCTACTTCAGTTATTAAAGAAGTCACAACTCTGTTGTTTCAATCATAACAAATCCAACCACTTTTATCTGTCTGGACAGCTGCTTACTGAAGAAAGGCAGTAACAGTTCACTTGAAGGAAAAAAAGAAAAGATAAAAAAAGTTGAATGTTTGAGTTGAACATTTAAAAAAAAAATCATTTGGTTTCTATTGATTTTTAAAACCAGATTACTGGAGAAAATATTGATCTCTCATCAGTCTGTCTGGTTCTCATTCATTGATTCTTCCCCTTACAAGTAACACCTCTGTGTGTACCTTTGAGTATTTTCACAGTTCTTGGCTATTCCTTAAAATAATAAGTAACATAAGTTTTATTTTTAACAATATATTATATATATACATATTTAAAATGCTTTATTTGATACAGAGTTGTCGCAGAATTCAGCTTGGTGAAAAATCTGTATTTTTATGGATCTAACTTTCCACAAGTACATGTATTGCTATAGCCTGCTTAAAAGCTATGAGCCCAATGGTAGTTTCCTAGCACAAATACAGAATCTTAATTAAAATATGCTATACATATTGAGGTCTACTGTACTTCCACCACTACTCTGAAAACAAAGCGACAAATTATCTGGTATCCAGTCTGTAATGAGTCCACATTTTTGTTCGAGACTTCTACCTTGTGTTCTCACTACTACTCACTTCCCTACATATTCCAGTGCCTTCAGATGCCTGCACGAGTCCCATTCTGCCAGCAGCATCCCAAAGGCCCACCCTGTCCTCACGACACTCACAGATCTCTCCCTACCTGCTCATTCCTCCGTGCCCTTGGCTTCCCCCTGTATCCCTGATGCCTTGTCACTGAAGGCTGCCAGCTCTCTCTGTGTCTCCTCAGTTGTCCTGGCAGCAGGGCATGAAGCACCACGTCTACGGCTCATCCTGAGCGACAGGAATACTAATTGATTAACCAGTGCTCGTGTCTTTAGTGGGCATCGCCTACTGCCAAGCAGAACAGCTGAATTCTCCCCCTGCCTTTTCATTCACAGCGACGCTAATTTCAATCTGTTCCTCTCTCTGTCACACAGCCACTGATTTTGATTAGACCAGCAGAAACCTAATTATCTTTGAAAACTGGTAACAGAGATTCACTGTGGTTGGCCAAACGGGTAAAAGGTTATTATTGATGTGCGTTTGGCAGCAAGGTGAGAAAGGGATACCGACTGTGATTTGATAAGCCCAGTTTCCTTTCGAGATTAGGTGGAACAGAAAAAAGTGCTATTTTAGCACAAAAGCTTACTGAGCAGGTCTAAAAGCATGATGATGAGTTGAATTCAGGGCCAGAAGGTACCTTAGACATTCACTGCTTGAAAACCCTTACACTATTAGAAAGCAATCTCAGATACAAACAAGAAAGAAGGCCTATGGAAAAATCTCAGCCTTCCCAAACCCAAAAGAGTTAGTAGAAGAGCTATTTCCATTTTATCTGGACTTATGTGGCTTGCCTGATCAACATCTATCAGGGACACTGGGTAAACCTTGACTCTGCAAAATAACATACAAAAGGTTTCGGGAAAATTATGGTATTAGATCTCAGAGAAGCAGTCACAGTATCCACTGGTAGTTACAGGCAGCATATGGCAACCCAAGGCAGCGAGACCAGAGCTTCTCAGCTTGCCCATAAGTCACTATTAGCATCAATATTTCTGACATTTGATACAAATTGTAAACTGCAGGCGAGTGAGACAAAAAGGCTGCATTCAAGTCACCTGGAATATCGAGCTGCAAGACCCTAATTCCCTATACAATCTGTGGGGAGAAATGGGTGCAGCAGCCAAATCAGGAAACCACAGCAGACAACTTTCCCTATGCCTGCAGTTTTAGGTCTTCAAACAAGTTTGTTACCTTGAGCTTCACCAAAAACCCCTTTTCCCTAAGAAAAAGTTAGTATAGAGGCAACTTAGCTCCGAATGCAGTGTCTAAGATACAACTAAATATCTATGGGTTCCCTACTTACATAATCTTTATTGGAATGTGCTCTTGTAACTACACTGTAGACAGAGTCTTGTATATGGAAGATCAAAATTAACCAGATTGCAGAGTTTAGGCCAATAATATGTTGATGTCACAGTCATCAGAATATTCTCTTTGCTGACTAGCCCCAACGCTCAGATACTCTTTCAGATAACAGTAATCAACAGTAATCGTCTGAAACAACCAACTCGTTCTTGCAGAAGCAAAGAATTCCAAAATTATGTGAAAGAAATCAACACAATAGTACAAAGACAGTGGGGCTGTGGAACCACTGTAAGGAAAATTGTTTAACAATATGACTAACTTCCCTCCTTCCTTCCTAAGGACCAGCAATTTTATTGACTCATTTCCCTCCTTCCTCTTTCTTCTCTACCTGAAGACCTAAAAGCTTCTTACTTTGGAATAACCATTATGTTTATATTCATTGTTTACATTGGCTGGCTACTCCTAGCCTTTTTATTATTCAGATTGAAAAACAAGTTACAGTAAACAAAAAGTTGCATCCTCTCAAAGAGATGTGGATCTCGACAACAAATGTTACAGAAGAAATCAAAGCTGCATGTTGGAGATTTATGTGAATATTTACACTTGACTTTGAAAGAGGTGAAAACTTGGCAGATGGGAAACTCCGCCATTAATCTGTGCCCAACGTCCACATTCAAGTGACCATACCGATCAGGTTAAGTGAAGAAGACAGAAGCAGAGACTAAGTGCCCTTAAAACAATTAGCAATGCAGCTCTTCGAATCTTCAATTAGATGCTGTTCACACTCAAAAAAAAAAAAAAAAGGATTAAGTCCATACATTTCCGCACTATTTGGTGACAGAAGACAGTGCGAACTTCAGATTACTTGGAGATAGAAGATGAAGGAGGGAGGTGAGGATGGAAGGTAGGAACAACCAGAGTACAGACGGGAAGGAGTTCATTTAGCAAAAACCTAAACCACCAGCTTTTCAGCTGCACAGCAACTCTTCCTCAAGTTTGTAATTTCTGCATTTTCATTTCAAATGTAAGTCCGTGTTTAAAGACATCAGTGATATTATCAACATGGTACATGTTCCTATCAGTTTGGTAAGCAAATACCTATCAACTGGTATTGGATCCTAATATTATACCCTGCTTACATGTTTATTTGGATGGATTCCTCAACTTTCAGGTCTGAATTTTGTTAACATTTAGTACCAAGTTAGAAAGAGAGCATTATTTTTTATTTATGTTATTGATATCCTAGTAGCACCAATTTACTTTGTCTCAAGAACCCTGTTGCATCATAGAGATCACAGAGCACAAAAATCTATCCTCCCCAGAAATCTAGATCAACTGAAGATTTTTAAAAGTAGTAATTCTAAACTGCAGGATCTCTGTGTATATGTATGTGAATATGTTCCTGAGCATATTCAAACACAAAACCATCATGCAATCCTGTTATACTATACAGTGTTAAGGAACAGTAGGTCAAATAATTTGTGAGAAATTATATTTTAATTGTAATAATTAAATTGATATTTCCACTAATGCTTTCCAATCTAGGATTCAGTAATTCAAGAAATAGCCTATAAATTAACAAATTACTGACTATGATTAGAAAACAGAATAAAATAAAAGCACTGCTATTTCCAAGAGCATTAAGATAATTTATATTTCAAATACTTCAAACAAAAGGGTCTTTCAATTTATAAAGACAGAAGTCAGGCTCTACTGTAATCTTTAAAAAAATCCTCATCATTAAATCAGAGTTCACGATTTTTCAGTTAAAATGTGTGTAGGAAGCAATCATGGATACTAAGTACCTGTTTGCTAAGTTGTTATCCATCTAACATTTTCCTTAGAAAAATTCCACCAGTGAGGTATTACTGTTATGCAGCAGAAACTTGTTTTCCCCCAGGAAATGATTAAAATCAAAAATTTTACAGCAGCATAAAGTGAACAGTTGAACTGTCCTATAAGTATTGTATGCTGAATATGGAAATTTATAATGAAGGCTAGTCTGAACAATCTATACTGTATTCACAGTATGAATATGACATTTTCTCATGCAGTAGAAAGACAGATTCTCAGAGGTTTTTTCATATCTATAAAAAAACACACAGAAAAAATATCTGTCTTTGTACATCTGTGATCCTTACCCTCAGACTATCAGAGTATCTGAATATGACGATTCCTTCAAAATGCAAAATGTTTTATAAGAATGAAACAAAAATGCATGAATGATAATGTCATCTTTTTCTAAAACCTTCAAGCTTTAAGACATTAGTAGTAATGAACTCAAGTTTTCAATGAAATCTGACATACCGTACCTGTAAATGTTTTACAATATTCACAACTTCTCTAGTTGAATAGGGATAGTTAATAATGCCTTGGTCAGCCAAGTCTCTGAGTTCTCCAAAAGCAGCAACAAGTTTCTGAAGAATCGGCTCCGGAACATCAGGACCATATTGTCTAAGCATAGCCAGTTCAGACTGTGGTTTGGGATTATCAACAGCATGGCAACTAAAAATGTCCCCTAAAATAACAAAAAAAAGCATACAGTTAAACAATTTATAAAAAGATAGCATTGCAATAGCCTCTTTAAGTTTCATACAACACCTTAAATGGAAAAGCAATGGCTTAAGAGGATGCTGAGTACCTGCTTGTTAAAACAAGACAAAAACTACTTTGAAAAAAGTGAAGGATGAACTCACTATGAAGAACATCAGAACATCAATGTTCCTAGAAACACGGAAATCTCTCCTGTCATTCTAATGAAGGTGATCACAAGGGAGAAATTAACTTCAAGAAGGAACACAAGTCAAATGAATGTAGAAAAAAAGAAAAGAGGTTTAAAGGAAGAGTAACAGGTCGAATGGGACCAGTGGAGTTTGGAGGGATATATAGCTCGTAGCCCTGGTGCAACACTGCCAAAGCCTTGCCAGAAGTCCACTTAGACTAATGCTTGACTATACAGGCCAATGGGTTCTTTATCACTTGCCCTTATGCAATGTAAATTCTTGAGATGAAGCTGCGGGGAATCTTTGCGGATACACAGGATTTTTAGGACGTACCAGGAACTTTCTGAAATGAGGCTCCTGTTGATATGAAAAACCTGATGTGAAATTTGGACTGTCTCATCTGCAACTAGGATGAATTCAGTATCTTGTCAAATGTATGTATTTTAATAAGGCCTAACACATACAGCTATGGAGAGGCTAATGAGGATTAAGAAGCAGGTAGCATAGTGCTAACACCAAAAAAGACAGTAGCCTCCACTGCGGAGAGAAAAGAACCATCCTTCAAGCTCCCAGCTCTTGTACTGAAGAGGACAGCAACTGGCCTGTGCCTTGTTTGAGATGGGGAAAAAAATGTGGTGAGCACTTGTGTTAACCACTGATGTCAGATTTGATGTTCACTGATGTACAGCTTATGTTTTTGCTATATTTATATACAATATATGCTCATAATCAAAGATTTCTCATAACCTTGTCTGTCTGTTGTGCTTGTCCAAGTCCCACAGAACAAATTAGTTGAAACACAGATAACCACACACAGCTTCTCACTTCAGGGCAAGTTCAGGCACTTTCATTAAGATATATAAATTTACATCTTAGTCTTCAAGCTGAATCTCACCTTGAGTGTCTTATGTGAAACAAAGTATCAATGTGCATAAGGACTCTTTCTCCACATGAAATCTAATGAATAAAGACAGTCATTCTATTAATCAATTCTATTAAAGATCACAGGTAAATATGAATCACTTACCTAATGTGCCAAAAAAGTCATTACCCAAGAAAGGAAATCCAGGTCTATTTGCTAGAACTATCATTCTAAAATCAGGATGAATAACTATTACATTTTCTCTCCCCTCTACATGAGCTTGATCTGGAAAAGAAATAAAATTTATTAATTGCATATTTAAGCTTTGCACTATGAATGAATTAAACAAGCATAATTAGATTATAAGAATTCGTAGAATTAGAAGAATTCTTCTTCCAATCTAATTATGTTCTTCTTAGAACTAGAAGAACAGTTACCAAAAAAGGTTCAATAGCTTCTTAGCATGTCATTCAACTATGAGTATTCCTGATTTCATTTTAAAGTTTCATAATTTGTTTAATGAAAATTTAACCCAAGTGTTTCATTTAAAACAATAAAAATGCATCTACTGTTCTTGGGGTGGAGATTCCCTATACTGTTTATATTTAATTTCACCAAAATTCTGATTCCAATGATGAATAAAGTTTCTTTTTATATAGGTCTGACATTATCTGATCCGAGATCACAGGACTGAAATTCCTCCTGGCTATTAGAAAAATATGTGAGAAGCCAGCAACACATGACTTCACACATGTGAAGTATCCATTTCTCCAAAGTGAGACAAACCAGTCCCACTTGCACAATGTTTCCAGTGGCACAGGGAGTTTGGCAATCCTTTTACCTCCTCTAAAAATCTACAGTAATAACTGAGACTGGCTAGCAAGATATTTAAAAAAATGCCCACCTACAGTTTATGAGGACAAGCAAAAAATCAAGTGTTGCGCCACACGAATGCGGAATAATTGTTCCACTCATACTTAAACGTTGTTCCAAATATTGTTCAGAACAAACTCATTACAGAGCCTATTAACATCATGAATGCATTTCAAAGATGTTCTTTCGTTCAAAAATAATGAAAAATATTTAGTTCCTGTAAATCACATTAATTAAATTCCATTAAATTACAGAATATTTTCATTCTGCAGGATATATTTAAATAATGTAAGCATATGCCATATTTGATTAGATGAGACCCTTCACAATTCAACCTTAGATATACTCATAGAGTATACTCATATTCAAACTCAGATGTACTCAGAGAAGGGCCATGAGGATGATCAGAGGGCTGGAGAACCTCTCCTACGAGGACGGGCTGACAGATTTCAACCTGGAGAAGAGAAGGCTGACCTTATAGTGGCCTTCTAGTACAGGAAGGGGGCCTACAGGAAAGCTGGGGAGGGACTGTTTGCAAGGGCATGTAGTGATAGGACAAAGGGCAATGTTTTGAAACTAGAACAGGGTAGGTTTAGATTAGCTATTAGGAAGAAGTTCTTTACAATGAGGGTGGTGAGACACTGGAACAGGTTGCCCAGAGAGGTGGTGGAGGCCTCATCCCTGGAGACATTCAAGGTCAGGCTTGATGAGGCTCTGTGCAATCTGATCTAGTTAAAGATGTCCCTGCTTACTGCAGGGGGGTTGGACTAGATGACCTTTAAAGGTCCCTTCCAATCCAACATGTTCTATGATTCTGTGATATCTTCAATCCTAGATTTGACCAAATTATACCCCAGATGGTTCAGTCATAACCAAGGTGATAATTTGGCCAACCAGATCTTTATTTCTTATGGTGAATAAGAAGCAGAGGTCAACTTACAGTTTGTTGGGATTTTTTATGGTTTGTTTTGGTTTTTTAAAAAGATTTTTCAGCAAAATTAATGAGAATGCTAATGAAGAAAACCTTTGTGGCTATTGCAAAAGCAGTAAAGAATATGACCGTAAATTCTTTAATTGTTAACCCATTAGCATCACGAACTTTTTCCATTCGGACTCTTCTGGGTCTCTACTTAGTAACTCAACATGTTACATTTTACTGTAAATGATCAAAAAGCTTTCTATCTACTTACTGGCAACAATTCGTCTTCCATCTGACAAAACCATTTCCCCACTTTCTACTAAAGTTTTTAAGATACAAGTAACGTTTGTTGGTGCTTTGTCAGCTTCATCAATTACCAAAATATGTCCAAACTTCACTGCTTTTACCTAGAAGAGAAAAGAATCAAAAACATCAGAACTCCCCCAAAATTACTACAAGAAACTGCCTTACTGATTTCTCAGTCAGTAGTAGTGGCTCTGAGACAAGAAAGGGACTCGGAACAGGGATAAGCTATGACCGAACTGTAGGAGAGAGAAGAGGAAGCAAGTGAGACAAGAAAGGTGGGTGTTTCTCTTTCTTCAGGATAGAGTTGGAAAGGACTGTGAGGAGCCTGACAGAGAACTGCAAAAGCAGTTTGTCTAGACTGTCAACATGAAGCTGAAAGAAATAAAAAATGGCTGCAAGAGCTGTCTGGAGTCCAACTTAGCAGGTAGGTGTGAGACGCTACAGAAGAGAAGGAGAAAAATACCACTCCACCAGTTAGAATGTGCCAGGTTAATACTAAATTATTTTCCATATTTATTTTGGCAAAGCAAACATGACAAATGTGACCAAAGTAAAATTTAATGAAATGTTACCACGCTCACTGACTATGCCATGAAAGTAATCAATTCACAAAGAATTTTCTTATTTGGAAAGCCAGCATGTTTAACTACTTGTTTTTAATGAAGAACATCTCCAAATATACAATCCAAAAGTTACTACTGACCAGTGGTGAATCTTCATATGTAATGAGACCGTCTTTAACAGAAGGTTGTAGGGTAAGGCTCTGTACAGTGGTATCCCTGAAATGTGGAAAAATAGACAGTATTAATTAAAACACACAGGAATTTTAGTTGAAATAAAATGCACAATGAATAAATGAAAAACTGAAGGTTCTCTTTCTAAGAGGAAAAAACAATTATATTTTTTTTAGAATTCGTGAAGAACTTGAACTGAGAACAATGCAGTGCCAGCTTAGTGGTCAAAGTTCAGTAACCCTGTCTCTGCCAGGGCTTTCATGGTAGTTCTCAATTTCTCATAAACCCTGGAAATGAAAACACTGAAAATTGAATGCGTATCTTTTGCACGTAGGCACATTACTATCGTTACTTCTATTTCTAGTTCAGCATGCTTAAACTGTCACAACAAACAGTGGAATCTCCTCAGAAGACCCAAACAGGAATTTGCAGTATCATAATCAAATCATTAATGTTTTAGTTGCTCCTCTTGACGTAGCACCAAGGAAAAAAAAAAAAAGACTAAAAATACTCGTGTGGAATTCTAAAAATCAACTATTTTTAGTTCTATCTAAACCACACTAGATGGAATAATTTTTACTAGCACTTGCCACATTTTATATCATGGACAGTGTAAGCTCTTAGATGGGACAGAAGCTATAGAATCATACAATTGTGTAGGTTGGAAGGGACCTTTAAGATCATCTGGTCCAACCATCAACATAACTCTCATAAAAACATCACTAAGCCATGTCTCTCAGCACTATGAAAGCACTATAATAGCATGGTATTTCTTTTTGAAATTGTATTTGTGTTTGAATTGCTCAAATTTTTTTCCTTCGAATTTAAGATATTTTTAATTAAAATCTGTAATGAGAATATTCCTAAATCTTTGCTATTTTCATCTATTTCAACCACCCCTGAATGTACAGATAAATAAAAATGAGTTGCAATCCAGAAAGGTCCAGCAAGAGACATCACCACACTGGATTTAATAAATTTTGTCTGTAATGTAGGGCAAGCCCCTCCTGATTCTCTGAAATACTTGTCAAAACCCTTGTTCAGATCTATAAAGCCAACCCCATTTACCCTGGGGTTCCAGAGGGATCAATGAGCTAAGGAATAATCCAGAGGTGGGTGATGACAGAAGATCCCAGTGACTTCCACGGTTTCACAGGCAAAGGGATATCCGATTCAATCTTAGGACAAGTAGGCTATGCCATCCCTTTCCTCCTGAATTTCAAATTTTGGATTAGTCTGTGCCAACAGATATGAGGGACTATTCATGTGACATAACCCTTCAGGAGAGCCTCACTTAGGCTGCTTGAGATCCACACGCTGGTTGACAGGTGAAGCTGGTAACCTTTGCACTTCGTGTGAGAGCTGATGCAACAAAAATCTCTTACCCTTCACAGCCACACTGTGTAACAAAACTGTTTGCTTAAGCTACACTGACTCACTGTTCCAAATATCCACCTTAGTTCTATCTTTAATTTTGTAACACCTTGTAAAAAACCCATAATACTCTGATAAGCTCCGTGGTTACAGGAAATCAAACACAGCACTGTTTGCAGCAAACTATTAAATGGCCAGCTTCCAATCACACTTTTAAAATGACAGCATAACATGCAAATTTCCTTTATTTGATACTGTTGTCAGCAGGATTTCTGTTCCTAACAACTAATAATTCCTTGTTTAGCTTTAAACTCATGATTGATTTATGCCAGTGTTTCCCATGCACAGGAATAAAGCCTAGGGCGGGAGCAGAGATTTCTTTTATTATTTGGCCACTTCATCTGAACTTTAATCCAGGAGGGGAAAGGTTACAAAGCTGAGATCACCTCCACTTCCTTTAACCCCGTCAACTGAGGCCTCTCACAAGCAGCAACATTCCCCAAAATAGTAATATTGATACTGGATTCACACGCAACACATAATTTATTTAAGCAGTAGCACTAAGCTATTATCTTAGAAATCCTACCATGAACATAAAAAACAAAGCATCTGTTGTCATCCTGCTTGTCTCTGGCCATTTCTACAGTGGCCAGAGAAATCAATAATGGATGCAAAAATAACAATAAACCAACAACCATTGTCTCTAGAACAGAGATTATTTAAGGACTAAATTCTCAGACTGGATGTGTCAGCCTACCTCCATTAGCAGTTGTCATTTCTGGTTCAATACTATACAGTCCCAGAAGAATTTGACAATGTGTAAACCAAACCCTAGAGTGTACGAAGGCACAGTCACAGGTTAGTGACTTAGTTAGTTAGTTAATTAGTCAGAAATAATTCATGGGAAAATACTTTAAGGAATTAATCCAAGGAGAAAAGAGGAAGGATTTGTCAAACCTGAACTGTGATGTGTTTTTAAGTAACAGAAAGGAGAAAATGGGAGGATCTAAGGAAGGCATAGGACAAAAATAAAGTAAAGGAAGGTGAAGCATTACAGGATGCTTTACAGATCATAAATTTGCACTTAGCAGCCAATGCACGAAAAAAATAAAGTGAACAGAGAGTGGCAGGAAAGGAAAATCTCTAGTGATGGCATGGACGGGCAAAGGTAGAAACAGGAGAAGAGACACAAATGTCAAATGGCATTTTACTGTAACACAAAATAGTTTATTTTACTTCTGGTGAGCTAGTTAATCCTCTGGCTCTGCAGAGATTACCCACAACTGCCTGATATGAAATACTAACTTGTGCTTATACTAACACCAGCAGCCTACAGAAATTCTAAGGATGATCTCAGTCTTATGGCAAGACTGTATCTTTGAAACAGATACAGACTGTATCTTTGGAAGAAACAAACACTAGAAGAGGTTACAGTTTACTTCACTGCTAGTATTAAAGTTGCATGAATCAAAAAAAAAATAATTGTAGAAGAAGTCAAAATGAAAGAACAATTGACATCCTAAATCCAGTTTCTGATTTTTTTTCTTATTTTATTTGTGATTCCCTCCTTTCTTCTACTTTGTTATTAATTCAGCTCTAATATTTTAAGGAAATCTATCAGGGGATTTCCAGTGCAATATAGAAGATAAATATACAGTCAAATATTAATTCCATTGGCTTGATGACATAAATGAATGCAAAACTCCTGTACTTGCTTAGGCTGTTACATTCAGCCACGTATAAAAGAATGATTTTGCCAGGGTTAGTACAGATAAATGTTATTTTCCTTTCAGAATCATAAGCTATGCAATTAGATGTCATTTATTTCTGTTCTTCAGAAACTGAACATGACCTAAACACAGTAAAGAATGGCTAAAAATAATCTGTCTCCTTGGGGCATTTTTCTTCTTAAATTTCCACTTTGTAATGAACTGTGTAAATGTAAAGATATTGAAATATAGAATAATAAAAATATGCTAAGTCTGAAATAATTCTGAACAATACAGTTTGCAGATTTTCCTAAATGTAAAATATGTCTGGCACTCAAAACATCAGACTGTAGAATTTCACTCCCACAGGAAAGGAACTAAAAACTGTAATTCACATTCACTTATGAATATTAGCATCTTAATATTAACTAGGCTCTAACAAAGACATGAATATCAAAACCTCCTCATTTCATCACATTTGGCTCCCAAGATGAAAATAGTTCTGACACAAAGAAGCAAGACTGTGGGAATGTAGAAGCAAGTGTGAAAAACTGTCTGACATACTGTCATCCTACTCAACTGAACTGACTTGTCTTCTGACTGTAAAAGGAAGATATGAAAAGCTCACTAATGTCTTTCCTAAGAATGTATTTTTATTTTTATCAAGGAAGCTGTCCTCACAAACTCTCTACGAAAAAGAAAAGAAAAAGATCTGCTACTGAAACTCAGCAACTCTTCTGACAGTACCACTCAATTCATAGTAAAGAGTTCTGAGAATTCTTTTGATGTTTTTTTGTCTATTAGCTCACATCACTGCCTTTTATTTATTTTTTGCTAGTGGTGCATTATTTACCCTACAGGCATCTTTTTCTGAGGTCTACAGACTTATTTGAACGTACCAGTCTTTGACAGTTACTATTTCTTTGACAGCAATGCCTTCTTTCCAGGGAAAGGCATGAGATGCGGCAGCAGAAATTTCCATCAGCCACAGTGACTGTTTGGTCCGTTCTGTCCCTGTCGATTTTCAAGATTCACCCAAATTCCATTAAATAACTGAATTGAAAAAATTACTCCACAAAGAGAGGAGGGGAAGTGCACCTAATAGCTATTTTATTCTTTAGAATAGAATTCTCCTCTACACAAACCCAGTGAGTTCAGCATTTCTTATTCCATTCATTCAAGACAGAAACTTTCTTCCAGGCTCTTTTCAAATGAAAATCTGGAGTTGTTTGGAAGAGCTCAATACCTTTATCAATAGACCTTGAAACAGAGAAGGATGGGAGTCAAAGATAGAAAGAAATAAATCTCCAAGCATTCTGGGTATCCTGTGGTGAGACACAGGAGCTGAAAGTAGCCAGGAAGAAAAATTAAGGAAAAAAAGAGAATGATGTTCCTCCTCTTCTGAAATTTGTGTTAGTTCATCTTGAGGACTATCTGGCTGAAAGATGTTTCTTTAGAGAAATGAAATCAATGCATGAAATTAAAAACGTTAATGCTGTCTATATGACACATCTGCAATTATTCATTGTATGTTTTGATACTTGTCCTTTCCCAGAACATTGAAATGTAAAGACCAAAACAGAATTTGACCCATTTTAGAGCTTACTCACTGCCATCTAACTTAAGAAAAGGAGAAGGTATTCCAATGCTTTATTTCAAGGCTTGAGCACCCAAGGAGCTTATGCCCAAATACAGGGCAGAGTGTCAGGAGACTAGTTAACAGCACAAACATCCGTATTCCCTGGAATTACTCCATCTTGACAAGTGCTGAAGAATACTGTCCTGGCTTTTGTATATACCTACACTTAGGCTGAAAGGCTAAGAGAGTATCTATGGAAGGTAACCTTGTGTTTTAAGGGTTGGTGCTCAAGCTTAGATAAACCAGATTCAGGTTTGGCCTTCCTCTTATTCTCCAAATGAACCTTTGGGATAGTTGAAAAAAAAACCCAGCAGAGACATGGAATACATGCACTAAGAATTGTTGTTCTTCATTCTTGTGAGATATCTGTCTGTCTAAATACCTATGTACATAGATACACGTATCTTCTCAATTACATTCTCAGACATGAACATACCCATCTGCTGTGACCTAATTTTAAGAGCATTTGAAAAATAATTAGGCCAAGGGCCATTTGAAGCTGTTAACTGGTTAGGAAATCCACTCATGGATTATCCTGATGAAAAGCAGGTGATCTTAGCACAAAGAAAGAATCTGCATGACTTTGACATTTACAAATTAATTTCTTTAGTGAACCTATCACACAGTCATTGCACTGCGTGAGCTGACCACTGTGTTTAGGGAATTCTGAAATATCTGAAAAGCCAATCAGCTGTCTCATTTGTCTGTTCAAATAACACTGTAAAGCCTTTTTGACTTATCTCTATACACTGATTAATTAAATCCCCCCCTTTTTTTTTTTCTGGTAGGCCATTATAGCTACACAGCAGGACATGTATTTGTTTAAAATCCAAGAAATTATTCAGAGTACAAAGGTACTCATTACTCAGTATGACTGCGGGTGGCAGAACAAAGATCGAAGGGAATTATATGTTTAACTCAGGTTATGTGCTTAAATCAAGTTACAGAATTACTTAGACGTGATCCCTCTTTCAAAACGAGATGCGACGCTTTCCCATAATTTGTTATAACAACATAAGACATTCACTCGCCCTAACTGTAAAATCCCTAAGTGAAGAAACATGACACCCTACAGGTCCCCTTATTATGTGTAAGAATACATTGCACTGAGTAAACAGCAAGAAACCGTTACTTCAGCTTTACAGGAAAATGAAACAACGGGGTCTTCGAACCTAAGTTATTTCTCCCTAACAGCCACACAGCACGACATTCACGCTGAATTCAACTCCTACAAAAAGAGAAATGAAGGCGCTCTCTAACGCCTGGAATCTGACAATGGCAGAGGAGCCTGACGGATTGTGAAAAGCTGAGATTGGAAATGGAGACCATTAGCTTGCAGGAACTCCTGGAAGCTCTGCAGTGCAACTCTGTGTTGATTGAAAATGTATTTAAGAAAACAACAAGAGTAAAAAAACACAAAGTCACCTATTATATGTTAGCCAATACATTCAGTGCTTCACAACCTGAATCTTCATAACACAAATATTAATTATTTCCAAACCTGACCTGCATCAAGAATAAAGCACACACTGTAAGGTTTCTGTGTTGAAATAAAAAAATAAATTGAAAGAAAATATTCTAGGCATATGCATTCATGACTCAAAAACATCAGGAAAAACATCCTAGCTTTTTCTTTTTTTTGTGGTTGTCAACATACAAATACATAACACACACACATCTTCACTGTGTTCAATGGATTCCTCTAACAAACCAGTGCAGCTCAAGAGCACTTCAACAACAGTCCAGTGCAGAAATAGCTTTTCTGGGTTCTTCACTGTTAAAAACAGACCTGCAGAGCTATATCAGCATTTAATTTTTTTTTACGTGGTCCAATATTCTTTCAAGAGAAGATAACCAAATGCAACTCTAAGAACAAGTACACTATAATTCTACAGTATCAAGTGATCATCTGTGTCTTGGGCAAAGGAAGTTATTCCTTCTGAACTTTTCTCATTACAATTTAAATAATCTGGAGTCAATAAAGCTGAAAGGGTAGTTTTAAATGATCTCAATAGGGGAAACAGGTAATTGGATTTTATACTGATTACGTGTGCTGAAAAAGAGGGAAAGAAAATTAACATCTAAAGATTAATGGACAGTCCATAGTAAGTATTGCTTGTAGGTACACCATAAGCTTATTGGCCTACCCCAAATCTCTCCATTAATTTGATTGTTAAAGATCACAGCAAAATTACGTTTATTTTGAAAAGGATAACATATGTAAACTTGGTTAATTTTTGGAATAAAAGATCATCAGATTACTGTAATTTATTAGGGACTAGAAAAGGCACAAGACAAAACGTAGATCTTTAAACTGAACCCTGTATCACACTTTCCAATCATCAGTCACGAGAAGAAACACAGTAACTTTGAAAGGAACATGCAACACCATTGGTAAATTCTTTGAAAGAAAATGTAACATTAGAAAAAAACCAGACTAAGGTAGTAAAACATCTTCTAAAATAATAGTAAGATTATCAGATAAAAAATACAATTTCTAGAGAAGTTAGTATTCTGTTGACAGTGGTGAGACATCAAATTTTCAACAAAGCTAAATTGCTTTAAAATATATGTTAATGCCTAGAAAAACAGAAACAAGTGATCTCAATTTGTATGAAAAGATAACCACATGGAGAACTAAGACTTAATACGATTAATTTAAGGGAACAAACCCTTTTATTTAAAAGCTGAAGAAGAAAACTTCCTACGTTCTCTATTTTCATGAAAAGGCATCAAAATCCTATTTATAAGCAGTTCTAACTTTTTCGACCTTACAGAGAACAACTGTCATACACCAAAAACCACTCCCTCTTTTTGTCCTATGACTTTTCATATGAAGATTCTTATTCTCTTTCTTGACAATAAACTAATTTCCTAGATTATTTTCTTGATACGCAGGAAGAGAACACTTGAACAGAATTAATTGTTTCATATCTTCTGCAGATTCACTGAGGCTCCGAGCGGTGGAAAATCCATTCATAAGCCATCAATAAATTATTGACGTAGATTACGCTGCAGTCTGCTCATCAAAAGCTTCTATTTCTGTAAGCGACGGCAATGTTCTTACACAACCAAATTATTGCAGATCTACATACTGGAGACATCAGAGTTGAGGCTGACTAGTTTTACTTATCGTGGCTTCAGTGGTCCCCTATGTAGTAGCTCAGGGTGGATCCAGTTGTCCCACTAGCTGAGAGCATCCAAGTTCCCATCACAGTGGAGAGGGCTGGTACTTTATATTCCTGAACGTTTCAAATTGCTTAGAGGAACACCTGTGGTAGACACGCTGCAGAGGAGAAGACAGGCTGCAATTTTTGCATTTCCTACAGCTGATCTATGGCTGAGACAGCGTGAAGCCAGGAAACATCTCAGAGAAACTTCTCCTTAACAACTGCTCGTTATTTACACTCATAACAATAATAAATGTTCCAGAAGTTATCAAAGTTAATCTCTTTACACAAAATGTTCCTATTTTTCTTGTTCTGAAACAACGAGTCTGAAGCTGCTTCTTAATTAGCCTCAATTTTAACTACTGTTCCATACTGACACATTTGGACCTCAACTACGGGCAGTGCAAATGGCCTCCCCACATGGAACAAACACCACTTGTATTATCTAATTTTATGAAGACAAGATAAACTAGGTTCTAACTTTTTTTTTTTCCCTGACTGAACAATTTTGATTTAACAGCACATGTTACTACAACATACCTAGAATAAGAACTAGCTATGGTCATTCAGCTGCTACCTTGCAGAAATTGTTGGTAAATCACAGAAAAACAGAGTGGTTGTGGTTGGAAGGGGCCTCTGGAGGTCATCTGGTCCAATTCCCTTCTGAAGCAGGGCCACCTAGAGCCAGGTGCCCAGGACCATGTCCATACAGCTTTTGAATATCTCAAAAATCAAGGAGTGTGATGTATACCAAACTTTAAAAAAAAGGTACTGACACAGAAAAATGAAAATTGTGCCTTCCTGAAAAAAGCAAATGTACTGCTGGGAACACAGACATTCTTTCCACAATTAATTTTTCTTAAATGGACTACCAAGACAGAGAGGCTTTTGTTTGCTATCAGAGCAATTAGGAGAACAACTCATGATGGCAGATAATAATTTCAGAGGGTTCGTGTTGCCAGTTGCTGTTTTTAGCTGCACGACTTTAAGCAAATCCAACCCCAGCAGAACAGAAGCGGCAGCCTCCACAGGTCTTTGGTTGATGCTCTGTGTTCTCCACAGCATTTTTCCACTTCTCTTTAGTTGCTTGAATTAAGATTTCACATGAGAATAAATTACACGTAAATCTTCTTTTCCTTTTTTAAGTTCATGTATTAAAGACTAGAAGTGTATTTTAATGAAAGCTGAGATCAGAGAACACCATATGACTCCAAAAACTTGATGTATATATTAATCTGAATGCCTTTAGAATGTAAAAGCTAGCACCTCGTTTATACTAGCAGAACCTCCTATAAAAAGTGAGTCACTGAATTTTACATCTTCCTAGTCAGAACCTAAACTTTTAGGAAATTTTCTATTAGAAGTCTCTTCACAACGAAAAAAAAGCAAACAAAACCACCAAAACCCCACACAAAATCCCAAAACAAACAAAACAAAAAAAATGGAGCCATAAATCAAGCATGCATTGGAAACAAAAGGATAAATACTGTAGTTTTGCAATACAGCCCCCACAAAAATAGTAAATTCAAGGAGGAGATATCATTGTTATTAAAATTTAAAAAGCAGCTTGGCTTACGACTTAATTCCAAATAGATGCAAACCTAAGTGGTTAACTGAGAGGTAAAGGACATTTTACTCCATCAAAGCCATTCTTTGTGTGCAATTAGTTACAAATTTGATGATAAGAGAAGTAAAATTAATCCTTTTTTCTTTGATCACATCAAAGGAGCAACAGTCTAAAGTCCATGATACTTTCTTCTGACATATTTATGCAGGAGAGCTGGAAGCTTACATTTTTATATTTATCTATTACTCTCATCAGTGCTAAGAAGGATTTTATAGTCTTAGCAGGGCACATGTTCTTCCCTGAGTCTTCTCTAAAGGTTTAACTTTTTTTCCTTCTCTGGAATCATCTTGGTCCAGGAGACTTTGTAATTTAAAGCAAAACTTTATCTGTTTCCATGAAAATATATTTCCTGATTCAATGAAAGTCGTTTCACAGATCCACAATTTAGTCTATCAACTTTGGCCTCAGATTTCTGTGTAGAACCACTGGCAATTTCTTTACACACAACTCACACGAGACATAGCAAAAGCAATAACAGCAAGGTTCATAAAACGATGAAGCTTTCCAGGGTTCGCACATTTAGGAGCAACACGAACACTTGACTCTGTTACATTTATTTGGAGGACATGAAAGTTTCTTAGAAAGTCATCCAATACGTGTTTAATTTCTACACGGAACTCTTATTGGCCTCATAGATTGTCACCCTTCTAGCAGCATCATGAACACACGCTCAGGGTGAAAGCAATAAAACACTACAGTTCAATATTAGGCAAGACAACACTGTTGATGTTCTGTAACATGTAGCTGGTGTCCTGGGTGCACAAAATTGAGAAAACCATCCCTGAGGGGTAAACAAAATTTAGCATTTCTCTGCTGAAACTTATTCTTGTAGGAAAGGAGTGACTGGGAAATCCAAGCAGATAAAAGGTCCTCCTTCAACATGGAAAACTAGCCAGATGCTTCGTAAGTGCAGTCCTAGAGAGAGGCTGTGCCGAGCTCAAATTGCTCATTTCAGAAAGAGTCCTATAACCCCACAATTAATGCGACAGGAGAGCTGGCCAACACCTGATCAACTCCTAATATTAGGAAGTATGTAAGAGGAAGTAGCCAATTTCTTGAATAATTTATAAGCAAACATTTTTCTTAAAAGCTTTCCTTATTAAATCTAATCACAGCTGCCTTCCAGTTAAGATTTTCAGTTCTATGGTCCCAAAAAGATTTATAAGACTTAACGATTTCAAGAAAATAAAACCTCTCAATGAGGTGCTGTAACGAAAGGTTAAGGATAAGGGTTTGTAACCACCACAAGCAATCTAAACCTTAAGGTCAGGCTGACCCTTCCATGTGAATCAATGGTACAACAAGTAAACGCAGATGTTAGAATGGATGTTTAAGGAAAAGTAGTCTCTTTTCCGTCTTATATCTCCTCTCATCATCCTAAGATATAAGATATAAAATGTGAGACTTGAAAATTACTACTGGTAATAGATCATTTTCTCTAAGGCAAATATTCCCTGCTTGAAGGTCACTGAAAATATGTAGTGTTAGATCAGCAGAACTCCTTATACTATTTCATCTCAACGGTAAAAAAAAAAATTAAAACAACAAAACCCAACCAACCAACAACCAAACCCAAAGGCAATTTCATAGCATTTTTAGTTCTTCCATGTTCCTGTTTGCTGGCATAAGGGGTAAGGTATTCTTCTATAAAAAACACATCAATTTCATTGCATAACAAAACATGCTACACTACATTGTGGTGTATTTCCCCCTTATTTAACTCACAAGGTGTTGAAAGTAAGTATTTCTGGAATCTCTTCATGATTTTGGCACTTCAACATCATTAAAAAAACAGTTTTTGAAAAACGGCAACTGGATTAAAAAAATCAGAGTACTTCTGGAGTTCAGTCTAATTATTTTTGTCTTCTATTTACTCACTACTTTTATTTATTACATAGCACTACATTTTAATAAAGATCTTAATTATATTAATTTTAAAGCTCTTCTTGCAGTTTTTTCTCCAGCTATATCTTAATTATTGCCACCAACAAGGACATTTTATAGCTAAGGATCTACCTCTCTACTTCAGAATGGCTACTATTCAGTTGCAACACCCATTCAGTACTGGCATTATTATACATACATGCATATTACTTCTTTTACAGCTAATTATATGAAGTGACAGTCGATATGGGCAAGTTAAAGAGCTCATAATGTCATCGTCATCCGTTTTCCTACAGATTCCCTCCCTCACTAGAAACTCAGAGCCTCAGGATATGCAGCTGACAAGTGCACACTCATTTCGAGAGAAACCAGTTGAAGTGGAACTGGAGAGTCTGCAACCCAAATTCCAAGGACTAATGAGGTACCATCTGTCAGACACATTTCTGAAAGGGCAGAGAATGTTCACCTTCATTTGACACTGAATCGCCTCCACATGTTTCATGAAGAAAGCAGTAAAATTATTTCTTTCCCTTACAAAGTAGTCAACTAAAATGCATGGTTTGAATGTTCAATCACTCTAGATTTAGAACTCACGCATATGAGCACCATTAAAGGTATGATATTTAGAAATACTTTCCTGTTAGCGTGCTTAATGGTATTGATGGTAGCTAGCTATGAAATCTGTAGAAATACCCAGGGCTATCGAAGATGAAGTGCACATTCTAGCATATTTTCTAATAAAATACATCTATGCCATAAGCTACTGACTGCATTTCTCCCCACAAAATACCTAAAAGCTTAGTAGTGAACTGGTTCGGCTTTTTTCCTAAACTTACTCTTATTTTGTTTTGCAAGCCAAGTGTGCACTAACAACATTTTAATCCTTGTTTAAACGCCCTATAAAGTTTATCAACATATTATGTAGACCAGGTTCTTCACAAGGTATTTCAAAATGCCAACCAAGAAATAGAAATGTCTGAATTTTCTATATTCAGGAAGTATTTTTGTCAAACTTCACAGGACTACTCATAATTTCCTACTTCAATCCATTTCTAGAACCCTCTGTAACCATAACCAGTACTTTATCTGTAGAAGTTTTTCTTAACTAGACAAAAAAACCCATATTTTTTGTTCTCCTGAATTTATGTTAAAGCACTGTTCTGTCCGACCACGCCTCACTGGAGAACAATTTTTCAAAAAGACACGCTCTGACTGACAGAAATACTGTTATATTTTGTGAAATAACTGAGATTTGCAAAAATGATAATGTATTTTATCCAGAAGTACAGGGTGGCTGCTCCAAACAGAGAAGATGGTAGGAAAGTTAACATAAAGCTGCAAGTAGCAGGTCACAAAAGCATTATTTGGGAAAGAAGTGGTGGAAGTCTAGGAGAGGAAGTACAAAAGAAAAAGCAACAGAAAAGTGGATTGCAATGGATCAGGAACAGAAGGACATGACATTTGAAGACAAAAAGCTGGGGGAGAAAGTGAGAGAGAGATCGTGCTGTTAAAGGGCAAAGTATGAAAGACATAAATTTTTATTAGCACTATTTAAAAAACAGTGATTATGAAAAGAGACAAGGTGATGAAGCTAGGAAGGAGAAGACAGAGAGGTAAAGATAAGGAATGAAGCTGAAAAAGGATGTGGTTCAATTGAAACTGATTCTTCTAGACATATCCAGTCTTCATGTCAACTTATTGATTTAAAGTTCATGTCATAAAATACGGGGGATAATTTGGTATCATTTCAGCTTTTGAATTGTATTCAAAAATTGTATTCATTGGTTGTTGCCTTGAAGCCTGTTTTATAGCTTTCCTGTGAAAATAAATATAATTTTCTAATCCAAATATGTTTATGGGTGAGAAAGAAACACGTGGTCAGTGGGAGTGCCAAAGGAAAAAAACCAAAAAGCCTTTACTTTGTAAAATATTTCTTGCCTAGCGAGTGACATATTCAAACAAGCATCTTTGAAATTTTTCCCTCACGTAGTACTTCATGCTTAGGGAAATCTCTCCAGAAATGACAGAAAAATATTACTCAAATATTACTCTCTTCTTGAGCACGGTTTAATGTCAATCCGCTCTGACTTCTACTTCCTCTTATGTTAAGCAATGTGATTGCATTAGATTCTTGTACCCCTACCAGAACAAGGTTCTTGTTCAAATGAGAACAAATTAAACTTCAGAAACACAAGTTTTAGAGCACTGGAAATCAGACCACAAATACAAAGTATGGAAGCGTAACACGTTCTTACCTATGGAGCTGTAAATACTCTCTGGGCCTGTTTAAAAGGTGAAGGAATCTGTCAACAATCTTGTTTTTCCCAACACCCTGCAGTAAATAAATATAGTATTAAGACATAATATAATTGTACACCTTTAATAGTTATAAACAAAGAAAAAATAGCTTTCCAAAACTGTTAAAATATTCTCCATACTCTTTTATAGGCAAATACAATTTCAACACACATCAAAGAATGCTAAATACAATTTAATGATATATATTTTATTTTAAATATGTATGTATTTGCAAAATACTTACCTGTCTTACTAGGAATAACCAGAAATAGGGTTGAGTCTCTAGAATTAAGTCATGCAGGCCTATGCAGTCCTTTAAAAAATCCCATTTTTTGCCCCAGCCCTTTCATTTCACAAAGGTATTGCGAGACTGTCAATGCTAGGAAGTCAGTTTGCATTAAATATGAAAAAATAATTCTCGGTGGTCTAAGGAAACATCCTGTAACTGTCACCTGGAATTAGAGCATTGCCTTGGTAATATTTGCTAATGCCATTCCACTGGAGTTAGCAAAAAAGGCACAGATGGAACCAGAACTGGGTTGCAGCTCAAAATAATCTATAACTCTTTATTGCAGGATGTCTGCATTAGCAAGCTGTGCAGAACGATGACAGTGGATGGATGGAGGGAATCGGGTGTTGCTAACACCATGGTGTGCCCTGTACAACTAGTTCAGCAGCTGGCACTTTAGCCCAGGTCTAGACTGGTCCTATGGAAGGAATCAGCAGAGGAATGAGTAAGGTGTGCTGCTGGAGAACATCCTCCAGTTTAAGTCTCATCCTAAGAGAATCCAGGTCGTACATCCCTTGACATGCATCGAACTGCAGTAAGGAGACTGTCTTCAAAAGTACATTCCTGACCAGGTCTAAAAATGCTCATGTAGATGCAGACCAAGATGACAGTTCACATGCTTATCCCTCCTGCAAGGACATGGCTGCAGGCTTGGGAGCTCAGAATGATGGTGAGATTCCCAAGGGTTGCAAAGGAAAAAGAAAAAGAACTAGTAGAAAGAAAAGTTCAGTTGAAACCCAGCTAAAAGCTGTTTGACAAGACACTGTCCTCTGCTGAGATTCTCGCTTTGACTACATGAATGCGGCTAGTAGTCCACACCAGCATAAAGTAAAGCAGATAAATATAACCCACAGAAAGATTAAGGAGATTAGATTAGACCAAATTGAGACTCACTAATCTGTTTCACTTGGCACTGAAACAGAATAGGAGCATTCAGAGCTGCAACGTTATGACATTTATGGCTGTAACTTCTAGCTGAAAGATGGCAACTGCCAGCTGCAGAATTGCAAACTGTTTAAGCTTCTTAAAACGGGACCAAAAGCCTCTCCTCTGACTATATTTATGAGAATGGAGAATCCCACACATATGTGTAGTAGATGAAATCACGGAGGGAGAGTTCTCACCACGAGAGCAGAGGAAAAAATACCGCAGAGCTGACAAAAATAGAACTACCTAGATTCTACTGTGGACTTGACTCCAACACAGGAAAGCCAACTCAAGTTAGTGCTCTGCCACACGCCTCCTCACGAACCTTCTTCCACCTCATTTTGCAAAAGAATCTACAGCTTTACACTACTACATAGGTGTAGTAAGAAGCTGTGACACACTTAATATCTGTCACCAGTCATTTCTGAAAACTGTCACTGGAAACACAGTTCTCCACTGCTTTGAAACAGGGGATGAAACTGTGCTGACAGATGCTTCCAGGAACTCAAAGAACATACCCATTTGAGGGGTAATACACAACTTCAGGAATTGCATCAGAAACACCGAAAGTAACCAGAAATGGGAAGAATCTCCTCACAGTGCACACAGGCAGTTTTATTCCTACATGTTTCCTACTACTTGCAGTCAGATACTTGGAATCGTAAATGGGTGAATAAACAGGAATACTCCTGATGTCAAGCACAAAACACCCATGCTGAAAGCAGCTTCCTTTCTGTTTCCTA
This sequence comes from Tringa tobata, assembly GCA_033628505.1. NCBI lineage: Eukaryota > Metazoa > Chordata > Aves > Charadriiformes > Scolopacidae > Tringa > Tringa tobata. The sequence continues at coordinate 35,146,968 of JAHREE010000279.1, forward strand.
AGAGAGCTAAAGATGACTGGGCAGATGTCAGCACGCAGTCTTCTGTACCAATCCCAAGCGGCTTGCATATCCTTGTCTCTGCAGAGCGGGACTGCAGCCAGCTGTGGCGAGTACAAAGATGGAGAAATAGATCAACATATTGAATCAATGTAAAACATTCTGAATATCAAACAAAATGGTTACTGTAATTTAAAAAAAAAAATTGGCTTTCATGTGCCTAACGGAAAGCGCGTGTGGTTTGTATGTTTACGATAGACTTTTAAAATTATGCCTGAAAAGAATATTTTCCCAACACTGCTAGATTTTCTTTTCTCCCTCTCCCATTCCAATAGAAAGCAAGCTATTTGGTCCAAATAGCTGGTTTTGCATATTTCTATCCATGCTGTTACCACCAAGGGTATTAAGGGGAGTGCACCTCACTTTTGAGAGAATGCCCAGAGGACACAAGCATGGTGGAGAACCACTGTGAAGGAAGGGAAAGAGCACGGTTACCAAAGTAACACGGTGAAGTCAACAGGAGCTGTGCCAAGACCCCATCTCGCCCTTTCTTCATTTGTACTCGCCAGGCTCCCCACACACCTCCTTTTATTTCATTATAAGTATACCTTGATTTCAGAACGTGATACATTTTTTAAAAGGTGCATGCAGCATTCAAAAGCCAAAAGGCATTCCCACCAGATTTTAGCTATTATAAACACGTTCACGTTGTCCAACTTCTAGATTGAACTGCTTCAGAGAGTACATTATGTGCCTTCACAGAGGCTGTGGTGTACCACATAAAATCCTCGGTTGGCAACAGTAGCTGCAGCAAAGTTCAAGTCAAAGCTCTTTGATTCCATCCCTCCACATTCCTACTTCATGACAAGTTACCACTTCTCTTTGCCTCAGTTACTCCATTGAGGAGGCACACTATAACCGAAAGGAAGGAGGAGACCAAAGCTATTCAGAAGGCTCTTCAGCACCATTAAAAAATTGCAAAAAAAGAGCTCGGATGAGTTCATTCTGAAGGCACTATTTAATAACACAAAGCCAAGAAAAGTAGGTTTATTCCAAATTTACCTGACCTTCATGAAATAGAGAATATGCCTGGTAGTCTTCTTCAGGTGAGCAAGAAATGTGGAAAATGCTAACCCATTTTGAAAAAAAAGCCTCTGAAGTGAGTTACTGGCACCTCAGAAATAAGAAATGACAAAAATGGCAACAAAGTCACCCTCCTTTTCCCCGAGTCTATAACCAGGGCCAAGGATTGAGCTGGATCTTCTGGACACCCACATCGCTAGCAGTCAACTGTTTAAGCAGAAAGAATCCCAACTACCTTTCATATGAATACACTGAAAGACTGAGTTGAACTTGGACTGGATTCAGAACATGATCTCATGTGATTTGCAATTCTTACACCCTAAGGTAACATTCAGGGACAAACCAGTTCGCCATTAACACTTGCTGTATGTTATTTATATACGCACTATTGCGGATACTTAATTTAACTGAAATATAAACATATGCTAATTAGAGAGAAACGAACATCTGTGTTGGTGTTTCAGCTGAACTGAATAAAAATATTTCAGAAAGCAAATATTAGACAATTTTTATTCCATCAGACATATGGGAAACTGAAATAGAAAAAATGGGAAATAAATATCTGCACTAATGAATAACAAAAAGGAAATTATGCAATTAGAAGGCAAAATAATCCCTTAGTTAAAAATTCTCCTAACTGACATTGTAAACACTTGTTACCAAGGATAAAATGACTTAATCTTCTAGCAGTAACTGCAGTTTCAAATATAAACAAGGTTGTTACAGGTCCCAGGAGGCATTTTGCAATTCAAGATGCAGCTATTACAGTAGTGGGACAAATTTCTTCCCTGCACAGCCCAACTCAAGTCAATAACATTACAGTCCAAAAGATCTAGACCCTACTTTTCGAAATTAACAGTTTGCTGCTTAGAAAAAAACGTTATTGGGGGAAAAAAAAACAAAAAACAATCTAAGCCACACTGTCTCATTTTTATTTTCTTTTCAATGATTTGCAGGTCATACTGAAGCAGTTAATGAGGCTGCCATGTTGTGCTTGTGAGCACTGCCCTTCTGCTGAGACACTGCAAGCACACCTTTTCCATTTCAACACACGGCCATCCCGCAGAGCAGAGCACCTGTTTCATTACAAAAGAATGAAACAAAATTTGAAACTGCTGAAAAAACAGTTTATCACTCTTTTTCACCCTAGGAAATTTTATTTTAAAATTAACTTCAAAATTGTATTAGGGAATGAAAGTCAATCTTGACTTTTCATTAAAGGGCCACAGAGGTGGTGGAGTCTCCTTCTCTGGAGATGTTCAAAACCTGCCTGGACAAGTTCCTGTGCAACCTGGTCTAAGAGGACGTGCTTTGGCAGGGGGGTTGGACTTGATGATCTCCAGAGGTGCCTTCAAACTCCATATCATTCTGTGATTCTGTCAGTATACAAAACCCTCATGTCAGAGTTCTCAGTTTGTGACTTCATAGAAAGAGTTATATTGATAGCTACATTATCACAAAAACTTATGGCTGAACAATGAAAATGAGAAAAACGAAGCCACTTTTGCTAATGTATGGTTTCTAACACTGGGTCTGGCACTAAACCACCTTCCATGCCCACAGCTTGCCTGTTTCTGCCAACAGAAACATTTGGAAGAACGCATGCCTTTTGATTGAGGCTGCTATTTTTACACCAGAGGATGTATTTCTGATTTTATTTTATTTTTAAATGTACTGTTATCAGTACATTTTGCAACAAGCAGCACCTCTACAGAACTCTCTCAAACACTGCAGGTGTTATGAAGCTCATCACTCCTCGCTAGGAACAAATGTGAATAATGGAGTGTGATAACTGCAGAAGGTGTGGCACTGCCAGATCCGAGATGTTGCTACCACAGGACCACTGTGACAGACCCTGTCGTTGCTACCTTGCTCCGATGTCAGTAACAAAGGGAAAGAGCTGCACAAAAAGCAGTGGTGATTTAAGTCTTGCCCCAGCCGCATTCTATATTTTTATTGGTCACAACAGTGAATGCTCTGGATCTCATCAGTTTATTTTGATTTTATCATCTGGGGCACGCAAAATTTCTGGTGACGGCAAAATGATAAAATTTCACCGTAAGAACAAATAAACTTAATTCCCTGATAGAAGTCATGAATTGAATGCTTTGGATACATCTCTGGCTACAGGTCTAGATAAGCGTATAGAGTTTATGCCTTTTTCTGAATTTAAGTACAACTTTCAACCCAGAGCCGTGTCGGGCTAAATACAATCTCCACATTTCCAGCAAGGTAAGACAATTGTGGTCTCAATGCATGTGAGAAGTTTACAACAGAAAGAATCTGTGGGAAGAAACATCCGAAAGAAAAACCAATTGATTGATTTTTTTTTTTTTTAATTATTATTCTGGTTCTTCAATATAACTTTTAAAGGCAGAAAGCAATAATGTAAGCAGAGACATATTTAAATAGCACACCTGTTCTCATGCGCGCACATACTGTTATGACTGTGCCAAGCACAATTGTCACACAGAATTCCTCAGGCAAAACATATCCTAGTATTTTGCCCAACATAGCTCACATGGAGCTCAGTTTCTTCATGCTCATAATCCTAATGAAAATTTGGTTTTGGATTGTACATTCTTTCCTTGCAGAGGAAGCTGCCCATTTTTACACAAGTTGAAGAAGGAAAACAAAGTCCTTTATTTCTAGAAAAGTTAAAAGGCCACGCATTCGCTATTTCAAGTTTTCTGGTGACTGATATTATTACACTCTCAGTATCTACTTAATTCAATTTCACAGTGAGATAAGAAGAATAATATTACCTTAGAAGGACAGATCTATTCAAGCATGTCCCTTTAAATACCTTTAAGAAAGATTCAATCATTTGTCCTTCTACATTCTTCAAGAATAAAATAAATTCTTAGTGGTAGCCCAAGAGTTCATTTAAGTTGATCTCTCAATCAAGGAAAGGCAGCAGAAAGGGTGAAATTACATTCTTCTATCAGGGAAATAAATTACCAAATGTGCCAAAAGGACATTACATTCATGTATTTGTGATAATCTACTTACTGTGGGCTCACATCAACATTTTTACTAAGTGCTGCCAGAGATTTTGTCATGACCTTCTCTCAAATTATTTACAACAATCTTTAGCACCTTTATAGAATTCTTCATTCTTATTCTATGTCATATTTCTTTCTGATTTTCCCTTATCTATACATTGTCTAATTAGACTGCAAGCTATTCAGGAACAGGCTTGTTTTATTACCTTGCAAAGTGCCTTCCTTGTACATGGGAAAGTAGAGAGGGAGAAATCTTTACAATCCGAATTTCCACACCATCAGATGAAGAAGGACAAAATGTAAATGCTTTCTGTATTCAGCAGTAATTTAATAACTAACTGAATGGCATTTCTGATTATTCTTATTATCGACGTTGCGTTTCTTGTTGAAAAGAGAACATAAGCAATAGGAAAGCTAGAACACGATGTAGAACTCCAGCATCCACTAAGTCTTAATAATAATCATTGAAGAGAAGAAATATATTATTTGTCGTATTACTTTTTTTTACGTAGCTCTTCCTTCTTAATAAATTTACATAAAAGCAGGATGGATACTGGTAACACAAGTATTTCATAATCAAGGGTAGATCAGCCAGTACAAAATACTTAGAAATAGCTGTGAAGGTTGCCAACAAAGAAAACTACAACACAAAAGAGAAACTGAGAATTCTGGAAAAATAAGCAAAAAGATGACAAATAGGGAATCATCCTGATGAACATGAGGTTGTCCCAAAATACACTGCATTTCTTCTGTCCACTCTTCAGGAAGGTTAACACAGAGAATGTTCCTCATAAGTTTGGTAACATTTATACGATATGGACAGTAACGTCCACTCAACCACTTTCCATTGCTACGCTCTACACCTTGCAAATGGTATGAAGCCTATAAGAGATGACCTAAGTGTAGGTGGCCAAAAGCTGTATGCCAAAGCTGACAGGGTACTGTCAAGCCCAGGGGCACACACTGACTAAAACACACCTAAGAATATTGGCTGTACATATTGAAACTTGAATTAAAATAGAACATATGTGTCATTTAAAAGACACATTATGGAATGGATAAGGGCTAGTGAAGCATTAATGATGACATGGCCAAGGATCACATGGTGTTCTCAGGGCACAGCAGAACTCCTGGATCTGGTACAAACTGCATCTGTCCTGCCATGCAGAACTGCAGTTGTGCTGTTTTAGCTAACTCATGACAGACCATGGCAGAAGTGTTTTTTAAAGATATTTATATACCATATTAATATTTGTAATATTTATAGTTATGCCATATTTATACAGTGAATGAAAATAGAATGAAAAAAGCCAAAATGAACGCTACTTGTTATTAAATACTTCCTGTATGCTAATTGTGGCCTAAAACCAGAAATGTTCAGGATTCATTGCTATGACAGAACCTCTTTAATTTATGAGATCAGCTGTCTGACCAGCTCATACTGTAAGTTATGGCAACAGAATAATACCAAATAAAAAAATTCCATTTTTTTTTAACATGTGGTTAGGTGTTTTAGAAGTTCAAGGCCATAAAATAATTCAGAAGTCACAAGGCTGTGAGTCCTCTCTCTCTCTCTCTCTCGAAGCCACAGATCCCTTAAACTATGAAGATTTTGTTTGGTATCTTCAAATCCAGCTGATGTTTTCCAAGACTTCACCTATGACCAGTATAGGTGAAAGCATCCAACAGGTCTCTAGGTATCTTCCAAATGCAACACTTTGGGAAATGCTATATGTAAAATTTAAAATTGCGAGAAAAAATAAAAGTGTTTCAGCCATCGTTATTTTTCAATTTTTTTCCACATAAACAAAGTCTGTTTATTAGCATAGTTTCTCTCCTATTTGCCAAAGACAGGAAATTCAAGGAGAAAGAAAAAGATAGCAAGTACTGGCCAATCCACAAACTGCACAACGTCCATCAGGAAAACTTTCACAAAAACACAGCCTAAAAATTTTCCTTGAGAGTAAGAATAAATACTCCAGTCTGTCTCGTGAAACAGCTGTAAGAACCACATGTAATGTAGTCAGTCAATGCAAAGTTTGGCACAAGTAATCTTTACTAAACAGGACTCTTCCTGTTGTTTGCCTGTTACTTTGAGAGTAATATATAGCTGCTTATTCTCAGCCAAGGAAGAAGCTGCTTCATAGCTGTTCTGAGAAGCTACAGATAGTCACAGATAGTTTCATTCACACTTAAGACTACAGGCTCATTCAGGAAGCAATATCAGAAGCTGTATAAAAAGCACCAGCATTTCCTTTCATTGGAAGCTATTTCATAGCTAAAAATTCGTATCTATCCACTGCCTTTCACAAGGACTCAAAGAAACCTGTTTGGTTATATACGATATGGGAGCACATTCCAGTTAGCATCCAAAATGAATCAACAACCAACGTAAAACATTTAGATGAAGCCACATTTCACATCATACATTTATGCTGTGAAACCCTGGGCCATATAAGCTCTAGGGAACACACATGAATGAAGTGGGTTGTAAAGTAGTTCACTTCAGAAGCTGAACACTTCTAAAGGTATCTGTTGGTGTCTAACACTTATCTTCAAATTTCCTTCAGTTTCTTTAAGAAAGCCATTTCCTAATATCCACCAGGACAGCTTAATTCTAATTTACTGAATTTCAAATACTAATCATCAAAGTAAACATCTTGAAAACAATCTTGGTAAAAGGACTCTTATCAGGTAGCTCTTAACTAAAAGGAATATACAAAAAAGACTACATTTACAGACTGTGAAATAGAGGCCTTAAGCTAACAGGAATTTTGTGTGTGTACACACACAATGAAAATGAAAAAGGCAAGAGAGGAAAATCACATTCAGTCAACCAAGCAAAACCAAATCCAGACTCTAAAAGAAAGGCTACAGGTCAAGCTTTGCACGTTGAACCACAGTTAAACAGAGATACTCACATACTCATCATTTTGATGGACGTAATTAAGTTCTAAGGTATGTACCAACTCATTTAAACGTCTAGGAAATGACACGAACATTCAAAGGGATGTTAGTCATATATTTCGAAATACCCGTGTTCAGAGTGTTCGAATCGTCAAGTTATTTACACTGAATTTCCATGATTCACTCATTCACCAACATGAAGTACAACAGAAAGGAACTCAAAACAGCACTTCCTATCTCCACATAAAAACATTATCTATTTCTTCCAAATACGAAACATGGATCCACACTGATACATGTATCAAGCAAACACAAAACCCTATCTTCTTATTACAGACTGAACTGTTACAGTAACTGAACAGCAAAAAATCCTATTTTATTTCATCATTTGCTTTACAAAAAGGATGAAAACTCTAATAACTTCAATCCAGCATTACATTTAAGAAATTAGCCAAGCAATTCCTAAGTGATCATCCCTGAGAAATCAAGGATGATTGGTGTGGTCCTAAAAGTCTGCAGAATGGCAAATACAGTGCTAAAATTTAAAAATAGTATACCAAAAAGAAAAGGCCAGCTGGCTTTTTCTTAGTCACACATAAAAACAATGGAACAAATTAGAAAAGAGTAAACCTGGAAGTACTCAGAAGTATGTTAGCAATTAAAAAGCAAAACCGGTACGTATTACTGATTTGCCAATGAGAAATCACAGCAAATCAAACGATTTTCCAACTTAGTGGTTCAGCTGAGCTGATGTCTGGAATCAAAGCAGTATGTTCCAATACCTCAACTCAGTTAAATCTTTTAACGTTGTCTTCAATTAGAGTTTCATAAGCCTGGAGAAAATGTGGCACACATTAAATTATTAAAGATGAGTATATCACTGCTGGGAAAACACCTTATACCCTAAAAATTGTACTTGGGTAGTCTTCCAACATTTTTTTGCCGAATTGGTAGAACTTACAAAGCATGTGTCAGGGCCTTGAGTGTACTACCAGGCTCTTCAAGCTTTTACCCCCCACCTAGGGTTTTACTTGCCCGTGCCGAAGATCAGCTCTGAGTTGGTGCTGCTGCCTTACTGGGGTCCCCTTTGCCACCCATGGCTTGGGAGCTGCATTTATGCTCAGGCCCTTTCCTCAGTTCCTTCTCAACCTACACTGTGGTGATGCTGTGCCCGGCCCTGTACCTTCCTGATCCCAGCCCAGACCTGCTAGCTTGACTTCCCAGCTTGACCTCAGACCTGCCTTATCCCCACGATCCTCTCTGGAAGCCACGGGGAACTTGGCTGACCACGTCTGCTGTCCCCAAACCTGCTCATCTCACTTGGACACTGTGGGACCGTGAACCTTGTCATTAAAGGCACTGTCTCTGCCTCCCTTCCCTTGTGGAGCAGCCCACTCTTGTTATTCCCTGACAGCAGATCCTGGAAGCAATCTGTACTATCTAACATTTTCAATACCAAACTTGGAAGCTGGCATAGAGAGTACGGTTTATGAAACAGAATAAATAGATCTTTCTTAATTTATGAAATAGATTGATTTCTATTTATGAATAGATGAAACCTTTTGGGAGAAGTTGGCATCATCCAGCAAAAGTCTAAAGAGGTTTCAAGTACATCTTTGTAAATTCAAGCTGTTAACAAGGTCTCTAAATAGATGAGACTGCATATAACTGTACACTGTAATTTTAATGCACATTAATAACAATTAGCATTTTATGGTCCTTGCCATGTAGGTTAGACCATTAGTGTTTTCGACTTTTTCCAAAGGCTATTGCAAAACATGAAGAGAAACATCTGCTAAAAAATTATCTTATCCTTGCTAAGGGAAAGCTAAACTAAAGGGAGATTACTTTATGAGAGAAAAACCAGCTTGGTAGCTTGGGAAGTATCACTTTCCTGAACACTTCAAATATATGGAAAAAATAAGGAAAAGCTCTCTTCTTTTTTTTTTCAGAGCTAACTGGCAAAGAGGATAATTCTGTTCAAGTCACCCAACAGTTCCAGTTTAAGGCGGTTCTGAAGAATAAAAACTTTGAAACACCCAACTGGAGAACTCCAGCCCTTACCTCATCTTGGGGAACCTACAAACGGTTAGAAGGTCTCATGAAACAGCAACAACCAACTAAAAGAACACAACAGCCCTCATGATCTCACCAATAAAGTCTCCATCAATGAAGACACTTGACAAAGAATAATGAGAATCTGTACCTCTTTTAGAGAAAACAAACACTTTGCTATCAATAAATAAGATTTAGATAATACTTATGCGTATACCTCTTATCTCCCTGTGGATATTTTAAAGAAGAGGTTTTATACATAGCCATGAAGGATAACCAGAACCATTAACTGAAGATTTTAGTGGTAATGTTGACTTGCTACTCTGATAGAAATGTAAAAAAAAAAAAAAATGAGGCTTCCACATTTTCCACAGATATGTGCCCATAAAACCCGTGGACACTAGTAGATAAAAAAAAATAAATCAAAAAATATCTCAAATACCTCAGGAGTACAAATTAATGCAATTTCAACAAAACAAAACAAAGATTTAATTTAATTCTGAAATTATGAGTTTGTTTCATGCATTGTAAGAGATGTTTAACTCACCTGATTGCCAACTAAAAGAAGATGTTCTCCAAGCAGAAAATCCTTTAGCATATCTTCCATTACCATCATGTGCTAGAGAAACAAAAACATAGCTTTCACCCCTGTTTTTATACACTCAAGTTTATGCATTTAACTAATAACAGTAGTACAACAGGAACTTTACTTTCAGGATTTGGAGTCAAAATTTTTGGAAGTTTATAGTTACAGCTCTTTGTTTCATAGCAAGAGTCTCTCAGCCAATAATAGCAGAGCCAATCTACCCAGTAACTAAAACAAAGAAACAAGAACACTAACTCTCTTTATGTATTTCCTCTGCTCCAACTGATTGTGGGTGTCTGATTTCCCTAAGTGTATTTAGTTCTCCATAATCACTCCTAACGCATTTCCTTTTCACCTAGTTGAATGCTTGTCACCTAGAGTGTAAGAACTTTCATTAATATGTGTATGACAATTTTCCAGCAATTTTACTGGAAGGAAGCAAAATGTATCCTGGTAGAACGTTACAGAAACTAAACAGAGAGAATAAAAAGCAGCTGATATTAATATTTAAATTATACACATTTATTTTATTAAAGGTTAAACCTCAGATCTAGCTTAATGATAAATACACTTTCCTAATTACACTTTTTTTTTAAAAGGAAAATAAGGATAGGAAAATGCAAGCTCAAATCTAAAAGGGTTTATTATGTTTCTTACAACTTCTAAAGTAGACTGCCAAATTGAAGCCAAAGTACTTGAGGTGTATATTATGTATATATCCAATATCATAAAAGGTAACACATAATGTACATCATTTAACCTTTTCTTGATTCTCACAAACAATTTATTTAAAAGGATCAGAAGGATTTAAGGATAATGTAGCAAAGCAGACTACTTTACTCGCAATAAAGTCGTGTATATTTCTCCACTGTATCTAGTAAAAATAGGTCATCTGTAAGTAGGTCAGACAACCTACTTAGAGAAATGAATGCTTGCCTTTAGACAAACATATATATATTTTCACATTATCATCATCTCATCTCTAGTACTTGATTGAAACAAAAAAATAAATAAATCAGTAGCTTGCCTATAATTTCTGAGCATAGAAATGCTCACTTTCTAACTGTGTGAAAGATGTTTTAGGTTTCCAAATCTCTCCAGAACACAGGCTGGGGGTGGGGGAAGAAACTCTTGTAAACACAGCTTAATCATACAAAATCCTAACCAGGCATGTCAAAAGACTACTGAATACTCAATACACAGTTTAAGGAGAGGACTTCAAGGCAAATTACTGTATTTTGTGGCATGCATGTACACTGGAAATTTATGAGAGATGAGAATAACTTTGACCAGATACAGCATAAATCCTAAATGAACTAAATTCAGTTTTACTGCACACACTGATTAAATTTCTTATTTTATTGCTAAGGCATGAATACTTCCTTCTGATGACTCTTTTTTTATCCTAAATTGCACAAATATGTGTACATTATAGTTCCCCTGCAGAACAGCTTTCCCACAAGAGATGCTATGTATTGACATTTATTTTATTTTTTTACACCAGGACCTAAATTAGCATTGTATTAGGATGCATGCAGACATTTCAAATTAATTATTTATAGAAAGGACTTGTAAGTAGGCACATCAATATCATGTCAGTGTTATCAATCCACATTCCCCAAAGCCTGGCCTGAAAGTAGCATTTGGCAATTTGGCATATCACCTAAAAATTATTTTCAGCCCTAAGCCCCCTGCTTTGAACATGAAATGTTTCAAGATTAAACACAGAGCCAAAAACTATGTATTCCATTACATTGTGCAGCACTGCAAAGGGTTGAGGATATATCTTTTTCTCTGTTTTTTAGAGAGTAGAGGTTTTAGAGACCAGAGAGGAAGTATTGCACTGGACTCATAAGTCAAATTTGTTCTCCAGCAGGTTTTGCAAAACAATCATTACAGCACTTGAATGACCAAACTACAAACTGGCAACACAGAAAATAAGAGCAGAATTCACTTAGAAATGGGAATAGCTATCCTGTCTGGTACTTGGTTGCTGTTTCCTTCAGCATTCAGAATGCACAGCTACCAGGGACAGACACAGAGCAGTTCATTCTTGCAGTATTTTTAACCGAGGTTGCCTAAATAAAGCAGATGCATAATATCTGAACACAGGTTGAGTACATGTTTCTGAAGCTATAAGCAAGAATGTAAAAAAAAGCAATGCAGATAGAAGTCCTAGCAAGACTTCAGATTTCATTTCCAACAGACCCAGGTTAAGTACTTTATCAAAATGGCAACACAGAACAAAATCTCACATGAAATGTTAGTGGGGAAGATGAAGATGACTGTCATCTGTTCCCCTTGCAGGGCCTGTCATCACCTTCAGTAGGTGATGCCCATGTAGCATAGTCTCTCTGTGGAGAAACTGCAAGCAAGGGAGGAAAAAAGAATAGGAAAGGAAGAGTAAGCAAACCCACACCAGGCCCCCTAAAAGAAAAAAAATTTCACAAGATCATGCTATCAGTGTTGCCTTTTGGAGGCAAAATATTCTAAAGATAACTCAGAGGGTAATTCTCTTGCTAAGAATACCCATGTCTGACAGTTTTGAGGCTTCCACACTAGATGGAGAAGAAATCTGCAGTACGCCTACCTCGAGAAAAGGGGTGGGGGGAAATAAAAACCAAAAAACCCACAGTCACCAAGCCCTTCCCTTTCATTGTGTTCACTAATTACTCTTACTTTTCACTACTACGAACTAATTGACACTAATAACACTTATGACTAATTAATAAGCTAAACTAATTAAAATAAATAATTAATAACCAATTAACTAATAACTAACTAATTACTCTTCGGCTTGCTTTTCAAACATGTAGAGTTAATTCTAATAAAAGGCAGGTACAACTTCATGTGAGAAGCTTGTAAAACACGGTCTCAGGATGGAATTGATAATCAGCCCTAAGAATGGAGCAGTCTAGAAGCAGCACAAAAATTTTTAAAATAAGTCCCTCAACACATCACCTGATCAAATAATTCTAAATAAAATTCAGTTCCAGTCCCTGTTACTTCATGTTTTATGAATGTTCAACAGGGTTATTACAATCTCTTCACAAAGGGATGGTGAAGACACATCTGAAATAGGCATCAAATCCTGTGAGAAAATTTTTAGCCTACAGAAACCACTTAAGAAATACACCCTTAAAATTTAGTTAGCACATTATTTACGATATATGAGCATGCACATTAGTAAACCTTTAACAAACTTTTTATACCACAGAAGCCAGAGATTTGTACTTACTTGTCTGTTTTCATAAAACAAAACATCAGGCACTTTCATTTTCTCAGTTGAGTTATAAATTGGCATCGTCACAGACCCTATCTTCAGAATCCCATTGTTTATTTCACCTAGACATTTTTCAGGAAACAAGCAAATGCATTACTTAGAGCATCCTCTGAGCAGACAGGCAATCAATCCCCAATACCTGCAGGTGATGGTTTACAAATTTTAACAAGGCTGTGGGTTGCAATAAATGATTTCCATCTACAGAAAGAGAAAGCTTGAAAGAGCATCTGTTAGAAAGGGGTTGCATTACCATGAATTTGAATTGCAAAGAAGTCTATTACAATAAACAATAAACAGGTGATCTTATGGGAAAAGCACCATAACAAACACCAGAAGTTGTGACCGTTGCCTTGGTTTAATTTCATACTCTCATCTTATTACTGGAATATCACTGATTAGACTACATTTTGTCAACACAGAAGTTTATTCGCTCTCGTTCTCCCTGTTCCCTCTCCTTGTCCCACTGGGCAGTGGGGTGCAGAGGGGAGTGAGCAAGCGACTGTGTGGGTGCTCAGCTGAGAACTGGGGCCAACCCACCACAACCACAGGGAGTCACTGAAGATCCTCTTTCAGCACTGCGTTTTTGCTCAAATGGCTTAGTGTCAGAACATGGACATATTTAACATTTTGGTGAAAACTGGCTAAATTTGCACTCGTTGAAATAACCTTCAACTGCAGCTCTGAGAGAAAAAGCACATTAGAAAAATTTCTCAGATCAAAAGAACTATAAATTCTGTCCCTAGGAAAATAACAACTAAGTATAAACAATAACATTGTGCAATCAAAACAGTAATAATTTTTTGTGACTAACTTATTAATCTGATACAGTGTACAACTGAAAATAGCCTAATTTCTAGACAGATGTTTTAAGATGTTCACCTATTATTCTATCGTTCTATCTTTATGGCATGAGACAGAGAGACATAAAGAGATTTCAAGGGATGTGTTGAGATTAAAAAGAAAGACTTGTAAGCAGGTAGCATCACATGACTGGCAAGAGGTCCAATTATTTTATATATTCAAACAATGCAAATACAGATATAATAATACAATGGATGGGTGCACATGTACATAAACATACATATGACTGCACATATATATCATAGTGTATATAGTAAATATATTAATATCTCTGTATTTACATATATATCTTTATATATACAAACAGATAGATAAAATCTATAAAAACAGAATCAATGTTAAGTAAAACCATAGGTGTATTTACTACTGCAAAGATCTAACAGTAAAAAGACAGAAGTCAAATACATTGCAAAACTGAGAATAAGCACACAGAAGCAGCACAGCAGAGATAACACCAGTTAAGAAGAGTAAAGGAAAAGTCCAGTGAATGGCAAATTGCTCAAAGTGTGCTACATGACAGAAGATATGAAAAGATATACAGGTAGTATGAAGACCAGGGGTCATGCAGGAATGAGAAAACATAAGTGAGAAAAATGGCAGAAGCAGAAATACATGTGCAGCACTGAAGGCTACTGTAAATGAGAACAAGTTGGATAAGGTCAAGACACAATGACCAGCTCAATAAAGGTGACATATAACAACCACAGCAATTTAAAGAGAATAAAAAAGAAGGGAAATTTTCCAAGAGCCTCAAGGAGAAAAACGTTGGTTTTAACAGTGTAGAGAAAGAAGCAATGGTAAAAAACAGAATAGAGAAATATTAAGATCAAACCAAGACTGAAACTGTACACACGAGTAGTTATCAGTGACGAGAGAGGAAAAAAAGAGAAAAAAACAAACAAAAAACCACCCAAAACCAAAACAACCAAACCGCAAAACAGTCCAAGAAAGTCTGAGGCCATGGATCTTACAGCCTGGGAAACACTTGATCATGATGGAAAACAAAATTCCATGAGCTGGGAATACAGCAGACAATACAAAAGTATTAACACACTGAGAGCAGCACTCTACTCTGATACAATAAAGTCAAAGGGATATAACTGGAGCAAGCTATACTAAATTTTGAGGATAATTAGTCGATGCTTATATGCTCAACTGTCTGAATAACATTCATGAAGAGCAGGACAAAAGATGGCAGAAGCTTACATGTGTAATCCTTTTCCTCTAGTTTCTTCACGTCATCTGGACTCGTCTCAATATGAGAATCCTGCAGATTTGTATGTAAAGCTGATCTGGCAAGGTTTGGTAAAAACCTAAATAAAGAAAAATAACAGGGAGATTGTATTTTAAGAAACTTTAAAAAAGGAATGTTTTCAGTATTTTCTGTAACCTAAAATCAGTATAAGCTTTACTTGGACCTCCAAACCCTGAATGTTTATCCCCTTCACGCTCAAATAGTCTTCAACACTTCACCTATCCCTAAGGAGAGAAACTGAGCTTCTTCCATAGGCAAGGAACTACACTTGTGACAGTGTGCTCATTTTGAAAGGCTTCAGTGTTATCAAATATTGCAACGGGGTTGTAATGTAGGACGGATTAGGGCTGGAAGTATATGATGTTCTCACTTCACTGCCACTAGGAGCTACAATATAAACAATGTTTTTTCGGAAACACCTTTTCTCTTGACTCAGTTCACTTTGACCCCTGGTTCCAAAGAGAAAGAGTGAGCTCCAAGGTGTCTAGAACTAGGTCCTATCAATTACATTTTGTTTTCTTTCAAAAATAAAACAAACCAAACCCCCAAAAAACAACAAAAAACCAAAATCCCCCTAGATGTTCATAACTTTTTTATATACAGCTTTTAAAACTGAAACCAAGCCTCAACCAAACATCTGATTGTATTAGACATTAGTATAACTCTGCTTTGAGTGTTTTGAGACCATGAACTAATGTTGTTTATAATGCTAATTTATATAATGTAACAAAATATCTTCATAAAGATGTGAAGAGAGTACAGTCATTTCTACTCACCTCCGAGGTGTGAGAATACCACAGAAATACTGCTAAAGAAATGAGAGACTTTAAGGAGTAAGACAGGTATTATTTACTAAAACCCATTAAAAGCTATCTTGCATGTTAGCAACCGACCAAGAAGCTCTTGAAATTCCACCAAAATTAGCACTTCTACCTGGAAAGGCAGGCTTTGTTAACAGCATAGTAAAGGCTTTCATCTGGATGTTGGGACAGTCGACGACAAATTCTCAAGAGTTGGCGAGTAGATAAAGACGAAGCCAGTGACTGTGCCTGTCAAAAAATACAAGGTAGTTTAATTATTTGACCTGTGGGACTGGATCTCGGGGATTTAAACTGAACAAGTCAGGAGAAAAAACTAATCCAAAAAGGAATTATTTCAACTTTTCTCTTAATTCATAGGTGCTTTCTGCTTTCTACAGCACCTTGTGCTTTTTAATCCACAATCTTGTAATTCTGTATTTGTTGCAGTAATTCACTGCCATGGAAATCGTGATGTCATCAATAGATTAGCCTTATGATTTCACTCGATAAGAAACAGGAAGAAAAATGTGCCGATAACTGCATTTTATTTGCTATACAAAACCTAACACTAAAGAATATTAACAATAACAAGAAGGTTAGCCACCGTAAAACCATCGATGTCCTAAAAACTCCTCTGCTCTTCACAAACTGAATAGGAGCTCCACATCTGGCAAAGGGGTCTGGCAGGATTCTTGGATGTATAAACACGACAACACTGGGCAGCAGGATGGAGATTGTATCACCTCTGCACACGCCTTCTGGGCGGGCCGTTACTGGAACACTCTGTGCTTTTCTGCTGTCCACATGTTAAAATAAATGCTAAAAACTGGACATGATTCAGCAAAGAGTTACAAAACCCATTCAACGCCTGGAAAAGCAGGCAAACAAACACGACAAAATCTACAAAACAAACAAACAAAACAAACCCCAAAACAAGTGACCGCGTATCCAAAGAGAGATATACAGACCGAGAAAGAAATCATTCTATTATTATATCTACTGGATGAAGGTATCTAATACAAATAGGTTCCTTATTTTAGCAGGAAACACACAACAATGAGTGTGATCTGATAAGTCACGCCATGCTTTGCCTGGGTCAAGTGAAATATTTTAATTAGGTAATTTTGAAATGTTTTGGTTTGGTTCATATAAAGGATTTCTAACTGCATTACAATTATCTTGATATATTATATTGTTTCAATTGGAAAAAAATCCAGAAATTTACCATGCAGTGAAAAAAAAATAGAGAAAAGCAACATTGAATGAATTTCAGAATCTTTTTTCCCTCCTTAACAATTTTTAAGCATAAGAAATTTCTTAACATCAATTCTTTACCCTGGAAAACTGCAGTTTTAACAAACAGGTATTAATATTTTTAAGAGAAACACAACAACAATCAATGAAATCGCACAAAACTTTTCTCAAATGCCGAGAAGGCAAAGGTTAATACTTAATTTCTAGCACAGCTCTGAGCAACGAGCAAGAATGATTTAGATTGGGCTAACTGCAAAGATTACCACTCCTGCTCCTCCTGCTTTTATTGACGGAAGATTGTGAAGCATCTTCTGAACCATCATAATTTACCACCCAACGCTGGACGCTGTGATGGCATTTCAGGTGTTACTTCAAGACCTACTCATCCATGCGTGAAGCACGGGCAAGGGAGAGGGGGTGAGTGCTGTCTCCTTGCTATCCCTGCCCACTAGCCAGAACCCTCGCTGGCTTTGGAGATGATATTCTCTTTCCAAAAGTATCTTAAACAGCTGAAACGTTCCCAGGTAGAGTAAGTTTTGGCAGGTAAGCAATCCTCCTAAGCCACAGCCTATGAGCCTGCACTGATGGAGAATGGCAGCTGGGCACAGTAATTGAGGAAGAGTATTTAATACATTGTACCACCTTGACAAATCCAGTCTCCCAGGACATGGGCATTTTAAAGTCTAAATTATATATAGCATCAGATCCTGCACTGAATAAACAAGCATATAGGTCAGGACCACAGAGGAAAAGCTGTATCACATCTTCTGAATATTTGCAACTGGCAGTTAGTTTGGGGGACAAAATTTCCTCTTTTGTTTGTTTTTTTATATTTTATATTGAAAACTGTAAACTCAAAATTGGATTAGTGACAGCCTTTGTAATATATATCTATGAGGCATCTAATTCAACAGGATCTTGATTGTGGTCTCTAGATTCTATTGTAAATCAAGCAAACAATTGCAATGACGCAGACAACGCCCACAGGCTGAATAGTCTACAGGTATTCTTCTATTGTTAACAAAATCACTTTAAACAATGGTTAATATTTCAGGATTATCTCTGGCAGAGGCTTATTACTTAGGCAACTCTATAAATAGCCTGACATACCTAAGGCACACATTTCAGCTCTCCGCACAGACATGCTATTCCCAACCTGTCTCATGTCACTGCTGATCTACAAGAATCCTCCCTCAATCCGTGCTGCGACTCACTTCTCATCCAAAATCATATACTTCATTTGGATATTTCACAATGCTATAGACATTCACATATTTGGAAAGGATTTTTGTAATGCTCTGTTCAGGCATGGTACGTCTCCAAGTATGTCAAGACCAATACATTTATACATTAGGTGTAGAAAGCTAAATAGATAATAAATAACAAAACTGTCCCAAAGGTGTACCTAAAAATCAGCCTTTTTATGACTTTTTTTAAGCTCAGAAGAGCATAACAGCCTCTTTCTGCTGCTTAAATAGTAATACTGTAAAAACTATTACCCATGTTAAAGTAATGAAAACTAAGAACGGACTACATTTGCATACCAGTTCAACTGTTGCATTCCACTAAAAATGTTTTACATTTTAGTTACATTAAAAACATCCATTGCTTTAGTTGCCATAGCAATAATTTCTTTTTATTTTCACCATGATTCGGCTGTATCTTTTTAAAGAATTTTGTGGTTACTATGTTAGCAGAACTTATTTTTCTTGACAACACTGCTCTAATAGAATAGCCCATAGCAGTAACTCAGCCAGGAGTTCTGCAGTTTTCCCTTTTCTTAGTCTTTGCTGTTGCTCATTGGCATTTTATAATGGCTAGGTACTTCCCATTGCCCAAAAAGCCCCAATAATTTCAGCTGTCAAAGTTCCACTGTCTAAAGCAAAATGATCAAAAACTATTTGGACACACATGATTATATCCATACCTATTCAAAAGGTACCTCAAGCAGGTTTCACTGTGAGCCATGTACCTAAACCCACCGACAACACGTGCACTTGTTCTGCCTGACTTCTCTAGGATTTGGTCAATTTCCTAAAAGCTTTATTTATATAGATTCTAAAAATGTGCATCATAAATCAAAAAAGTTTACAGTACGTGGCGCAGTAATTGCCAGCAATAATTTTCTGGGGCCGGTTTTCCAATCAGGCAGCCCTTGAAATAACACTATAACTTAGCAGGCTTCACCCAGCCTTTGTTAAAACAAACAGTCACAGTATGAGAAAGTAAATTTAAAGAAAAAAAAAGAAAGAAAGGGCTCACCGTGGTATCATTTGTCTCCCAAAGCCTGTGTGTTAATGACAACAACTGCTCCACAGCAACACTGGGTACATTTGGAATCTGTTCGAAAGAAAAATATGAATCTTACTGCAAGATATGTAAGTTCCATATCCAGCTACACCCAGATGCAATGAGCATACAGTTGCTGCAGTTGCTTTATGTCAACCAAAAAAGAACACAGTTTTGACAAAGACTGTTTTTCTATTACAGCATCATTTCATATCACAATAAAAATGCTAATTTATATCAATACCATTAAGAGATAAGCAGATACGCTGTTTTTATAAGCTTTGAAAATGAAGACATTTATGTTTTACTGCAATAGCAAAATATTTTTATGTAGTAAGTAATCATGTTTAGTAAGCAAAAGTCAGTAAGTGCCTAAAACATAGTTACCATTTCTTTAATAACTTGAATTTCTTCACTCTTGCTTAAAGATCGAATATTATGGAAAAGAAACAGCGTCAGAAACTCTGGACCCAGCCATTGTTGGGTACTACTTCCAACGACTGGAGGTTCTGCTAAGACCACTATTCTGAAAGAAGGATGGATAGGAAAGATAGACCTGCAAAAAAAAGTTTAAAAATTCGTTACCTGGCTGAAGCAGCGAATATCAATTTTAAGTTTTACAATAGATGAAAAAAAAAAAAATTAAATTATTTTACTGAATAGTCTCATAGTCTATTAAAATAATTTGCAATGCAACTTTATTTTAAAACAAAAAAGACAAAGACTGGATAATGTGACATACAATTTTATAAATTTACATTTTTTTTATGCTCAGAAGGGTATCCAAGTCTCCTCGTCTCATC
The DNA here is from genome assembly GCA_033628505.1 of Tringa tobata. Lineage (NCBI taxonomy): Eukaryota > Metazoa > Chordata > Aves > Charadriiformes > Scolopacidae > Tringa > Tringa tobata. Next base: position 35,167,146 of record JAHREE010000279.1, read on the forward strand.
TGCAACAGGACCTGCATGCCCCAAGATGAACAAATGCCAGCAACTAACCTACAGTCTGCTGCATTGTATGTATGAAATGGGCACATTTCACTCATCTGACAGACTTATACAAGTGCTTTATGTAAAGCACAACATCTCACAGGCAAATCAGAAAGAGGAGAACAAGATCTACTGAAGCTGCAGTAATGAGTAACTTTTACTCAATTAGATTGTCAGAAAGGATGACACTGTAGAGACTGGCCTAGATACCATGAAGAGCTGGATTTAGTAACAGTTAAGGAACATTCCCCTTACTGATGCTCTTAGTGACCCTTGGAAAATCACCCAGACTCTTGGGGTGGGATTAATATGCCCAACTTCGTAATATTTCTGAAAGTTGGACTTCAAAGACCAAACCAGTCGCCTCATCCTTGGCTTGTTTTAGAGACCTCATGGGGAGACAGGTCCCTCCAAGGGCAGATTAAAGACATATAAGAACTTAAGAAATGCCCTCCTGGATCCTTCAGTCCACCCATCTAACTACATGTTCTGTCTCTGGTTATGACAGCTGGAGATACTCCTTGAGGAAAGCACCTAAGCCTGGACACTACCAGTAGTCTGTCCCCCTCATATTCTCCCAGCACCCACGATCATATTGTCAAGGTCATTGGAGGGTAAATCCCTATTTGCTTTAATGTCTGTTTTTCCACAAATTTGTCTGAACTCTTTCTGAACTTCTTCGTCCTATGTGCTTCCTCAACTTCCTGTGGCAACAGATTCACTGTTCATTGGTGTAAACGGTATTCTTATTATTATTTAAATCTTTACAGAACTGACCTGCTACACACTGCAGGATTTGGTGACTAACAGTCTCTTAGATACCTGTCTATTTGATTCCACTGAAGATAATGGAAGCTTACTGTGACTAAAATATACATTTTTAGATGTGCGTGTTAGGGCAGTAGAAGACCACTGCCTGGGGTTTGGGTACTTTTGCCTTCTTCACATCTTTTGTCTCCCATATCTATGTAATATTATCACCTGTTCTGACTGGGAATTCATTAGTACTCATCAATCAGCACAATTGCATGATCTCTAGAAGCAGCAGAAATAATAGACAGTAACAAGTCAGATACAAAAGCCAGTGGAATTGCGCAAGGAGGGTCTGTTTTCAACAATTAATTTCACAGTACTCTTATTAAAATAGGAGACTTTCATTTGGAAAAAGCAAGTGAAATTTAATTAGACAGCCTATATTACTAGATATGCCTGTTATCTTGTCATTTTCCATACAAATTACTACATTTGAAATCAGAATACTTGGAGGTAAGTAAGCACAAGCAAGAAAATCTGAAGACACCATTAAACATAAATTAACAAATCTACTGCATAGTTGGCTGATCCATTCATCAGAACAATAAACCTGTGATACAACGGAGCGATTATAGCAGTCTCTTGTATCAAAGCAAACGCAGTGGGGTGGCATGAGTTATTCTCAGCTGAAAGTCATAAGCCTAGAAGCTACTCCCTGATTGATAAAAATAGAAATAGATGTCTGAAAACATCACATGAGAAAGGAACCAATGGGAATGTCACTGTCACTAAGCATAAAAGAAGGTCAGGGAACATTACCCAACCTTATTAGAGAAGAAAACATTTCCTAGATAGGAGAAATACATATACTTCCAGAATCACCTCCTACCCTCCACTACTAAGAAGAAAAGCAACCCTCCCTTCAGTAACCCACCAAATTCAAAGGACCAATTCTGGTCCTGCTGCAATACCATAAGAGAACACAAGAAGCAGTCAGCTTTCCCTAGTAATGAGAACACGTTTCTCTTGTACCACCTCCACGTCACTGGCTAACTCAAAGGGTATGGTGGGGACAACCAGGGAGGGCATGGGGAGAAGTGGGAGGAAAGGAGATGTCAAGTCAGGACAAGGTAATTTGGTGATACCAGTTAAAATCACTGATGGACTCTTTAGACTTGGATATATCACAACAACACTGCTGTAGGCTTCCAGTTTGTAAACATGAATAAAACTACTTGGCTACTTCAAAAGCCTATTGTTTGGACTGAGGTTTGCAATGCTGAAAATGTCAAGCTAAGCGTATTATTAAAAAAAATGCCACAAGTGACTCAATCCTGCAAAGCTCTAGAAGCTCCCAGCTTCCATCAGTGCAACTGAAGACCTTCAAAGTTGTTCCATCGTCCCTAAAGGAATATAATATGGACAACCTACATGGAGCTACATTTTATAAAAAAGAAACCCTTGACATCTTGTGGGTTTTCTGCAGATGAAGGCCATGTAAGTGTGTCTTGTTAAAAACTAGATACCTTTTAATTTAATGAGCTTCAAACACACTGGGAAGATTTGGTGCTAGAATACAAAGAGTCTCTATCCTTCTCCCTATTAAATGTTCTCTGACAACACAGATAGAAGAGCACCCTCCTAATAACATGCACATCCTTCTTTTGACACAAGTGTTTAATTCCACCACTAATCTCAAGAGGAAGATCAGAACACAGTCTGTTCAGGGTGATTTGAGGGAAAGATTTTCTTGTTATTGACACATGGTTCTGATTAATTGAAGCTTCTCCTAAGGGAAAAAAAAAAAAGCAGAATGGCATTCCTAATGCCACCTTGCAAAATCAAACTATTTTTGACTAAATAAATCTCATTTTCTATCAAATTTTATGAGTTCAGAATTGTTATAATACTAGGACCACAATGACCTATTGTTGTTTTCTTGCTGTTTTTCTTACATTTCACCACAGTCTAAAATTAACAGATTACTTTATCTGAAAAGTCATTAAACTGGGAAAAAAACCCACAACAAAAAATGAAGTAAAAGCTAGAAAATGTAAGCAATTAAAAACTTTTATTGCTTGCTAAATTCACTTCCTGCCACATTTTATATTTGTCTCGTCTCCTGTGTGTTCCCTTTCAGCCGAATCGCATGGAAAATAACCCACTGTCTGCAGGGCATTAAAACCACCCATGCATTATGAGTGACTTCTTTTAGCTTTTGAACAATCCTATTATATTCCTACTTCTAGATTTTCCTCTAATAGCTGCCTTTCTGCTCACCACACCAAGGACTTATCATTTGTGTGTGTGCATATGCTCGGGGGGGGTGTATCCACCAAAACAAGTTAAAATACAGCATCATAATACAAACCAACACTTCACTGTTTGTCTTATAAAGGCCCTGTGCTACCTTTACAGTATCTGTCTCAGTGAAGTCACGGATGATTACAGAAAATATTCTACACAGAAATCTTGGATATGCACAGAACTTGAACACACTTTCTCTTAATCTCTGAACCTGTTCATGACAATGAATCATACAATCATTAAATGAATAAGGAATCAGCAGCTATAAATTCCTTCTATGTAAAAGATCATTAAGGACCATCTGTCACTTTCTCAAAGGCATTATTTTTTTAATTCTTCCTCAAACTCATAAACAAAAATACTTAGTTTCCTCAAATGAATGTCATCTTACTATGACTGTTTCCCAACTTAACTCCACACAGCCAAACTGGGACAAGAAAGAATAGAGAAAAAAGTACTCTGGGCCCACTGCCAGTTACCTTGCAGTTTACAGGCTTTCAGCAGGCCAAGGAGTATCCCAAAATCTCACAAAGGTAAATGTACTGCTTCTGCTCGTCAGTCCTGACAGAGCTATTGCACCCACCCAAGTCTGAAGCCCTTCTCAGAAAAACGCTAGTAGACATGACAGATGTAAAGATGTAAAGAAATAACAGTGAACAATTCAATGACAGTAATTAACACAATTTAAAATAAGAATAGATTTTAATTAACTCTGAAAAAGGTAATGAATCTTTTAAAATGAAGTTGTCCAAAAAATATGATTTCAGGGAGGGTCTGGAGAGAGGAAGTTTTTCCTTCAGTAGAGGAGGACCAGGTTCGGGACCACTTGGCCAAACTGGACATTCATAAGTCCATAGGCCCTGATGGGATGCACCCAGGAGTGCTGAGAGAACTGGCAGAGGTTATCGCTGGGCCACTCTCTATCATCTTTGAAAGGTCATGGAGAACAGGAGAGGTGCCTGAAGACTGGAGGAAGGCCAACATCACTCCAGTCTTCAAAAAGGGCAAGAAGGAGGACCCTGGGAACTACAGACCAGTTAGTCTCACCTCCATCCCTGGAAAGGTAACGGAGAGACTCATTCTAGATATCATCTCCAAACAAGTTGAAGAGCGGGGGGTTATTGGAAGTGGGCAACATGGGTTTACCAAGGGTAAATCATGTTTGACCAATCTGATAGCTTTCTATGATGCTATAACTGGTTGGTTGGATGAAGGGAGGGCAGCAGATGTCATCTACCTTGACTTCAGCAAGGCTTTTGACACTGTCTCCCATAACATCCTCATTGGGAAACTAAGGAAGTGTGGGCTGGATGAGGGGACAGTGAGGTGGATTGAGAACTGGCTGTGTGACAGGACCCAAAGGGTAATGATTAATGGAGCAGGTTCAAGCTGGAGACCTGTAACCAGTGGTGTCCCCCAGGGGTCAATACTTGGCCCAGTCCTGTTCAACATATTCATCAGTTACCTGGACGAGGGGACAGAGTGTATCCTCAGCAAGTTTGCTGATGATACCAAACTGGGAGGGGTGGCTGACACCCTGGAGGGCCGTGCTGCCATCCAACGAGACCTGGACAGGCTGGAGAGCTGGGCAAGGAAGAACCTCATGAGGTTCAACAGGGAAAAGCGTAGGGTCCTGCACCTGGAGAAGAAGAATGTCAGGCACCAATACAGGTTAGGCATGGATCTGCTGGAGACAAGTTCTGAAGAGAAAGATCTGGGTGTCCTGGTAGACAGCAAAATGACAATGAGCAAGCAGTGTGCTCTTTGCAGGCTCTCCAGGAAGGCCAACGGAATCCTGGGCTGCATAGGGAAGAGTGTGGCTAGTAGGTGGAGGGAAGTCATTCTCCCCCTCTACTCTGCACTGGTGAGGCCACAACTGGAGTACTGCATCCAGTTCTGGCTCCCCAGTTCAAGAGGGACAGGGAGCTACTGGAAAGAGTCCAGCGAAGGGCAACGAAGATGATTCAAGGATTGGAGCATCTGCCTTATGAAGGAAGACTGAGAGAACTGGGACTCTTTAGTCTGGAGAAGAGAAGGCTGATGGGAGACCTTATCAATGCCTGTAAGTATCTAAAGGGTGGTTTGAAGGAGGAGGGAGCCAGACTCTTTTCAGCAGTTGCCAGTGAGAGGACGAGGGGTAATGGGCATAAGTTGGAACATAGGAGGTTCCATTCAAACATGAGAAAAAAATTCTTCCCAGTGAGGGTGACAGAGGAACAGGCTGCCCAGGGAGGTCGTGGAGTCCCCTTCTTTGGAGATTTTCAAGACCCACCTGGATGTAGTCCTGAGTAACATGCTCTAGCTCTGGGAAATCCTGCTTCAGCAGGGGAGTTGAACNAGTCCTGAGTAACATGCTCTAGCTCTGGGAAATCCTGCTTCAGCAGGGGAGTTGAACTAGATGATCTCTATGGTCCCTTCCAACTCTAAAAATTCAGTGAAATTAAGTGAAATTTATGAATAATAGTGTTTTAACCTGCAAAACTTGAAAACAGTCTGAAAACCAAACAATACTTTCTTTTCTGTCCAGCACTGCAAATAACACTGCCATGGGTTAAGCACATTCACATTCACTACTGTAATACTGTTTAAATTCATATACAGAGGCATGTGATTTCTTTAGACCACAGTGTGATCTGAAATACCATCACTTTATTTCAAAACCAAAACCAACCCACCCCAACCCCCTTGAATTATCAGGGTTGGAAATGAAGTCTTAAGATTGTGCAGTATTCTTCTTTCTATTCTGCTACACATATGAGTAATATTATTGTGTGTTGAAGCACACAAAAGTTAAAGGGACTAAAACTGTTAAAAAAGGGGTTTTTTTTACTATCAAATATTTTCATATAGGAGCATGAAAACTTAGTGCAAAATGTGTCTTGCTTGTCTGATGAGAGAAGTCACCATTAGGTGTGTCAAATCCTCTTACAAACACACACAAAAAATGTTTATGGAAGTTTTGGCTCATTGGTTAGGAACAGTATTCTTTTTCTGTAAAACAGGTGTTTTAAAATTCCATTCAAAAAGTACTAAGTCCAAGTAATCTGCTAAATAGTATTAGCAGTTGTTCTTTTCCATTATGAAAGACATATTTGTGTTTATGTAACTTACAACAGATTCACCTCGTTAGTGAATCTTAACTCACTGTTGCTCCCTGTTCCCTTAATTTATTTCATACTTATGAATGATCAGAAGTAGCAGAGAAGACAGAAACTGCAAACGATGCTACAAATAGTCACTACAATCAAGAACACTTAGGCACAACAGAGCTGACCCGAAATGAGGGGGGCAACTACATGGTCCGTGTTTTCAGTTTCTACATGGTCCATGTTCTCAGTTTCTCTTACATATGGCAGGAAGGTACCAGCTCTTCTCCACCACAACCGCCTTCCAGCCTCCAGCTATTCTTTTTCTGAAATCTTGAAGAAGGTCTGCCCTCTCCTAATCTAATGATTTCCTAATGAAGCTTTTGGCTTCCTTCTTTCAAATTCTAGTCCGTCAGAAATACTCTTTTTTCTCTTGATCTCACATCACCTCTGTTTATCACTATTTTCAGCTACTTCATTTAGGTCCTTGTCTGACTGCTTATACATTTAAAGCTCCATCATGCACTTTCACTGAATCATTGATGGGTCTCTTGGTATGATTTTTCCTCTTCCACTGTTTCGCATAAGAACTACGTCAGTACATGAGATCAGACAGATAATAAAAAGGTTAATAACAAAATAAAAAAGTTTCTTTTGTAACTGTGTAGTATATATGCTCTGTACCATTTTTAAAATATGTATATTGATGCCCAATATACAAATGAGAATCGAGGCCTCAGAATGAATGAGACTGGAGAGGGGGGAGTCCAAATAATGTCCTGATTCAAACAAAACTTGAAACCACCTTCCCTAGGGAGCTTCCTTATTGGAAAAGCAATCTTGATGTAGTGCTCAGCAAACATTTCAGAGTCAGTTGCAGCAGAACTGGGAATGACAGTGTATATTCTGCAGGCCTGGCAAAGGGCAACTGTGCTGAAATTACTTTAGTCAAATCCAGAAAATTGGGATAAGTAAAGCTCCCTTTTCATCTTGTTCTAAACATCAGAAATGTAGCCACGGCCATTGACACACAGCAAAAGATGTAGTATTTCTCATCGTCATGGAAGGCATCTTCCAATCACAATTTATAAGTAAGAATTTGCCCAGCTGATCTGCTAATAAATTCAACGCATTCTCTAAAACATCTCCACAAGGCAATCTTTTGCAGGCAAGCGAGGGATGGTTAGCACCATCCTGTTCTCTTAGGCTGTGATGAAATCAGCTGTCAGTACCCAGGTATCATTTGATGAGAAGGCATCTGGAGAGAAGAGCTAATTCTGCACAGCCATTCTGCACCACTGGAAGGTACTGAAGGAACCGCTGCTGAAAAGGATGAGTAGAAGGGAGGATCATGGTCCCAGAATCAAAGAGCAACTATTGACATTGCGTCCCGGAGCCAGTGAAAGGTAGTGATGTTTGCAGAATATGTAAGAGACCACAACCAAGATGACATCCTGGAACACCTTCAGCTCCTCAAGGGCTGACGAGAACAGTGCCCTCTCTACAGAGAAGTGGTTCACTGATGCCAAAGAAGGCCATAGCCAAAGCCAAAGAAGCAGATACATGTTTGCATTTCTTTACTCTGGCTTCTTGTGAATAAGTTAATACAGGAGAAAGTTGAACAAGGGCCAGATGGAACATTTCGCCCAGGAGAAGGTGGGATTTTCAGTGCAATGGACTTCAGCTAATTCAGTCCAAAAAATTTCATCTATATCCAAGATGGTGCTCAATGGTCACACTGAGCTTCCAGATGCAAGAATTCCTATACAGTGAGGTTTTTGTTTGTTGTTTTCTTTTTAAGATCAAGTACTAATCACAAATGTTTTCCTGTCTAAGACAACAGACACCCTGCATTTATGGATTAGAGAGTGAAAGCTAACTCTCAGTGGAGTAGAACAATTAGGGCTTAACAATTCATACTGAATTTTGTTGCAAAATATTAAGGTGGCTAGGTAAAACCGGTATATTGCGATCTGAAGGAAAGGGGACACCCTTCCGAGGCGAAGCCAAAGACTTTCAGAGCCTCCAAAGTAGTCACAAGCAATGCACAATTACCACTGAACACTGGAACCAAAAAGTTACTCAATGACACCAAAGGGAAGGAAAGTGTGTACAGGGGTGGCACCATAAGAAGATAGGTCTGCAGAATAGACATTAAAGAAGACAGCTTGGGCAGTCCTCATGGTCTAACAGATAATGAAGGTTATAAAGGAGTCCACTGCCAAAATAGCCATAGTTAGAACAAGAGGGAGACAGGGAATCCAGATGGAAAGCTCTATTCTTCTGAGAGAGTTTTGATCCAGGAAGAGAGGCAGTACTGAAGATGAACATGTGATGAATTTTCCAGGTTTCTGGAATATATTGGCATGAACTAAAGGGTAACATGCAATAAGCAAAATAGCTCAGCCACTGCCATTCTGCCTGAAAGCACCTGGGACAGGACCATGAACACAGAGCAAGGAGAAGGAGACTCACAATGACTAGATGCATTTTAAGTACAAAGTCTAATGCAAAGCTGGGATACAATCCAAGATGGATCCTTGGAGCTTTTTTGCTTCCCTTTTCAAAGTCTGGGCTTAAAATCCTGATAAACAGAACACTTCCCCAGTACACAGTTCTCCACTCCTGTAAAACAAATGCAGGAAATGCCCAGCTAGCTGGGTATTCGGCTTCAGCAGCGTTGATACAATTTGCAACAAATAGGCTTAGATTACACCACACACAAAAAAAATCCAAATAAACACTACAGAAGACTTAAAATGAAGTTTGGTTTGTTTTGTTGTTGGGTTTTGTTTGTTTTGTTTGTTTTGGTTTTTTTTAAAAAAAAAAAAACAACAAAAAGCCAACACAGTATTTTGGATCAAAAGGGAATCAGAAATAACAAAACACCAAGCATTAAAAGAAAAACAGCTTTTTTAAAGGGTAGACTATGAAAGAGGTCAAAGTAAAAAAAAAAACTGTATTCAGTGAGACAATGAGAGAAATGGGGTGTCACATCATGAATGCATCCCCATCATAACCAATAAGGCCTCTTCAAAGTTTGGGCACATGCACACCCTGCAGTGTAAATATGAGCACGGACATCTGACATAAAACTTCAACTGTCTTTTAAGTGGTTAGAGCCATTTAAGAATCACAGTATGTTTAGCTCCTTATATATTACTGAATATTAGATTGCACTTATTTTGATGTATACTCAACTCAATATCCCTCCCATTAACTAAAATTGGGCAGCAGTGTTTGACTCTGTATCAAGTAAGGCCAGAGGACTAGAAAACGCTTCTATCTCTGGAATGTTTCTAGCAGACAAGTGGAAGTGAAGAAACAAAAAGAATAAGCATAGTGGGTCCCAACCCATCCTTAGGATTTCCTGCCCCATATTACTTGTAAATTATCAAGCAGCTTTCTAGCTTATGAGAGAAAAAGAAAGTAACAGGTTGTATTTAACTTCAAGTTAGCTTTATTTTCCAACACTCTTAATAAAGTGTTACATTAAATATGATATACCTCTATATCTATGTTTTTATGTAATTTCTCTTCAATTTCTAACTCTTTTTACTAAAGGATATTGAATGTTTTCCTTTTAGTTCCAGCACTCTAAACAGGATATAATTTCCTCATGCCACAGAAAGAAAAAAGCTCATGAGGAAATTGACGTTTAAAATACGTTTCTCTTAGTGATTAGAAGGTATCAATTTAATAGGGAAGCATTTTGCATGATGTTTATGTTAAAAAAACCACCACACAACCCAAAAAAAAAAAAAAAAGGAGATCAAACTCCTTACAGGATAAAATGCTGTTTGCATTATATAGTCATAGCTGACACTTTACCTTTCCTGTAGTTGCTCATCAGAGATTTGTAATTCTTCCTTTAAGTTTTGGTATCTATCTGCCCTTAACAATCTGGTGCCATCATAGAGGGTCAGTTCTCTGTCATGAATTAGTCTGTTTGAAAATAAAGAGTTAGAAGAGTTAGCTTTATCTAGCCTTTGATTACTTTTAAAAATATTTATAACAACTAATGCTTTTTTTAAAAGCTACCTCAACACAGGTCATAGTAGTAAGAAAAAGTTCCACCAATTTAAGATGCATCCAGGTGTGGAGGTAAAATAACACGCATAAGTAAACAGTTTCAGTGCATAGTCAGTCAGTCAACTTGGTTTCAATTCAGTGAAATTCAGTGAAACAGATATGGTAAGAAAATGAAAAATAAAAAATCCTGTCTTACCAGTAGAGTGTGCATAAATGGCATGAAACAGCCATTTTGATATGCTTGTACCAAGTAACATACTTCTTGTTTCTTGAAGCAATATATTTCAGCTGGTTTTACTGATTAGCATACATACAGACCCAACTTTCATTTTCTTAATGCAGAAGTTGATTAGATATAATGCATGCACAGAAGAAAAATCAGAACGCAAAACTAAACTGATTAAAAAGGGAAAAAACAGGGAAGCATAATTCTCTCTTCTGCCCTTCTATGTATATATATTAGAAAAGAAGGCACAAAATGTTTTTGATACAACCAGCTTTTAAAGCTGATGATGTCCTTTAAGTTTGCAAAAAAATGAAATCAGAGAAAAACTTCACTTGACAGTATAGACTAATATTAACATAGTATTTGCTATTACGACTTCTGTTTTGCAATTATTTTTTTTTTAATGAATTATGAAATAATGTTTAGAAAGAGTTTTTTGCAGTCAATACAAAGTATGTTTTTGCATGGAACTGTAATGATCACATTTTATTTAGAAGCAGAATGCAAAGTATTTTAAACATTTTGTGACATCTTACATTTTTACATTATTGCGCAAACATTACTAATTCTTAGATTTCATAAGTTTAGAGTAAAATATATCTCATTCTTCAATTCAGACTTACATTCTATATTAACAAAGAGTTGAAACTTCCAATATTATTATAGATTTACCAAGAACATGAAAGAACTGCTTCTGCTTTTCAGTATGACTGATCATTACAGGGCATCATATCAGACTGTAATGATCAGACAGATCATTACATATTCTATGAAACTTCAATGCTCAGCTCGATTTTTACAGCGTTCTTGAAGTCATAAAGCCATATTCAGCAGAAGGAACTTAATTTCTCAGTATGCATGCGCTTGATAAACAGATCCTGCGCACCCAACTTATCCGTGCTCACATCCTGACCTTTGAAGTACAGCTAGAGTGCCAGGGTTAATTCGATGAATGCCGTCAAGAATAACAAGCTTTCCTTCCAGGGCAGCAGTAACAAGTGGTGATGGTCTCCAAGCAGTGTCTCCATTAGGAAGAGTGTACCTTTGCTGTAGCAAATCTCTAGCCGTCATATCCTGTAAGTACCAATTCAACAGAAGAATATATTTATGCTCTATTTTCTTCATCTACAAGTACATGCTTTCTCCTTAAAAAAACGCATTATGTTCTTCCTGAGAATATACTCAAAGAAGGTTATCAGGAAATCTTCAATTACTTTTCCAAAGAGTTTTCGAAGTACCCACACGAATCTACACACACTGAGATAAACAGTCTTTGGAAGTTCTAGACTTGCCAATATCACCTCTTTGAAACCAGAACAAATGCCCTTTTTTCGCCCCCTTAAACATAGTGCAAGCGTATCACAACTTGTACACAGCTTTGTGTACAGAAGGGGGCAGCAATTTACACCTGGAAGAAACAAGAGTCATTTATTTCACATAGAAGTAGTCACCTGAAAGAGCAAAGACTTCATCATTAATCTTGAACACAAACCAGCATGACATTCCACCTCAGCAGGAAAAAGCACTGGAAGCATCGGACAATAAAGGACAGAGGAAGGAAAAAAAGCCAGTAACACAAAAAGTATCAAAAGTACATAGCATATCACAAAATAATACTTAAGGGATAAATCAAAACCAAAGACAAAACCTAGCATATCCTCCAGCACACATATTTTAGATGCTCCATTGTAACAGGTAAGCACTAGAGCAACAAAGACGTAATAGGCATTTTGTAACCTGGAAGATGAAATTCCTTCCTTGGGCTGTGCTATGAACACAACTTAAATCTAAAATCAGATGAGAAAAATATTTTCTATTGTAGCTGTAGCTTTTGCATATGTCCTTTTCACAACTATAAACCCTTTGAACTTTAGAGAATAAAAATAGAACACATTACGTCATATGCGCTGAATCATTTCCTCTTTTTACATTTCCTTAAAAGCCTTAAAATAACAGGACAAAGTCTGGTTCCTTCGTTGCTTCCACATTTGTAAAATTTAAAGCCACACATTCAAATCCACAAAACCAGAATGTATTTTTATTGTTGTATTTCTATTTTTTTTACTGCTGTGTTTGCTCTTTTCTATTTTATTAATGAATTAAATTAAAACCAGAACATGAAACATTTTTATCAAAGTCAGAGAAAAATGTAAGTGTTTTTAGGACTTGCATCAGACGTGTGCATTCAGTAGCTAGTAAATTCTATATAACTGAATATTTAACTAACACTCCTGACAATTTGCCTCTAGAGGAATGAAACGAGGTGCACTGTGAACTGATCAGGAGCCTAGTATGCTATATAGAATGTCCATCTTTAATTCCAAAAAACACTTGAGAACCATGAATTAATTTTCTGGAGATAAGCTCAGAAGTGTATTTTGCTGCAAAATATTTTCTGAAATATTAAATGAATGTTTACATCATAATTTAAATGGTTGAATGATATTCAAATTTATGATGCATTAAAAAGAAGTGTCATTCACTAACACCTGCACAGTTTCTGTAAGGGATTTGTTTTATGGCTAAAGTACCTGCCCAGTGATTTATTTACTCTAACCCAATTTTTAATACATGATATTAAAAATATGCATTATAAGATACAGTGTTATAATACTCTAAACACTAAAAATACCCTCCCTTTGGAGGGGAGGTAATAGAAATACATGCATTAAGTCCCCCTCTCTCCCCTTATTTTGGGCAAAGCAATGGCAACATTATAGTGCCTTGTGAAACAAAATGCTTCTTTTAATTTCTAACAGTCAATGTAACTTATGTGGTTTACATTGCATTGTTTATTTCCTAAAATGTCTTGTATACAAGAAAAAAAGATGTTTATGAGAGCAAACAAGTAGGATAACTTCTATTTCACCTCCTTTAGCAGCTACAGCAATACAAGCCTCCAATCTAGCCGTTTTTCATGGCTTGCAGTGATAATCATGTTCTTGGCAATTACGAGGTGAAAAATCTCTGTTTCCTGCTTTTTATGCCAATTTGGACTCATATCTTGTTAGTATTTCTTAAATAAAGAATTGGAAGGAATTTGTAAAGAAAAATGAGATCATGCAAAAAAGGAGAAATAAAAAGAAATCCTAGAAACAAAAACATCGCAATACACAAACACTAGCGATGTGTTTAAAAAACTGGTTTTGCTGGGGAAAAAAAGAGCAAGTTGCTGGAAAACTGTTTTAACACCACTTTGAATATTGTGGTTTTTTTCACCCTGAAACTCTGGGGGGAGAAAATGTTTTATTTTAGGCAATTTAAACCAAAAGTTCCCTAACGACAGTCCACAAAGAATTAGCTGGCTGCTGCTTCTCATTTGCTGTTGCTTAACTGCATTAAGAGACAACATAAAAACAAACCTTTCCTAATCAGGACGAATTTCCTTTTGTCAGCAATTTGCCTACATGGAATTACATATAATGAGAACTCCATGTAATGATGTCAGATATCGCAAATGAGACAGGAATTGTTCTCTGAGTCAACTGTTAGTATAAGAGATGATCTATGTGCTCAGAAGGTTTGGGAACCCTCAGTTTAGGTAAATTTGATTCTCATCTCACAATATAAAAGCTTTTTTTCCCTGTGAAACCAATATAAAGAGCTATGCTTTTTCGCACTGTTCAAACCCTTAAATCAATTTCCTAAGGAATAATGATGAAGCAAATATTAAAAGTAAACACTATATATATGTAAAAAAAAAAATCTAAAAATTCATTTCTTCACAGAGCTTGAAGAAAAACAGAGCTATTGCTTCAGACCAAGGATACGTGCCCAACCACTTATTTTTGTGCCTGCAGAAATTGTTGGAAAATAAAAACGCGCCATAGGACAAATAAAAGCCTCCTTAATTTTAGGAATGGAGTTAGGACAATATGGTATCTCTCTCAAAACTTTTTGAACCAAAGTAGAAACACCTGCTAAATTTGCAGCATTATCAAACATCTCATAGCCTTCACTGCTGAATTACTGTATGAATTAATGCATTTAACATTTGTACTGGCATTAAATTATCCTATTACTTTGCTATGCAAAACCCCCAATACGTTATTACGTATTTTAAGAAAAACAAATGCATTCTTAAAATTTATCACAAGATGTATAGCTCAGCTACATTCAATCATTTTTTATACACTGCTTCCAGTAAAAACTTTTGAGATCACATAAGACATTGTACATAGGAAATATCTATACATATGGGTACACACGTGGATCTTACATAGACTTGAGTACACAGGAACTTATAGTGAACAATAAGCTCACAAAAAGTCATTTATTTGCCTTAGTGATACTCTTGGATATCACCAAAAAGCCTCTATCAAAACCTTCTGCCCTTTCAACTTGATCAAACCCTGGTGAAAGAGGGTTAAACCCTTAGCCTACATTTTATTTCTGTAGGTATTACAGAAATAAATGTGTCTTTCTTTCCCTCTGAAAGATGTTTACTAAGTAACTAATTTAATTGTCAGCTCTTCTCAAGTGTCTCCAAAAAGGAAGTCTTCTGCTCCTATTCAGTGAAGCCCTACTAAATAAAGGTAGGATGCTGAAAGACAGTGGCCATGTTTTAACCAAATAATTGTCTAATTTTGCTGGTGAATACTGTATTACGTGCAGGAAAACAAGGGCTAGGGTGTGCCTTCCTTCAGCAGGTTTGTCAAGTTGCAAAAGTTATTTTGCTGGCATGATTTAAAAATACGTTTACCATGACAAGTGCATAGAGAAGTAGGCAGGCTGGATGGACACATTCAGTTCCGGCTCAGAAAATACAAACTTATCTTAATAAACCACTGTACAGAAGGTAATAGGCACTGCTGGGAATCCAGTTATATTACCATGAACAGACCATTGCACTGATGCGGCTATTTAGCTTTGGAACCCAAATCTGCTCGTGCCTGCCCATGATAAAGCGTATGAAAAAGGCACAAGTCACGTAAGTCATGGAATTGTCGGAGCTAGAAGGGACCTCTAGAGATCATCTAGTCCAACTCCCCTGCCAAAGCAGGATTGCCCAGAGCACATTACTCAGGACTGCATCCAGGCGGGTCTTGAAAATCTCCAGAGAAGGGGACTCCACGACCACCCTGGGCAGCCTGTTCCAGGGCTCTGTCACCCTCACCGTAAGGAAGTTTTTCCTCACATTTGAATGGAACTTCCTATGCTCCAGCTTGTGCCTGTTGCCCCCCATCCTGTCACTGGGAGCCACTGAAAAGAGTCAGGCTCCATCCTCCTTCAACCCACCCTTTAAGAACTTGTAAACATAGATAAGGTCTCCCCTCAGTCTTCTCTTCTCCAGGCTAAAGAGTCCTATCTCTCTCAGCCTCTCCTCATAAGGGAGATGCTCCAATCCCTCACTCATCTTTGTTGCCCTACGCTGGACTCTCCCTCAACTTACTGGTCACACTCTTCCCTACACAGCCCAGGATTCCACTGGCCTTCTTGGCGACAAGGGCACATTGCTGGCTCATGGGTAATTTCCTATCTACCAGGACCCCCAGATCCTTCTCCTCAGAACTGCTTTCCAGCAGGTCCACCCCTAACCTATATTGATGCCCGGCATTCTTCCTCCGCAGGTGAAGGACCTTGCACTTGCTCCTGTTGAACCTCATTAGGTTCTTCTCTGCCCAGCTCTCTAGCCTATTCAGGTCATGCTGTATGGCAGCACAGCCCTCTGGAGTGTCAGCCACCCCTCCCAGTGTGGTATCATCAGCAAACTTGCTGAGGATACACGCTGTCTCCTCGTCCAGGTCATTGACGAGTCAGTCATCTGCCTGACTCCATCTACGCAGACACAATTTCGGAGTCTGCGCCTTTATCAGCTGAAGCCACCCAGGGGGAAGGAAAAGCAGTGGGATCCTGTCTGGGGAGGTTCTCAACCATGCAGGAAAACACAAAATGGACCGGCCTTCTTTTTCACCATCAGTCATATTTCTCTTTTTCTGTTTTCTCTTGTTTTCTGTCTGTTTCAAGCCTTCAACCTCACCAGCCATTTCTGTCAGTGTCTGTCTCCCCACACGCCATTGCACTTCCAAATCAGCTGTCAACGCCATTTCTTCCTTTGAAAGTCTCCTTGTTTTATGGGAAAAATTTAAACAGGCAAAGGGATGGAAGAAAGACCAATGTACTGTATTAAATCTGATGCTAATGTTCCCCTGCAACTTGCCAATTACCACTTACAACTGTAAATCCTGTGATATTTAGTGCATTTTGACTCACAAGGTCATGGGAGACTCTTGACTTCAGATTTTATTTGAGAGTGTTTTCATTCCTCGGGGTTATGGAGGAAAAAAACCAACTTTACATGTGTGATCCCTAATGTGAAAACCTAGCAAATTAATTAATTCTACCTTTTAATCTTGCAATTTTTCAGTTTATGCCATGATGTTAGAGTGTATCAAGATTTAAGACTGACAATCCTTTCTGAGCACATACTGAGTAACCGGCTACAGGAGATCACTGTTAAGCATGAGATCGGAGTTTGCAAAAAAAACTAGTGCTGTGACAAAGCCTGAAGCACTGTCTGGGTGAAATCAAAGGGAAAACCCCCCAAATGTACAGCAGCCCCACTGTGCCATGTTTACCATTCTCCAAGAAAATTGACAGCCCCAAAACCTGCATTCCCTTATTATTCTGCATATCCAACCTTCCCGGAACCATTACCACTACTTCTATGTTAATCTTTTTAAATACAAACTTTACATTTTACTCAGTAAAAACACTCACTCTGCCCTTACTTTTTCAATTACTGTAAACTTATTCTTCCAATTGATAAAAAACGCAGCTACAACAATAAGGTCTCTGTCACCACCTTCAAAGCCCATGGACGCCCTTAAGATTTCTCCAGTTCTTCCTTCTTGTCATTTTACCCCATGACAGCTGTTCTAAGGCAACTATGTCAACTGCCTCTGTGTCTCACAAATAGGGTTAATGCTCATTTCTCCCCAAGTTTATCTTTAAAATAACATTTGTACTAAGACACAACGTAAATAAATTAGGAACAATTTGACTAAGGGCAGAAGAAGACTATTGTCTGTTTGCTATAGCACATATAAATAATGAAGTTAATATTCATTGACTGTAATATGTATATATTACATTTAAACACCAGCCCCCATTTTATATTTTCTAATCTCTACTGCAACACAGTCCCACCACAACTGTAATCATCAGACTAAACAGAAATGTAAAAAAAATAAAAGGAGCAGACTATAATATTGATTAAAATTCCACCTGTTAGGCATCAAAAAAAATACATATGTAAGAGACGATTAGGTGATCTTGACAGAAGAAACACATTAAAAAAAAAATCAACAGAAGAAAGATTAAGCCTGTGGAACATGAGAAATAGCTTTAGAAAAATTGCCCAGAAACATAAAACCAATTACGTATTCTCAATACGATACAGAAACTGTCTTCCATAATAACAAAAACGTAGTGTTGATAATGGAGAATTCCATTATATGATTAAATAGCATATGGACAAACAAAAAAAAAAAAAAGGAAATACAAAAGGTCTTCTGGAGGCATTCAACACACATGAATTACAAGTGGTCACCACTCTGACCTATAGGAAGGAAACATACTTCAAAAGGGGAAAAAAAATCCAAAAAGGAGAAGACACAAAAGACAAGGTTTTCTTTATGACACTCAGTCATGCCAAATCACAGAATGAGTTGTCAATTCTCTGTGGCTAGGGGAAAGACCACTGTGTTAAACCATTTTCCTTACATTTTATTTAGATTACCTCTCTTTCACATTCAAAATGAAGTGAATAAAATCAAAAGAAAGCAACATCAGGGCTAGTTTATATGTAATAACATTGTACTATCTATACTGCTGCACTGTACTGCCTCTGTTTAGACGTGCTATAAGATGACATTTCAAATGAGTATTCTAATAGAGTAAAAAATGTTCTATAAGGATCAGCAAACCTTGCTATCTTTGAAATATTCACTTTTATTTTTTTAACCCATACCGGTTATTATCAGTCATTTTAAAAGCTGCAACTGCATAAGAACATATTTGCAGCTTTAAAAGTGACTGAGAGAGAAAACATCCACAAAGAATCAACACTGGTGTATTATATTCTGGATCATGCACGATCATCAGCAGATAGTTTACTTACCTGGTACAGCATGATTGGTTCTATGCTGTATCCCAGCATATCAGCAAACTCCTTAGCAATAACTGTTTTGCCACAGCCCTAAAGAGTTGAAAAATAAGAATTTGATTACATTCTGAGGAACATGGGGAAGGTGGGAGAAAAGAAATTTAAGTGCTTACTTTTCCTCCAATTAAACACATGTCTTTAACCATATGGGATTGCATCATTTCTGCCAGCAGCTGATCATGGCTGGAAGTTCTTATGAAAGTATCTGATCGAGGACGCTTTTTTAACAACCCAGTCCCAGCTGGAACCTATAAAGAAAAATTAGAACAAAACAAAAAAACTTATTAAGCTATACTGTGATAAATATGATTTGTGTGGACTGGGTTACGCTTTTCCAAAATGACTGTAACATTTTGCTGATGATTGTCATCCCTCAAACCTAAATCTTTCACTTAAAAAAACCTTAAACCATGTAATGCAACCTTGTTCACACTTCCATGTTCCCCTCTTCATGAAAAAAACATGAAATGTCAACAAATTCAATTACAGCACTGGGGTCTGCAAAGAATTTGTGGTTGTTTGTGCTAGAAATAGAATACAGAAATCACTGATATTTATTGCCCATCAGAGAAACATGGAAGTGGAAGACCAGTTTGTACTGTGAAAATCTGAAGGAGCTATTTTGGCCAGAACTTTGGAGAGTTTCAATCATTCCCCGTGTTGAGGCACTTGCTCTATTTCCATTTCCTGTTCTAGTCTAGGAACTGTTTCATCTGTAAACTACTTATGCCCTCCTGTTCCCAAGGACACATTCTGCAGGTGTATTTTCAGAAGGTATCACCTACTTGTCAAATGTAAGTAAAAATCTTTGCCTCACAAAGAGCTGAATCAGTTCCCTGCAGACTCATATTTTTCTGACAAATTCCTATTTTCTGCTGTTCCCCTTTTCACTTTTTAATGGTACAAACTCTCTGAGGATACTGTTCACTGACGGCAGCCCTGTCGAGAAGGAGTTGGAGGTACTAGTGGATGAAAAGTTGGACATGAGCTGACAATGTGTGCTCGCAGCCCAGAAAACCAGCCATACCCTGGACTGCATCAAAAGAAGCATGGCCAGCAGGTCAAAGGGAGGTGATTCTGCTGCTCTACTCTGCTCTCATGAGACTCTGCCTGGAGTACTGTGTCCAGCTCTAGGACCCTCAGCACAGGAAGGA
This sequence comes from Tringa tobata, assembly GCA_033628505.1. Taxonomy (NCBI): domain Eukaryota; kingdom Metazoa; phylum Chordata; class Aves; order Charadriiformes; family Scolopacidae; genus Tringa; species Tringa tobata. The sequence goes on from JAHREE010000279.1 coordinate 35,186,910, forward strand.
CATGGACCTGTTGGAGTGGGTGCAGAGGAGGGCCATGGAGATGATCAGAGGGCTGGAACACCTCTGCTATAAGGACACGCTGAAAGAATTGGGGTTGTTCAGCCTGGAGAGGAGAAGGCTCTGGGGAGACCTTATTGTGACCTTTCAGTCTTTAAAGGGGACCTACAGGAAAGATGGGGACAAACTTTTTAGCAGGGTCTGTTGTGATAGGACATGGAGTGATGGCTTTAAACTAAAAGAGGGAAGATTTGGACTAGATATAAGGAAGGTGGTGGGTGGTGGAATACAGGAACAGGTTGCCCAGAGAGGTGGTGGTTGCCCCATCCCTGCAAACATTCAAGGTCAGCTGGGTCAGGCCTCTGAGCAACCTGATCTAGTTGAAGATGTCCCTGCTCATTGCGGTGGAGGTTGGACTAGATGACATTTAAAGGTCCCTTGCTACCCAAACTACTCTATGATTCACCACTGTTAATACGATCTTTCTCTGACTCCCACTAATTCACCTTGTCTACAGACTCTCTAGACTCTCCAAATTCCACATTAACTTCAAATTCTCAGATCAGCATCTGTTTCCTGAAAAAGACTTTATTTCACCACCTAGCAGGTCATAAACTTCATTGGAAGAAACTCAAACTAGTCATATTTGATGTGATTACTTTTGTTCCATTTTCCCAACATCCTGTGTCGGAACATTACCAAGCACTCATTAGATTTTACTTGAAGTGTAGACAAAGACAGACTATTGTTTTTATTACAAGAAAAAGGGAAAGCGGCACCAAGAGCATCACAAGTACTCTCTGTTATTCTAATCCAATAAAAAAAATAGGAAATGTAGAGGCTTTTCTTTCATTCATTCTTTAGCATTTCTTTTAACACAAGAAACCTAAATGAATCACATGTAGGAAAGTATGAGATAATCTAGAAATAAAATCTTGTGTATCCATAATCTAATATTCCAGTATCTAAATGTTTTTCTCATAAATATCATGTGTTACACTACCAAAAAATACTCAGTGCAAATGAATTTTAATATCAAGTGTAAGTGTCAAATTCTTGGTGAGATGAAAATAAGTTAATGATATCTAAAAACCACATACAGTTCGATAAATACATAGATTCATACCTGGAATGTCACTTCTTTTTCACCAATCTGGACTGTTACATCAGCCTTGAAGGGTTTGTTTCCATGTACACTTTCAACTTTTGTAATCTTTCTGGGAAGCAAGTGGCTTGCTGAATCTTGAAGCTCAAAACGCTGTAGAATTAGGAGGTGGGGGAAATTAATTATTAAATACAACTTTCTGGGTTTTAAAACGGTTTCTTCTGAAAACAAGGCCAGAAGCATCTTCAAGAATAATTGCTTGTGAAGCCCTAAATCCATTTACTTCTTCTTTTACTTCACATATGTACGTTCACATTCTCAACGGACTATGTATTTTTCATTTAAAACGAAAGCAAAAAGAGCGCATACCACCTACTTATTCTGACTGTAGTGCAGATGTAAAATGAAAATGTCATATGGTGACTATGTCAATTCTTAGTCTGACAGACCGAAATAGTAAGAGAAATGGATGATAGCTTTTAGCGTGTGTAATAATATATCACCTATCTCTGCAGGTCATTAAAACCAATTGCAGATTTAAACATCTGACTACCAATAAAAATAGCCATTAAACATAATGTTTACTTAGCTCCGCAGCCTTATCATACAATGAAAATTGAGCACAACCTGTACAAATTGAGCCTTCAGCATGTTCTGGGTATATCAAGGACAAAAAAAGGGACATTTGTCTTCCCAAACCTCTTTTAAGCATTACACTCTCTATTTTACGCTGTATATAGAAAACATGAAAACCATTTTAAAAATCTTGTAAAAAGTCTATTTTGTTGGAGAAGGGGAAGTCATACAGGGGGGTCTATGCATAAAAAAGCCACTAACTGAAATTTCTGAAATAATAGAGCCATTCTATTCAACAGAGTGAAAGCTGAGTAAACGAGAAAAAGTATTATGCAACTCCTAGAATTCTTAGAAAAAAAGTTGTTTTTAAATAGATGTCACAAATGTAAAACAATTCTTAAAAAGTATGTAACTTTATTACTACTAGTTGACAGCATCATCTATTAAAGTTTAGAAGGAAAACTGAGATGTATTCATACAAATGCTTCAGCTTTTCATCGCTTTGTACATTCCAATTCTGGAACAACAGCTTTCAAAAATTTCATGTTTGAACGTGAATTTAAGATAAATAAGCATTAGTAAAGGACTGCACCAAATTATATTTGTGTTGTAACAGCTGAGTCTACTTCAGATACCATTAAACATTTAAATAACAGAGGACAGAAATGCCTACTGAGGAGTATCTCAAACTGCAATTCTAAGAAATGCTCCAACTATGATTCTGTGAAATGAACTACAGATGTTCTCACTCTTATGTTCATTATCAGACTGTAATATTCTTACTAAGGCAATGGCATCTTGGATAGGGCCAAAGCTGCTCGTACACAAAACTGCAAACTGCTTGTACACTAAAATCCCTTACTTGGATACCAACAGAAGAAAATAACTACGATCAAGCAAGAAGATTATCTGCACCAGCAGCCTCTGTATCAAAGAAGGAAGATTTGGAGAGAGCAGTAGCACACCTTGTACGTGAAGGTCTTGGGAGTCTGAAATTTTTAAGGTGTTTTTTGGTTTGTCTGTTTTGTGGGGCTTTTTCGTGTTGTTGAGGGTCCTGCAGCTAGCCCTTTAGACCCCAAATTAGGACAGTGAAAGAGGACTGTCTCTCTCTGTGCAGATCCTTACTGAATTTATACAATTTGAATTCCTCACATGTAAGCATGGAGATGCCGCTGAACTGGATAATTTAGTAATTTAACAAGGTACCATACTTATACCTTCACAGAAGAAAAAAGACTGTGGTTTTCACAGTGAGACACATCTCTCTGAGGCAATTTTTTATTTAGAATTATGATAGCTAGATATGGAATCAAAGAGTGGCATGAAACAGATGTACAAACATACTTCTGCCTGAGCCAGAAGCAGCTTCCTCTATACGAAGTCCAAGTTGATAGCCCCAAAGGAAAAAATATTTGTGGCTTGGAAGGGCAACTATTGAGTACATTCAGTATCAGAATTCTTACACAGGAAGCCAGTACAGAATCATTTTAAAGGCCATAATTCATGCTTTTCTTTGCAAGGTCTTCCAAGTTTAAGATCTTCTTTAAGAATTAGAATAGAAATTGATAGTTTCTAAAGTGCAGAAACTTCAAAGAAGGGTACATGAAGGAACATAATTTTCAAGTTTATCTGGTACTTCTGTCCTGTTACAAGCTAATCATGGCTGCAAACTGTAGCCCTTATACAAATGTTCTGTATGATAAGAAACTCTCAAGATCACTGCTGATGCTGGATTACTGTGCAACCCATAAACGTTTTCTCGATGCTAACTAGTTTGACACAAGGAGCCACATTTGCATCCAATGAAAAAGTTAAGCCTAAAATGGGTTTTAACTCCAACTAGATGCACTTAACAAAAGATTGGCATTTCAAAGCATTTTTACACATGCAGAACTAACACCGTAACAAACTACTTTCACTCACAGGGAAGGTATAAATAAATATTTTACATTAATTCATTATTGAGAATAAGAATTACGAGGAATACCGCGGTCTTGGCGGAGTCTCAGTGAGCGAGGAAGCACGTAAGGAAAAGATTTACCCAATTTGAAGCTAATGTTTGGGAAGACAGTGCCCGGAGAATATGATCTCTTCAAGAAACATGCACAGGGTCTAACAGCTGCCAAAACTATCTGTTTAGCCTAACCGCTGGCTAGCTCACTTCTCAGCTCTGACAGCTGACTGAAAGGGAGGACATCCTGAAATTCAGACACGTTATCAGCTAGATTACTACTTCCCTGTATCTGTCTCCAAGCCCGATGTGTAAACTTTAAATTTTATTATATGAAATTTGATTTTATTTTCTCTAAATGTTAGATGATGTTAAGAAGCAATCAGTTCATAGAAATTAACCCATCAATTGCAAACACACTTCAAGTATTTATTTTTTCAACTCTCAATACCTCCCAGTTAAGATTAGTAATTCCTAACTGTATTCTGTTACACAGAGAGAAGTATTCAGTGGCAAATATTAGCTGGACATTCTTTGGAAATCTGTAGGAAGGTAGAGTAAGAAATCACCTTGCTTCTGCCAGACTCCTTTCCCTCACAGTTCTTATCAAATGGAAAAAAATAATTTCTTATCCATATTTGTTACAGTTCTGGCACTGCTACTATTAAAATAACAGCATACACAGAAGTTCCTCAGTACAACCAGTAATTTTCTGTTCACTGCTTAATAAAATTTGCTGTGTGCAAATAGAATAAAATAGAATAAAATTCCAAATAAGATTCTATGTACACAATGGGACAAGTTTGTATAAGTAGTGATGAGGAACAGTATCAAAAAAAAAGGAAAATTAACACAGAAAAATATGAATGACAAGGAGGTATTTAAAAGTAGAGAATCATTGAGAAAGATTTTCCTAGCCAAATTAACCTGTCTTACACAGGAAGCAAAAGCATGCACAACACATAAAATTAAACAAAAGAAATGGAAAATAGAGGAAGCTGATGGTACTGAACATAAAGACATTCACCACCTATAACTGACAGGGGAAACAAAATGACACAAAAGATTTAAAATAAAGGCATATGAAGAACAGAAGTGACTGCTACTGCTCTGCTAACAGAGAGAAGTCTGTATTTCCACCCTGACCATGGTTCTTATGAGCACCATTAGTCACCCTGACACGTAGTGAAAGGGCAACACAGCGTGACACAATTCATCTAGATTTCTGAGGCTGCCCTGGCTAGGCAGGGGTGGATGCAGGGACAACTGCTCTTCACAAACAAGGAGCAATTGGTTATGGATGTGGCAATCAAGAACAGCCATGGCTGTATCTACCATGAAATAATGGAGTTCAAAATCCTGAAAGGGAGTGATAAAGGTAAGTAAAATTGACTACAGATCCTGGATTTCAGGCAAGATTGCCTTATTCAGAAAAGTGGTAGGTAGGACTCCACAGGAGGTAGCTTTGAAGGTTCATGAAAGCTAGCAGGTCTTTCAGGACAACTTCTTTCAAATGCAAGGACTGTCCATCCCAAAACTCAGGAAGACACATAGGACATGAGCCCAGTTAAACAGGGAATACAGGACTGAGCTACAATGCAAAAAGGCAGTATATGGGAGGTGACAGCAGGGATGGGCTACAAACATTTCGCTGACACATAGGCTTGGTTTAAGGAAAAACAAAAATTCACCAGTTACAAAGTTGGTTATTTCTAAATATGCACATACAAATGATTATTATTTTTTTTCAGGTCTGAAAGAGCTTGGTAAGATGCTCTAGGTCACGAACGCTAATTTTCAAAAACATACGTAACTCCTGCAACATATTCAAAAATGAAAGAAAGCTGGCACTGTGCTAAAGTTTTAAAAGGATAAATGGAATAACCCGGCATAATTATAGGCTTTATAAGCTATTATTAAACATGAACAAAACAACAAGACAGATCTGATCAACAACAAGCAACAAAAGGCTAACACAAACCAAAACCAGAGACTAATATAACCTATAATCATGCTATACTGAATGTATTTTGTGCACGTGATCTCTATTGTCATTTTAGTATCTCCTCTTAAAAGTCAAATGCCAGAAGTATTTTTTAAGCATTTGACTACCTTAACCATATAAGTAGCCACTTTCAAGTTAATTAACCACTTATATAATTAGGGTTTTTCTGTTGTCTTGAACGGGGGACTAAATATTCTACCGAACACAGAAGTTTTAGCTTTCCCTATAATGAAATCTATTGGCTTATTAAATTTGCTTGTTAAAAATACTGTTTCAGCATCAGAAATAATGTATCCATTTAGTTTACTTAAGAGGCTGGGGCTTTTTTACAGAACTAGTGAAATAACTGTAGTCAGAACTACTGTCATAATCCATCACTCCCTTGAATTATAATACATATGTGCAATACTTACTTTTAACACGTCTTTGACTGCAGTCTTGCCCTCCTTTCCAAGGAAAATATTATAGGGGTAAAGCCGGTCAATAACATGCTGGACTGACATCATAGGAAAGGTATCCTAATTCAAATTAAAAAAATACAAATTAATACAAATGAGATTGGCTCATTCTATTATCAGCTATTAATCTGAAAAACCTACATAATGCTGAACTGAAAATAAAACTGTTAAGGGCAATATACAAATGACCCCTACATGCAGTAGTCAATCAAATGTCAAAACAGGCAATTCTCAGGTGCAATTCGTTATACTGTAAATGTCTAAAGTAGATTAGAAGAACTATATTCTGAAAATTACTTTATTTCCTGTGCATAAATGGAAGCTACGGTGACTGTCTCAGATACCAAAAGACATTTAAGGTTAGGAGAGACAAATCCTACTACAGGTAACCAAGTTTCACAATCCTTATAGAAAAGAATCAGTATGACAAGAAAGCTATGTTACAATGATGATCATTTCATTCATAGTAATTTCTAGTATTTAATTTTTATTCTATTACAGTGTACAGATTCTACTTAACAAATCAACTCCTAAAAATTTCTACACAGTTTGATCAAAGCTGGTTTGTTTTGAAATGAGTTACTTCCACTTTCTACACACAATTGAAAACAACTTTTTTTTGTTTTACTGTCTCCTTGTTAGTTGTAAGTACTAACTCTTTTGTCAGTTGCTGCCTGAACTAGACAAAGATTCATTTATTTTACCCAGTAATAGAAAAAGAAATGGAAGTGCATTTAGGAATACTCAAGAAACATATGCATAAAGCTTTTCACAGTGGAAAGAAGTGCTTCAAAACCCCTAACGTGAGGCTTGATTTTTTGTTTTATAAAAGACTTGCAGATTTTTAAGGACTGCTTATGTGCAACACTAGTGAAAAATAGGCACTACGTTTTAAGCCTTCATCAAAGTAAGCCAAAAGTAAATAATGTAATTCAAAAAAAATCAACTGATTTTCAGTCATACACTTAGATTTACATAGGCACCAAACTGAAAGAAGAGTTGTTTAGAAATGAAATCAGGAGATACATATTTTATGAAGTGCATAATTCAATTCATACATATAATCAGTAATACTATTTATAATGTTCCATATTAAAAAAGGCTCAGTAAAAATAAACCATTTAAGGCACTGTAGTAAATGTACTGCTTAAAGGATCACAGAGCCCTTTATTGCATTTTAAAAGCCCTCTGTCTATATATAAAGACATAACATAGAAGTTGTCCGCATTATCTGAAATTAATAATAATTACAATGGTGTGTATGAAATTAGCCTTTTCAGAACAGCACCCTTTTCCTCCCTTTCATCAGGCCAGAGTTTTCAGCCTAAGAAATACCTTTTGGGACTGTGTAAATCCACAATAGAAGGTAAGAGGCTACTCATTACAATGCATTCCCTCCACACTTTTAAACGGTTAAATCAACCAAGCTAGAAGTAGAGGATGGCAGTGACCCAGCATGTGAAGGAAAAATGCTACAGCTAGAATCTCTGAGAACAGTCAGCTTAGAAAACCAAGCGATTAAAACTAATTCTAAAAGAAACAGTTCTCGTCTACCTAAAAAAGACACTGTCATACAATGATAACACTTTGCATTCTCTAATGTAAAATAAAATGCTTCCTTCATTCCATAGTTTAGATAATAGCTTAGGGCTCATTTTCTTTCCATTACTCTGAAAGCCATCTGGCATTCATTTAAAAATAATTTTTCACTACAGGGCTCAAAGAATAAAGTTGCAATTTATTTTAAAATCCAATATGTATTTCTTTCCTAAAGCCCTCCAAATACTGTTTCATTTCTCTGAACTGGAATTTTAATCACTTCTCAACATCTGATGTAGTATCACTAATTCAGAAAAAAATTATGTCTGCAAGTATCCAGGACAACTTATGGGACAGAGCACCACAGTAACACAAGTAATTGGTACATTTTAATGTATATAATCCAATAAAATATGTAAAAGTAACATACCACTGAGCAGCACCACAGATAAAATGATTGCACAGAAGGCACAACAGAGAATTATCCTGAGTCCTTTCTACAGACACCTACACCTTGGAGAGAGGGTTTGAGAAGCTGTCGTAGTATTTTACCTTCTTGGGTTGACCACATCTTCTCCCGTGCAAAGGGTACCAACCTCTCTCTCTCTTTATACAGATTTCATCTCCCTGACTGCCTTCAGGAGGCACCTTCTGCTTTTACTTTGACTTTTAACCATGTAATTATAAAGTCCAAGGGACAAAAGCCTGCCAGGGAAAGCAGAAAGACTGACACAGCTTTACTCCTGACCTGCCACTGTGTGAACTCAGCAACTGTACAGATGTTATATTTCCCTAAGGATTGTAGCTGTCAGGAAGTATGGCATCTTCAAGTGCACACAGCCTGCATCTTCAGGTAACCAACCCCCTATATCTATGTTTATTCTAAATCCACCAGCCAACCCAAAGACCTAACGGAGACTTCATCTCATACAACTTAATTGGCTCCTATACCCACATTCGAATAGCTGGTTTGGGTCCTTTTAGGTGTCAATGGAATAGGTGTCTTTGCAATGCAATCAATGTGATTTACATGCATACCTTTAAGCCAGAAGGACTTTTAGGCTGTGATTTTTACTTTTTCTCCACTGACTACCTCAGTGCCATCAGGTAAACTGCAGATGCCCCTGAAGTCAGCTAAGATGATTTAGCAGAATAAAAAACATTATTTTGAGCACTAAAATACATTTAATCACATCACAAATCTTGTGTCATGCCATACTTTGTCCTTCATTATTACGCTATACACTTGGTTAAAGTATTATCCAGAGACATCTGACTGGGGCTTTTCTCCATCAAACCATTCTTAGTTTTGTCGGGTTTATTTTTGAAATGTTCGTGGTAATCTTCTTCTAACAACACGAATAATCCAGATCTAATTTTGAGAAATTTTAAGCCCATACAGTTTCACAGCACATGTGTATGCACATACCAAAATCTGAACTGCAGCCGATAAGCTGTCTAACGGAAAATCTGGAAGTCCCAATGTAGAAGATTCTTGAGAACAGAGAGTTGTAGCAAAAGACAGGAGCTGAGAAATTCTGCAGAGGAAAAAGTAATTACAGAGTTTTATACATGCTATCTATATTTAAAATACTAAAGCCTAGAAACTGAAATACAGTATAAGATGCTGAAACTATTTCTGAGTGCAAATAAGTAAGGTGTGATTGAAGTTCTAAAGCATTAAGGATTCATTATACGAAGGCTGCATATGAAAAGCTGTGTGAGCATACACCCACACATATTAAAAAACTTCTGCAGTTCTGGTCTCTATGCAGTGAGAGAAGAGACAAAAATAGCAAGGAATCCTGAAAGGACATTGCTTTTCTTCATTCATTCCGTTTTGGTTTTTTTTAATTATGAAAAATTACCTCTCTGTGGAAACGTTTGATCCAATTGAATATAATAGCTGAAGATGGTCCTGAAAATAGAACATAAAATCACAGATTAAATTAATTTTGGGATGATACTGTGGGTCACAGCTCGTGATGTATGAGGTATTTTCTATTTCTCCCTCTAATTTAGACACGTGGAGTCTACTTGCTCCTTGACACAGAATTTATGTTATTTTATTTAAAAAAAAAAAAAAGAAAAGAAATATTATCAAATCTGTCTTTTAGGGTTATATTATTTTACAGAAGTTATTTTTCTGCTGTAGGATTCCTTGGCAACTCTAAGCCTGCTTTTCAGGAATTCATTAGGCCCCAGTATGAAAAATACCCTTGAAGATATATTTATTACTAAAAGATTCTCTTCCGACGTGAGCTAAGTAAAACTTTATGTCAAAATATTAGCTCTGCTCAGTATAGATACTCCAACTCTTCTGCTAGGACACTTACCTTAAAGGGCAGATGATAAACATCTCTAGCTTGAAATCGAGAGCGAAGGGGTGGATCCAAAGGGTTACCAGAGTATTTAGGTACCGGCAGGCCCAAAGCTATCACTCGAAAATCTTCGCTAACCCGAACAATCTTCCATGAATCTAACTCCGATTTTGTATGATCCTAAATTAATTAAAATACAGCAACAAGAAAGAAAAAAAAAATTACATCATTAAAAACTTATGATGACTAAGCTGCAGATTGACTAACAGCCCTGGTCCTTCAGTCTAAATATTGAAATGTTCTCATCTTTATTTCAGAGGGGCTAGGAAGCATTGGACTAGTCAAACTTGTGGATGGTAAAAGCATGTTTTTCCAAAATGAACATAGATACAAAGCTTGATTGACCAAAGACCCCACAGATGGCTAAAGCTGAAAAGGTATCATTACAATATTGTTTTCACAAAGAATAGGAAATAAACAGACCACAAAATTTATTTTATTATAAAACATTAGAAGTGGGTTACCATGAGCAAGCTTTTTTCTCCTTTTTTCCTCTCTTATAACTGTAAAGGAGACTAAAATCTGCATTTTAAAAAGTTTCATTTACAAATAATGCTTTATTATAAGCAATAATACAGGAGGAGGCTCCTTCATGAGGACATTAATTGCTGTATTTCAGTTGTCATGTAAAAGATGCACTGCATACAAAAAAATGCACTCTTTAGTCTTCCTACATCACAGTTAAATCTTCCTTGAAACCATATATGAGTACATTTCCTGCAGACCTAGATGTACAGTAATTATTCACACAGGAGAAGAGAAAATGAACATTAGCTTATATAATATAATATTCCCCGAACAACAAAACAACAATATTAGATTTAGTATCATAGCAAGAGATTTATTTAATTCATATACTATTATCAGTGTGCCTGGGGCACTCATTTTGAAACACTTTATCATTAGAAAAGTATTACAAAGGAAAAAAGAAGAGAGGAAGATGTTTTGCATAATTGCAACCAAATCCTAACTTTGAATTCTCGTTTTCAATCTTTAAATACAATTACATTTTAAAAGCGTACTTTTAAAATACAGTAATAATGCTTCCAACAACTGCATCTCCTAATTAAATATTATAAAAATGTTTGGAGAAGGTATGGATCGGAAGAATTGAAACCATAGATAAGAGGAATTAGAAATAATGACATATTTTCTGAAATCCGCTAAAGTACTTCAGCAGAATTGACAACTTTATACAATTGGGATCAATGACAAAAGGCTTACAGTAAAATTCTTTCCTGTGCCACTTGGGTCTCAATTCTACACCTAACTACAATTAGGTTACAACAGACAGAAACATGAGTGAGCAGGGGTCAGGCTGTTACAGGAGACTGGCAGGCATGTGATGGGAAACTACAGTGCATGAAAGATGCGGAGTAGTACTGGAAACTGCCTGAACAGATTTACTGAGGTCCCCAAAAGCCTGAAAAGTACCCACTCAAATTTTAGCAGTAGGACTCAAAGCCCCCCAAAAAAGGAAAATGGCTGAAGTTGCAATGGCAGCAGATATTAAAAAACCATTTCCTATAAAAAAAAAATAAAACCCCTAACCATTTCCTATAATTTAGATTGGCTGTTTACATATGCTTTTGTCAATTAAAGGCAAGGCAGCACTGATGAATATAGTGTCACTCATCTTGACATCATTTTTTTCGTATCCGAACATTTTAAAAGCTTAGCAACAAGGCTACCACAATGTTGAAGCATTATCTGAACTTCATGGAAATAATTTCACCTTAAATCACAAGTATATTTTGGTTACTCTCACATTGTGACTTTCATATTTTATAAACATACGGGCTTCATACAAGGTTAACATGGACTACTGTTTTTCATGTGGACAAACAAGATACAGACGAAAAGATGTTGTTGTTACAAAGCAGCAGTTCGACTTCTCACATAGTTTTCACTCTGCCTATTTCATCCCATGGAACAGCCCAGAAAAAGCACCTGGTTGAGATTTCCTCCATTCAGCTCATACATACTCTCCCCTTCATTCAGCACTATCAAGAAAAACAAAAAATGGAAACTTGAAACAGCATTTCCATACCTCCAGAAGTTTGTCGTAACGCTCTGCAGACATGAGAAAACGACCATCTTCAAGCTGCATTTCCCTGTTCTCCAGCAAATTGTTTAACACTGGCAGGACGTTCCGCTCAGCCTTCTCCAAACCTTCCAGCACAAGGATTCTGCCTTCCGTAGCCGCACGAACCGCACACTTTTCAAAAATAAAAAAAAAACCCAAACAATATTATAATAGAAATAAACATTATGTGTCTCATAAAATCCTGCTGAGAAAGACCCTCCAGGTGGTTCCCAAAACAGTATTCATTTCTGTAAGAATCAGTAAGATTCACATCAGCAGTGATCAGGAAGAGTGGCAGCTGATTGCTTTGACAGCTCTACACATTCATGAGCTGGACTTTTATCTCCTAACTATTAGAGGGACTGACAAAAATAACTTCCAGTATTTTGTACCAACAGAATAAAACATAAAACCTTGCAGACATTTTTACCTGCTTTACATGCCTGCAATTATAGTAAAATATTTAGAAAAATGTCAGGTATTCCTTTGGATTGCTCTGCTTATGCACCAGTGTGGTTCCTCCTCAGAACATTGCTTTAGTCTGACCAGAACTTAAGCCTATTGAAAGCAAACATGGATGATAAAAAACAAAATATTGCTATAAATAATCAGATGTTAAAAATGTGATAAAATCTAAAAGATTTAGAATTATATTCCTTGACTGAACATGGTCTTCTCAAAACCAGAATAAAAATTAACTTGGGCCATTAACTTGATGATCCTTTGGAGCCTTTGGGACAGAAAGTGATTTCTTGTCTATATTTCACTTTATTAGTTTATACGTGGCTGTTTATTTAAGTGCATAATGTGGAGCCAAAATGTAAAACTAAACTCTGGTGCTGGTAATTTTGTGCAGCTTTCTTGCAGTCAATGACATTCACTCAGGTAAATTAACTACACTTCATATCTAATATTCACAATTACTGTCCAGTAAAAGACTCTGAAATTCAATGCATTCTTGTCTACTTCCAATTTGCAGAATTTTAATCAGATAATAATGGGGCAGGTTTAGGCACCAGCAACATTTAGAGGCACCAAAGAGTCTTCCTTTGTATTCCTATAACATTTTAACACAATTTTAGACATAAGCACAGTTGCAAAGGGAGAACAAACGAAATCTCTTCCCAGCATGTCTCCTATAAACCCCTACAGAAGAAACTGTCATATGATGCTAGATGGAAATCTCTGATGGGTACAACAGATTTCAAAAACTGGGACAGAGAGAAAGAAGGAAGATAGGAGAAAGAAAAATGAAGAGGTACCAGAACACAAAAGTGAGAATTACATATGAAAGGACATATGAAAGCATAAGCATAAACTAAAAACAAAGAACAGTTGAGCACAACAAATTAATTGCTACACAGTACAAAGCATAGAACAGAACCAGAGATCCATCTGAAGAGATAAAGACTATATGATAAGTCTAACTAATTTAAATGCTTCTTGTGTACAGTACAGAAGCAGAAATAACTACAGGCAAATTAGTCATAATGTAAGCTTTTCTCATCGTTATTAAGATGGGAATAATTCCTTTATCTGATCTGGATTCAAGCAGACATTACTGGGAAATGGCCTTCACAAATCCTGGTATGCACCTCCAGATCAAGTTCCCTTCCCTGAAAGACATTTTATATAAGATTTTAATACCTAGCCTCATAATCAGCGTCTGAGGAACCCGGAATAATCACATTAAACAAGTAATAGTCCTCAGGTTATTTGTCTTCCACAGAATCAACAATTCTTTCCAAAAGCAATCAGTACGTGAATCGATTTTGTTGTTGTTGCTGTTGTCAATTCAGGACACCACACTATAACAGGCAATATAAAATTCCTCTCTTCTCATCCCATAAAAATTGTACAAAGGACAAATTTTGTGCTAACATTCTTCTCTAGGAAGGTCATTGGTCAAGTCAAAAATCTGCTCCAACCTGCTTGAATAGAAAACCTGAACCTCCAGTGGCCGGTCCAATACCTGGCATGAACAAAATGCTATTTTGTCTAAACGCAGTTTGGAGATACAGCCAGAATCCACTTTACCAAACAATGTATTTGCCAAGTTGGTCGGATTCTGCATATTATAAGCCTATGAATACTTTATGACTAAGTTTTACTAGCTAGAGGAAAATACACATTCTGTTCATATGGTTTCAAAATATTTTGAGTATCCATAGAATCTTGTTGACTCAGGTTGAGACACGCACTCTATGGATAAAGGCTTGCTGAAATAACAGGCTTCCAGCACCAACACAAATCTCTCTCCTAGGCTTGTACGTGAAGACAATCTGCTGTAGGGGTAGACTGTGAATATGTGAATATCTGGAAGCATATACCACCCTTAACTTCAAGAAAGAAGATGCTCTCCATCAGCAGTGCAATCTTGAGAAACAGCCTACGACACTATGTTACCTACTGACCGTTGGCTTATAGAATTAAAATTTTAAAAGTATGCAGTTTTGGGAATTTGGAAACTACTTGAAGAATTTGTTCAAAATTCTATCACTCCGTAAAATGATAATTCTAAAAGATATGCCTACCCATATGTACCTTTTATAATCAGCTTCAGAAACGGCTGAATACACAATCAAGAGTTTTTGCTTCTTAATCAAAGACGCCCCATGAGAACAATAACACCACCACCTGGGTGCTAATTTACTATTCTTCCCAATTGTGCTTCTCACACAACTTCAAAGCATAGCTGAAATATAGAAATTATCATAGAATAGTCTGGGTTGGAAGGGACCGTTAAAGGTCATCTAGTCCAACCTCCTCTGCAATGTGCAGGGACATCCTCAACTAGATCAGGTTGCTCAGAGCCCCGTCCAACATGACCTTGAATGTTTCCAGGGATGGCACGTCTACAAACTCTCTGGGCAACCTGTGCCAGTGTTTTACCACCTTCAGAGTAAAACATTTCTTCCTTATATCTAATCCGAATCTTCTGTCTTTTAGTTTTACCCCTTGTCCTCTCATAACAGGCTCTGCTAAAATGTTTGTCCCCATCTTTCTTGTAGGCTCCCTTTAAGGACTGAAAGGCCACAACAAGGTCTCCCCAGAGCCTTCTCTTCTCCAGGCTGAACAACCACAACTCTCTCAAACTGTCCTCACAGAAGAGGTGTTGCAACTCTCTGATCATTTTTGTGGCCCTCCTCTGGATCCACTCCAAGAGGTTCATGTCTTCTCTGTGCTGAGGACTCCAGAGCTGTATGCAATACTCCAGGTGGGGTCTCACCAGAGAGGAGCAGAATCCCCTCCCTTGACCTGCTATCCACGCTGCTTTTGATGCAGCCCAGGATACAGTTGGCTTTCTGGGATGCGAGCACACATTGTCAGCTCATGTCCAGCTTTTCATCCACTAGTACCCAAAGTTCTTCTCAGCAGGGCTACTCTCAGTCCCTTCACTGCCCAGACTGTACTGATACCGGAGGTTGCCCTGATCTAGGTGCGGGGCACTGCACTTGTCCTTGTTGAATCTCAGGAATTTCACACAGGCCCCCTTCCTGAGCTTGTCTAGCTCTCTCTGGATGGTATCCCATCCCTCAGATGTGTCAACCACACCACTCAGCTTGGTGTCGTTTGAAAAACCACTGAGGATCCCACTGTCTATGTCATTGATGAAGATATTGAACAGTACGGGTCCCAGTATGAACCCCTGAGGGACACTACCTGTCACCAATCTTCATCTGGACATGGACCCATTGACTGCTACCCTCTGGATGTGACCATCCAGCCAATTCCTCATCCAGCAAACAGCCCACCCATCAAATCCATCTCTCTCCAATTTAGAGAGAAGGATGTTGTGGGGGACCATGTCAAAGGCCTTACAGAAGTCCAGACATATAACACCTGTAGCTCTTCCCAACTGATGTAGTCACTCCATCAGAGAAGGCCATGAGGTTGGTCAGACAGGACTTGCCCTTGGGGAAGCCACCCTGGCTGTTACAAATCACCTCCCTGTCCTCCAGGTGCCTCAGCATAGCTTCTAGGAGGATCTGTTCCATGATCTTCCCATGCACAGAGGTGAGGCTGATTGGTCGGTTATTCCCAGGGTCCTCCTTTCTACCATTTTTTAAAATGGATGCAATGTTTCTCTTTTTCCAGTCACGAGAGACTTCACCTGTGACTTTTGCTGTGACGTGTCAAACATCATGGAGAGTAACTTGGCAACTACATCAGCCAATTCCCTCAAGATTCTGGATGCTTCTCGTCAGGTCCCAAAGATTCCTGTACGTTCAGGTTTGTCAGATGGTAACAAACCTGACCTTTTTTAACAGTTGGAGGGACTTTGTTCCCCCTAGTCCCTGCCTTGCAGACCATCCACTGGAAGGGCGTGGGGATAGAGATTGCCTGTGGAGACTGAGGGCAAAAAACTTGTTGAGTACCTCAGTCTTCTCTTCGCCCATTGTAACCAGTTTGCCAGTCTCCCTCATCGGGGGGAAGGGCTACACTTCCTTTGACCTTCCTTTTCTGGATGACATACCTGTAAAAAGCCCTTCTTATTATTTGCGTCCCTTGCCAAATTCAGCTCCAGCTGCTCCTTGGCCTTCCTCACCCCATCTCTACGCAACCGGGCAGTGTCCCTAAACTCTTCCCAGGATACCTGTCCCTGCTTCCACTGCCTGTGCATCTCTTTCTTGCCCCTTAGTTTGACCAGCAGGTCTTGACTCAGCCATGATTGTCTCTTGCCCTCCTTTCCCGATTTCTTACACCTGGGGATCGAGAGCTCCTGTACTCTAGGGAAAGCCTCCTTAAAGATCTGCCAGCTCTGTTCTGCTCCCTTGTTCCTGAGGGCTGTGTCCCAGGGGGGTCCTATTCAGTAAGTCCTTGAAAAGCTGGAAGTTTGTTTTCCTAAAATTCAGGGTCCTGACTTTACTGTTCGTCTGCCCCATATCCCTCAGGACTGCAAACTCCACAACTGCATGATCACTGCAGCCCAGGCTGCCTCCAATCTTGACATCAAGAATTAGCTCACTTGCATTGGTGGCCATCAGATCCAGTATTGCATCCCCTCTGGTGTGACCATTGTTCTCCAAAATACAATGAAATACAAATTGTTCTCCAAAATAAACTTAAATAAACACACAATTCATCTACCTCTAAAGTTCTTGGGTTAAATAGCATCAAGTCCGCTCTTAAGACAAAAGCAACTGCATATCTCTGGCTGAAATTGGTATTTCTGCCTTCTAGTTGGTAATAAGTTTTTCTAATAAGCTAGTCATACTACGAGGCATCCTCTGAATCATTATTTCAGTTTCATCTGTGTATTGATGGATTGGTATGGAAACTAAAATGCATACAAAAATCAGAGGCAGAAAAGTAAGTTTGCAATCTGTCACTGAAAACCATTTTTAAAAATGCTTCCAAGAAACAAATCTTCATAATTCTATAATGAAAAACTGGAAACAGCTGCACTGCCTCCCTCTCACAGTAGCCTCGTTATGTTTAACATAAAACACAATTTGACAGGCAGGGCTTATATTGTGCAACCTTGATTATAAATCTGAGATTAAAAGTATTCATTTTTTTGTTAAAAGGCCGAGAGGGATTTGTTAAACTTTCAGATTTACTGTAACTGCAGCGAGGGACAATTTTGCTCATTAGAGGAGGACAGATGCTGCTGCCTCCCACTCGCGCTCCTTGGGCTCTGAGGATGGTAACCTGGATACCTGCTCCAGGGAATACCTGCAGAAACCCTTCACACGGTGATGCTTTCATAGCAATGGCTTTATGCAACAAATACATAACACAGATTGCTTACCCCAGTTTCACACTGCACCTACAAAGATGTATTTTTATCTTTAAAGGCAAAACCACCTTAGGAATGAGACAACCCTATGCGGACTTTCATTGTCTTTCCTGCAGCTGAACCACGGTGAGCTTCTCTGCTTGAGCACTGCAAAACACGACAACTGCAAGAAGCTGTAAACCCCAATTTTTGACATAAATCACATTATATATGCACGTGGATAAAGTTTTATAGTGTCAGAAAGGGAATAAGGACAGAAAAAAGTTCACCACGATGCACATACTGAAATGCACAAACATCGGAGAAAAGAGGACATTTTTATAAAGCTAAGCAAAATAGCCTGTAAAGGCACCAGAAATGTTAACAGTATAGTTTAAAACACCAGAACTGAAACCGTAGTTCTGTTTTCTCAGGAAAACGCATATCGTAAACCAGAAAACTCTAATCACTCTCAAATCTGTGAGGAAGGTTCTCAGGGAACTCTAAAGGGCTTTAACTTTTCAGACCTGGGCATCATTCTGAATATGATTTACAGGCTAATATGGTTGCAGAACCATACATAAAAAGTGCTGCAGAAATTGCTCAACTGTCATCAGTAAAAAACTTGGGTTTTTTTAAGGAGCTGCCTCATGATAAGTTTGTTTTTAGAAGATGACTTGATCTGAAAACTGGATCCCTGTAATGACAACTCAAGCACAGCAACTAAACTATGAAGTGGCAAAACAACGGAACAAGCAGCTCAGTGAACACGAGAACTAATGAGGTAAGGTGTCCCTACATCTGCAGCCTACGTTTCAGATGTCTCTTCCAACGTAATATCTTGTTCCCATCACCCCCACGATATCCCACACAAACTCATCCGCCCAAGTCTTTCCACTCCTGTATCTCACAAACATCCCAACAATGTACTGCCCAGATGTCTCTTATGGTGAAAAGAGCTGCTCAATTACCATCTGGTAAAGCCAACACAAAACTTGAGCTGGTTTTGAGCTAAGACGATGCTGACCAGCTGCAGCAGGCCAACAGAACTTCAGCAATTAAATCCACGGTGCAGCTTGTCTTCCAGGGATGGAAGGTGGATATTAATCTGAAGTATCTACCAAGCCAGCAAATGCCACAAAACTCAGAGGAAACTAATGCTTTCTAAATTTCTTTCCATAGGTCAAATACAATTAATCACATTTTTCAAATTTAAATAATTAAAACTAACCAACAAGTTAAAGATAGAAGGAAAAGAAATTACTGAGATGCAGAATGGAATATGCTATAAGCTTTTATTCCTCATTTTATCAGGGAAGGAAGAGGACATTGACCAAGACTTGTAATTTACTTTAAGTGCCTCAGGTTATTCTTATAAGAAGATGCAACAGAACTAATAAGATCATCATTTTTTTTAATAATACTTACATGGAAATAGCAAATTATCTAGAAATTTAGAGACAGTCTTAAGATAGACGTACAAACAAACGTTGAGGTCAGTGAGGCATATAAGGCTACTGGGGAATCTATTTTGCTAGATTTAAAAAATATCTGTAAACAGCACATGTAATGGTGTGCCTCTACCAAAGAATATCTTTCAACATATTTGTTCAGTTTTAAGGCCTCTTAATTACTTAGTTATTGCTTTCCCTCAGAGTTGAGCAAACAGGAAAGTTGTGGAACAGCGCTGAAATGGATGACTATTGAATGGACTGAAGCGAGAACATACTTCCTCCAAAATAAAAGTTTTGACAAAAACTAAGTAGTAAGATAAATGGTTATTAAAAGCCATGTTCAACCAGTTTCAAAGCAACAATGTCAACTTTTTATAAAAAAAATACCATTACCTTTTTTCTGGAAATATTTGTAAAATCTTGTTAATTGTTTAAAATAACATGTATTTAGTAAAAAAAGTTCTGAATGTATAATGCCATTCAAAAACAAGATTCAAAAACAGACCTAGTATTAATCTAAAATACATATTCTACTTTTTGTTACAAAATTTTTCACTTTGTGGATGACAAACTATTGTTCTGCTTTTTAAAATTTAGGCCACAAATATACTGAGTTACATGTATTCCAAATGTGATGTTCAGGTTTTATTAAAATCAATGCAATAGTAACTAATGTTGTTAGTCAAATTAAAAAAAGCAACTTCAGAAGTAAATAATTCAACCTTTTTTTTCCTTCTGTAATGGAGTGGGGGACCTACATTTTTACTATTCAGCCTACCTCCTTGCTGAGTTAATTAGGTATTTTCTGGGTGGGTTTTAGAGCTCATTTTCCCCCATGAAGTTCGGAAAATTACAAGGCAGGTTGCACTTAATACTCTCATTCACTCCTGGGTTTTTTTTTAATAATAATTTAAAAAAAAAGACACAGAGAAACCTCAGTATACCAGAGCACATCAGGCAGCTTAGTTAGTATCCAAAGAGAGAGACTCCAGTTTTCCGCAGTAGTTCATGTTTCAGTGAGAAAGAATGGCCTGAACTGGTGAGCTCCTAATCATGATGCAACACCACGGCACAGAATGAAAAGCAATTTGAAAAGAGACAACCTGAATTTATAGGAGGTTTGAATCAGAAAACTAGGCTGGAAAAGTTTATCCTCAGAAGTGAATCGACATACAATAAGATCTTAAATATGTTAATGTGACAAGAACTGGAACAGTCTTTCATTTCACAGTCATTGATTTTAGCTTCCTCAGTCATTGATTTCAGCTTCCTCCACACAATTTTTTTTTCCTTTTTTGAACTACCACACGTCAAATGATCTGTTTTATTTCCATCACCCCTTCCTCTAATGTGACAGGTGTTTTTGCAGCAGTGCCTGCAAACTGTATTTACAAGAGAATACATCCCCACCTAGGCAGGGTCAACCCAGTTTAGCCGTTTTATACCAAGTATATTAATACAACAGTACATTTACATCAGGTATGTGAAACATTTTGCATCTTGGGCAGACAGCAGGCCCAGGAGCAAGCAATCTGAGTTTTTGAACAGATTTACCAGTACAAAAATCCACAAACAAAGAAACTATGAGGTTTTACCTTAATTCTGTACAACTCTTGTCTCCTGGACAAGAACAAGTGAGATGGGTTATTTTAATTTTTTCTTCCTGATGAGTAGCAGAATAAAAAGGAAATTAAGTGCTTGACAGATACCTAAAAATGATGAAGTCACTTAACAGTTGTAAATCACTGATTCAGAGCACCATCCATCAAGTCCATATTGCCTGTGAATGTTATGATCCCACATATTACAAAGTATTGCCCCTTCCCGCATTGTAGGAAATACTAGCTGAAAAGAAAGTGGAATACATATCTAACAGACACAAACATAAGAAAAAAGAACCCTACACCTTTGATTTTAATCTATACAGAATTATAAATATACAGTCCTAATATTCCTCACGTTACATCACTCAGACAGAGTGATTACACAGACACAGATTACACAGACACTCATCTACCTGACCTCCACACCAAAACAAGATACCAGAGTCTGAACTACTAACCTAAAAAATGGAGTTAAATCCTGACACTTTTAGAAACATAGAAGTTTTGCAAATGATTAAACCAAAATCACTTCTACAAGTTAAGAGGCAACTATATAAGGGTTCTTTTTCGATACACGATATATCAACATCAGTAAAGATTAACTCAATCAATATACTGTTGGTTTCTATCAAATATTTCCCTCTTTCTGTGCAATGCTGGACACAAGAAGAAAACTAATAGTAACATTCACACTTCTGGATCACTGCATTGCTTGCCTCTTCTTTCTACAGACTTTGCTATTTAGCTCCCTGTACTAGACAGACAGATCCTGCAGTGACAGCCCATCAATTAAATTATACTTCCTGACAGTGCCTTTCCTGTGACCAACTTACCAGCTCATCAAAAACCCACTCCAAGGTATTAAAATTAATAAGTCACAGAATTACACAATTTGCACTCACTGTTTTTTTTTTTTAAAACTGAATTATTCTTACCCATCTCTTTCCCAGAGTACAGAAATATTTTTTTTATATATTTCTACACAATCATATATAAATGTGTATACATACATGCTCTCAAATACGATTATAGTTTCATTCAATTAATCTTATGTTTTCTTTTATAATTCTCTTTCTAATCTTTTTTGATTAAAAGAAACCAAACTCAAGTCTGTGTAGTGCTACTCCAGGGGATTTCATGTCATGTTCATTTTACAGATAGGATAGTTTAAGCTGTCATTTCTATCACTCTGGGTGTTTAATTGATTACTACATGAAGTCTTTCAAGCCATGGTAGAAGATAATTTTTCTGGTATCTTGACAATCAATTTGAAATTTCGTCATTGTACAATTTATGATGCTGGTGCAGTTAGGAATGCAAAAGTATTCTACTAAAATGACTGTGTTCAAATAGTTTGAATCACAGAATGACACCGGATTGGAAGGGACCTCTGGAGACCATCTAGTCCAACCCCCCTGCCAAAGCAGGTCCACCCAGAGCAGGCTGCACAGGAACATGTCCAGGCGGGTTTTGAATGTCTCCAGAGAAGGAGACTCCACCACCTCCCTGGGCAGCTTGTTCCAGTGCTCTGCCACCCTCAAAGGAAAGAAGTTCCTCCTCATGTTTAGATGGAACTTCTTATATTCAAGTTTGTGCCCGTTTCCTCTTGCCCTGTCACTGGGCATCACTGAAAAAAGACTGGCCCCATCCTCTTGACACCCAGCCTTTAAGTATTTGTAGGCATTGATCAGATGCACCCTCAGTCTTCTCTTCTCCAGACTAAAAAGACCCAAGTCCCTCAGCCATAAAAGAGATGCTCCAGACCCCTAATCATCTTTGTAGCCCTCTGCTGTAGCCTCTCCAGCAGTTTCCTGTCCTTCTTGAACTAGGGAGCCCAGAACTGGACACAGCACTCCAGATGGGGTCTCACCAGGGCAGAGTAGAGGGGGAGGATAACCTCCCTCGACCTGCTGGTCACAGTCTTCTTGATGCACCCCAGGATGCCATTGGCCTTCTTGGCCACAAAGGCACATTGCTGGCTCATGGTCACCCTATTGTCCACCAGGACTCCCAGGTCCTTCTCCTCAGAGCTGCTCTACAGCAGGTCAGCCTCCAACCTGTACTGGTGCATGGGGTTATTTCTCCCCAGGTGCAGCACCCTGCACTTGCTTTTGTTGAAATTCATCAGATTCCTCTCTGCCCAACACTCCAGTCTGTCCAGGTCTCGCTGTATGGCGCCACAGCCTTCCGGTGTGTCAGCCACCCCTCCCAGTTTTGTATTGTCAGCAGACTTGCTGAGGGTACATTCCATCCCTTCATCCAGGTCATTGATGAATACATTGAAGAGGACTGGACCCAGTACTGACCCCTGTGGAACAGGGTAGATACACCAAAACTGCGTCTAACTCTGTATAGAGAGAAATTACAATGATCTACATATTCATGCTCTCAGTGGATACAGCTTAATCAGCAAATCTTTAAAAACATGACATTGTATTTGTAATTTTTCAGCACATAACCATACAATATTTTTCTGCTTATTCCAACCTCAGTTAGTTTGATTATCCAGAACAGAAAAGACTGTACACTTGATATAATTGGGAAACTTGTTTTATTTAATGCAAAAGCTGGGAGATCCTAAACAAAACCAGGCATTCCAGGCAACAATCCTGGAGCAATACACCTCTCAAGTGCTAAGAAATTGGCTTAGCTGCTCTCCTAGTTGCATCCACTACGTTAAAATAACATAAAATTCCCTTAGATGTAATAATTAATAAGGTAGCAGGCTGTGGTAATAAGAACTTAAAATTTAAACCAGAGGTGTGCCTTTTATAGCTGTACAGACACAATGAAAAGTGAAACTGCATCCAAAATGGCAAAAAAAAAGGATGTAAAAATATCAAATCTAATTCCTTAATTTTTGAAAATACAATAAGCTGATACTAGAATCTCCATAGTGGTTCAGTCAAGTTGGTGGTTCAACTACAAAGAGTTACAGAAACAGAAAACCAGTCTGCAAGACAAGCTCTTCTATCAATAGAAGCAAAACCTGAAGCTGACATTTAAATATTTAAGTAATATAAAGCAATTCTGACTAATTACTTGATACACCACATTATTAACCCATGCAATAAATTACAGAATAAAACCAAGAGGTCACTTAATTGTCTCAATAACAGCAATAATGACATTTCTGAGGCTTTTAACAGTGAATTAACAGCTGAAAACCATAATTAATGGCCCAAGGTAAAGAGAAGAAAACAATTTTCTGCTGACAGTATGTGAATGAAAACAAATAATTCACTATTACCCCGTTATAAGTCCTTTATTTTACAGTCTTTTAATTGGGAATGAATTTGATAATTCAATGTTTACCTTTATTTTAATGGTCCCCTATTTCTGAGGTAAATAAAACCTTTTATTTTCCCCTCATTAGATATCTCTTCTAACTTCCTTACTCCAAATCTTCTCCCATTTGATTCATTCCAGTACAAAGAAATGCTAATATATGAGCATATTTGATACACTGGCCCTTCAATATACATTTTGATATGGAATTTCAATCACTGATTCCAAACCACTATCTCCCAAATCTATCTTAAATAATTACCTGCAATCACATTTAGTACCTTCGTGTTAAAATAAAACAGACATTTTGAAACCTCTGAGATACCCATTTACAGTATTTAATCTGTCACTATTGAATGTAGAGCTATAAACAACCACAATATCTTAGCAATCGCTCACAGACAACTTTGCAAACCTTTGTGGGTCTGCAAACCTGATGATTCACTATATTAGAGCTATTTCTGGTAACAAGATGCCAGCTTTCATTACAGTGTATTATTATTCAAAGTGTAAAATAACTACATTACTATAGTATGCCTTGCATGCAAAGAGCCTCATCTATCTTAAACAACAGCTAAGTTTTATTTGACCCACAGAATTCATACAGTGGATGTTCTGGAAACTAGACTTTCAAGCTTTGCTGTCTTCTCATGAGCAGCAGGCATGAGATTCTAGAGGAAGGGAAACGGTTTTAAATCGTTTAAAGAGGAGTAGTGCCTGGCTTCTGTGATGTTTTGAATTGGTACAGCTGTCTGCAAACCTCAAAATCATGAAATGAACTAATTAAAATTGAAGCTCCAGTGTAACCTATAAAACTTTATTCCCTTTTATTATTGAGTCATAATTAGATGTGTGATGGTTCTAAACATAACTATGTACCATATGTTATGTGTCTTTAACTAAAATATGGGCTTAGAAAACTTCAGCTGGAACATCCCTACCTATGAGATTAGTCTTTCATGTTCCCAATATTTTAAAAGTGCTCATCTAAATACCAATGATTCATTTTCTTATTTCCCCCTCAGAGCTGAAACATACATTGGCTACACATGTGATGAGTAACACGTGAGCTGAGGAGAGACATCATGATTCTGATTGATTTTAGCACTTTGGTACCTTGTTAAAGGAGAGTCTTGGTCTGAAGTACTGCAGTGCTGTATTCTGGTAAAAAACTTTTAACTGAAATTTTCCTGCAGGCTAAGGAAAAAAGGTAATCTGAGACCTTTACCTTAGACAGCTAATCTTCCTAGAGTGTTCTTAGTGCAGTGAGATCACTCAAAACAGCTTGTACAAAATGAAGCAAGCTGCCTCGTACTTACATCAGGATCGAAGTCCTCAGACAAATACAAGGTTAACAGATCATCTCACATCTTGGTGAGCTTCTTAACAGCCCCTGACAAAGCGGCTCTTAGAAATGTTAGTTAACTAATGCTCCTACACCAGGGGTAAATTACCTTGACTATCCTCTAGCAAGTGTGAGGATAAGGCTGTTGATAACACAACAGCCAGGCATGGAGCTAACATGAGTCAAGGAGTTAACCTCACAGTCTACACAAACGCCCTTATCCTCTAGTAAATGAGAAGCCATTTACAGCCCTAAGCCATGGTACCGTAACCTTAAATTATCTCATATTGTGCAACCATCATATTTCCAGATAAGCATGAGATAAATTGTAGTCCTAATAGTAACTACAAAAAATTATTTAGATTAGTTGTTATCCTTCTCTCTGAAGATCTTCCATCGCTCCAAGTAATTTATCGCAGTTTCAAGAAAATCTATTTAAAGGTTTCTTTAAAGTTTGGAGGTTGAAAAAGAGATCATTAGGAATTAAAAAAAAAAACACAAAACAAAACCCAAACAAAACTAAAAGAGAAGGAACAAAAGAAAAATGTTTCTTTAGAACAAAGAGCAAAGCTTTTATGTTCTCTTTTCTCTCCTGTTCCCATTTCCCTTTCCACCTACAAATCACTGGTATGATGGCAATATCATTAACCTCTATAGCATCACTGGCTGAAAACTGTTTTAGTTAACACATCTGAATTCACACTACATCAGAGGAACTGACCCAACTCTATTTAATTAGAAACCTAATTTGTATAAAAATTTTAGGCATCTAGGAAAACAGATATTCTAAATGAAGCATATATTTTACCTGCATAATCAAAAGGGAGACATGCCCTTGATAACTTACAAAGAGAACTCTTACCTAATCTAAGTCACTCCATGGTTGTAATAAATCAGCCAATGGGTTGGTGCAATATTGATAGTAGGAGTGTTTAAATCATTATTTTAGTCCAGATCAGCCATGAGTTTTTGTATCAAATCTCCCAACTGCCTCCACTTACTGTGTTTCACAACACAGAACAGTGTTAAAATACGTGAACTAGACTCTTTCTCAATGAAACTAGACCAGAAGATTCATTTCAGGAATACATCTAATGTACTACAAGCATCAGATAAGGGACATGCCAAGAGAAGTGCTTGTGAAACTTGCAGAGAATGGATCTGCAAGCATATCAAAAATAGTCTGCCTAAATCAACCCTGTAGTACTCTTACGAGACAGAGTAATCTTAGATTTGGATAAAGATAACATTTTCGGTAATAATGAGATGAAATTTTTTAAATGCATCAGGAACATGTCAGTCACTCTGTAATCCACATACTCATTTTTCATCATATAAACCATGACTTCCTTCAAACTACTTGCAAACAATAATTAGGTGGTGTGTGACTGCAACTTGCCTGATCAAGATAAAAGGCACTACCATCTCGGATCTCCCGTCGCTGTTTGAGGTCAGTTTCTGTGGTGTCCCTCGATAGTGCGATGTATTCAACCTCCCGCTTTGTTAGCTCCTGTGGACAATAGTCTGAAGTTATTACAAAAATAAGACTATAACCCCAGCAAGTGAACTTTAACAACAGGCCTAGTGGTATAATTGTACAAGAGAGCTCTAGGCAGCAGCAGACTGATCTGAAATAACTCTTAACAAAATCTAATATCTCTTATTTTTAAGATGTTTACAGAGTGTTCTGCCTCAAAAAAACAGTTTGAATTTCTGCTCAATAAAATTTTATTTTCCCCAAACCTGCTCTAGAAACATAAGAAATAGCTATATATTCTTTCTATTGAACATCTATAACATCCTGCAAGTTAATCTTCTGGTTCTGGACTCTGAAAAGACAACTAGCATCTGCAAATCATGAATAATAATCAGAAGTTTTCCATAAAAGATTGAAAATCTTCAGCTCTCACTGCTCAGTAACACCCTGGGATGCAGTTGTGATTATTACCTGTACATGTTTTGCCAGTACACTGATGGACTACACTGTTCTTATCCTCTCTCCCTTTAATGTCATGAGATGCAGCCTGCATCTGTAAAATTATAGACTATTTCAAAAATGAGAACCCATGGACTATTGTTCTGTTTCTTTTGATTCGAATACAAGATATACTTAGAATTTTCTATCTTAAATGAAAAAATAAAACCCCCAATATATTTATATCCGATGTTCCTGCTACTTCCATATCTAGGCTTTCATGTGTTCTACCAGGAAACAGATTCATGCTGAAATGCTCTTTGCCCTTGCCCCTCACTTAAAGGTATGATATATTTAACAGATTTCTCTTGAGGTAGCCTTTAACTATAGTTGTATGAAAAAAATCACGCAAAGTTACAAAAATCCACAAAAATTCTTTCCTTTGCACTTTTTCAGTGCCTATCGGTTACGAAGCCCACCACTTCCTTTATGCTGCAGGTAGATATAACTGTACTTTCTTATAATTAAAGATAAAACACAGAAGGTGAAATACAGGAAAGCTTTCTTCAATTATTAGCCTTTTCTATGAACACATAGTAGTAGCTTTCAGCAACAGCAGATAAAAGTTTCCCAGGCTGACGTAGCTTCATTAAAGGGATGAGAGCATGTACCAGTTCACATGCAAAAACCAGCCCTCACGTAATTGTTTGGCGTGGCATTGACACAGGAAGCTGCAGCCTTTCTATTCCAGCTGAGGTGCACACTATAAATAACAAGACACATTCTGTGTCCCATGCCTGGACATCAAGTGTTTCTTAAGTCCTCTCTTTAGCTTATACCAAACTCTTCTCATTTATTTTGAGGAATGCATCGAGCTACCTAGTAGCATACCTGGTTTGCTGAATTAAGAAACATTTGCTCTCCTTTCCAAAGTTCAAAAAAATCTTGTAGCTTTCTCCTGTAGGCTTTACCTCTGAAAGCTAGTCTTTGAATTCAGATCTTTCCATTTTTAAAGAAACGGCTGACATTTATGACAACTGTTTACACATCTCCATTTGTGATCTTTCAGCCCAACCAGATTCTAGACAGAGCTCGTGGCAAACAAAGTTCTACCCACAACACCTCTTGGAGCAGACAACCCCCCTCTTCCTGATAGTTTAAGTGCACCAACGATTTAAATGTGAAATTTTGCACATAGCACTGCCATGGTTCACGCAGATGGACGTAGGCAAGTCCTTCCCACATTCCAAGAGAGGATCATACACACATCCACTCTTTCTAATCACTCATGATAACTGTTCCCAAATGTTACTCAGAACACTCCTCTCCCAAATCCTTTCCTTCATTTCTTTTTTTATATAATGAAGCAAAACCGATTTGTTGTCTGTAACAGTCAGCAGATATCTTAATCTTCTAACATACATAATGCCTAGAACAAACTGTTTCTCCATTTGTGATAGCATATGGTAACACAGTTTTCCAACTCTTTCTTTTTTTTTTTCCCTCCCCCCTGGAGTTTAAGCAGAAAAACACGTATTAAAATGTCTGTACTTTCTATTCATCTATAACAAAAATTGAACTTTGGAAAGCACATTTATGGAAAAACTTATGTACCTCCTAAGTAGCTTGCTGTAAGATTTTCTAGGACTACCTTTTACAATTTGGCTAGTAGAGGAATGACTAACTGACATTAATGACAGTGTCTCCAAGAATTTAAACCAACATACTTACCAGATACTGCATGGCAATAGATCGCCGGAGCGGCCCAGGAGGACCAATAAGAAAGACATCTTGGCCAAGAAGATCTTTCTGCATTATCCATCTTAAATGGTGGACTACAGACTGGGCCAAAGAATCTGTCACTTTGAAAGACACAGAAAGAAAACATTATTTAAATCTGAAAAGTGTTAGATACCTGGCCATTCACCCATTTTTTTATTCTTATCTCCAAAAATAAAACAAAGACACAAAGATATGCTGCCCTAAAGCTGGATAGCTGAAGAGCAGGGAATTCCACACCCAGTTTATATTAGACCACTTAATTTATATATAAGTTTATATACTTATCTTACCCCTTGCCTTGTTCTCTGCCCAACTTTGTCCTTCAAAAAAAAAAACCCAACAAAAACCAGAAAAAAAAGTTGTTGATTCTCATTTCATATTAAACTGATCAACGCAAAGATTGTTTTTTATTACCCAATGTTAAGTGGGCTCTCAGCATCAGTTAATATAATATACATATGTTATTAATAACTCGTAAAAGACTTATCCAGTCTACATCCCAATGCTTCTGTGAATCATGAACTTAAAAAAAAAAAAAAAAATACTGTGCTTGCATCAGATTAATGCTCAGGGATATATTTAATTTTCTATTTTCTTAAAAGACAACTGTATTCCTGTTTACCTTTTGACACAAGAAAACACAGAATTAAATTTTCAAGGAAATGCAAACCTTGCAATATCACTACATCAATACCACGCTGCTTCCACAGCCATAATAAAAACTAACTTAAAGCAGTTCCACTTGTTTCTATTTAGAATACCACCTCCTTATTATTTTAACAAGCATTAACCCAATTATAATTAAACTGAAACCTTTACCCCATATATACAAATGTTGGCAGCACTGGAAAGAACCATGCAGAAAGAGCACACTGAAGGAGGGGCACCATTCCCGCTGCTATATATCCCTCTATCCCCAAAATACTCTTTCCCACACCCCCCCTAGCAAAGCCTGGCCCTTTCTCAGACACAAGCCAAAAGCACTAGGTGCAGGAGGAGAACGCAAGCAAGCCAGGAGGAATGTTTATGTATGCATAAACGTATATGGTTGCTTTCAGAACAATGTGACAAGATCGATGATGGGGTTTGAAGCTGGAGCCTCAAGGGTGGTGTCTGGGATGGTGACGTGCAGTAAGAAGGAGCAAGAGGGGACAAAATCTTGGAATTAATACTTGGTTATTTGCGATTAGAAGGCAAAATCTTAAAAATCAAGGCCTCGGTTCTACATCAACCTTCCTGGGGCAGGGGAGACAATTTGTGCAGGACAGAGTTAAGGGCAGCAAGTAATAGCGTCCCTCAGTTCTGAGGGGTTTCAGTTCTCTGTTGAGTCTTCGCACACCAGAATGAAAATTAATTTTTGTAAGATCATAGAAACAGTATTAACTGACTGCATGAGATTCAGGGAAGATTTTTCAAGCATAAAAGCGGCTAAGGAATACTTTATCAAAAAATTTTAACTGAATGTTTTGATCTGGCACTCAGGAAAACCATTTGAAATCTTCCATTTCCAGAAAAATCTACCATATCCTTACCACCAATACGAAGAGGAATAGCAGACATACGTAGGTGAGCAATATATGCATTAGGATTATCAGAGTAATTGTAAATAAACATTTCAGGTTTGCCTTTTTGTTTTGTTTTCTAAACAACTGTCATTAGCATGCCCAGGATTAGTTGTCATATATGGTATGGTAAGATCTTATGAATGTACAGATATTTTCTTCTCCACTGCAATACTGTTTTCCAAAAGCAATACGCATCACACGTACCACACGCAACAGGCCAAATGAAAATAAATTCCTCACAGAGAATAACAAGCTCCTTCCGACAAGATTTTCAAGAAAATTAAGGAAGTTCCAATTACATACATTCTTCGGGAAACCATGGAATCACAGAATCATAGAATTGTCTATGTTGGAAGACACCTTGAAGATCATCTAGTCCAACCATCAACCTAACTCTGATAAAAAACCACCACTAAACCATCTCACTAAGCACTGTGTCAACCTGTCTTTTGAACACCTCCAGGGATGGTGCCTCAACCACTGCCCTGGGCAGCCTATTCCAATGTTTAATAACCCTTCCAGTGTAAAAATTTTTCCTAATATCCAGCCTGAACCTCCCCTGGTGCAACTTGAGGCCATTTCCTCTTGTCCTATTGCCTGTGACTTGGGAGAAGAGACCGACCCCCACCTCTACAACCTCCTTTCAGGCAGTTGTAGAGAGTGATAAGGTCTCCCCTCAGCCTCCTATTCTCCAGGCTGAACAACACCAGCTCCCTCAGCCACTCCTCATAAGACTTATTCTCCAGACTCCTCACCAGCTTTGTTGCCCTTCTCTGGACCCGCTCCAACACCTCAATGTCTTTTTTGTGATAAGGAGCCCAAAACTGGACACAGGACTCAAGGTGGGGCCTCACCAGTGCTGAGTACAGAGGGTAATATATCACACCAGAAGAAATGTTCCATCCAAACTTTGTGCTGGACAGGTACAGTAATTTAAAGAGCACCATACAAATAAGAGGTATTATAGCAAAGGTATCATTAAAATTGCAAGACAGAGATCTCACTGAGAGGCACATTCCTTATTACTTCTACCTGTTATATGAACACGTTCTCTAAAAAAAAAAAAACAACTTTGCTTAAAGTGGACAAATAAGCTTGGAAATCTTGCTGAAACACTGAACTCTTTCATGTCAGAAGTCATGCATTGGAAGCGTGGCAAAAACAGCTTTGACACAGGATGACTACAAATGCCTCTGGTGTAATTCACATTAATATGCGTAGCTATCTTTTTTATTTTTAGGATGGCCTCAAGAAAAAACTTGGGTCAGACTTAAAAGCAGTACCATAAATAGAAACAGGATTTAAGAACCTTCAGCAGCATCTGCAAGACAAACTGTCATGTAAAAGAGAATATGAGTGTACAGCATTCAAAAAAAAAATAAATATCTAAAATCTTTGGAACGTGGTTCCTGCAAACCTTAAGAAATTTCAGGGCACTTACATTCTCGTCATTGTGTTTCAACAATGTTAAATAATACTCTGAAATAATAATATGAAAAATGCAACTTTAAAAAATCTCCTATAATTTCCTAACTTCTCTTTTTTTGAGAAAAGGACATGAAAGACAACTCCATAGTAATACATTTCCCAGAAAATGGTTTCATTGTTTCATCACTCACATCATTCTCCTCACATAGAGATTACATACAGCTGGATCAATTATAATACATATTTTCAATCACAAAGTCAGCACCCTGACCATCTGCAAACTCACACAAAGGAAGCATTTTACAAATAGTACCGACAATTCAAAGCAGCATTCCCTAAGATGAACTGTCACAACAGCATCTTCTACTTGTCAGTTCCTTCTGTTCTAACATGCAATACCTGCACACTGCTCCAAATATCAAGCTCGCTTCAGTTTCCCAGTTATGTCCTCCTAAAATCAGAATAATATAAAATTTTCTTCGTACATGCTAGCCTATGCTGCATAAACTGTTTCCAAAGCACAGGATGCTTTTCAAAAGCAACTTCACAGATGCACATACACAGTACCTTGTATATTATTTCTATATATTTAGACTATTTGTACAATAGCATCCTCGTTGCAAAGAAGGTATGTCTTCTCTAACATGACTTGAAAAAAATGCACTCTGTTCAAGTACTGTATATTAACTTTACTACAAGCACCACATAATCATTTTCTATGACATTTAGAAGACAGGGAAAATCAGCTGAAAAAAGCATCAGCGTGTATATTAAAGCAATTTTTATTAATTATCCCATGAGTCAGATAGCATCTAATGCAAACTGGGTTCACACAATCTGTTTAGTGGCAGTCTGCTGATTTGCAGCAGTTGAGTAGCTGGCCCTATATTCTTAATCTGCAGGATGGTGCGTAGGAAGCCTCTACAGTGTATTCCCAAAGACACCATCTGGCACATGCAAGAGAGTAGTCGGTGCTACAATTTGCTATTCCTGTGTATCAAGGATGGCCAGTGAAGGCAACTGGATTCTACTGCTTTGTAATATGTGATAAGTAGGACGAAACCTAGCAGAATCCACACTAACATTTTGTAAAGCGCGAAGTTGAACCTGAACAGAGAAATCCCCAAATAAGAAAAGAAGAAAATGTTGTAGATAGATTTTGAAGCAAATGCAGCAGCTGCTCTTGTTTGACCCACAAATCAGCTTTTGATAAAACCAAGAGTGAAATGGCTTTGCTAGCCTCGGAAATTTTTCTGTTCACTCATACTTGAATTCTTGGCATGTGCTACACTCACTGAAGCCGTAAGATTCACTGGAGACAGTAGATAGTATCTGCTGGCAAGTCCTTGTGTCCCACCTACAGAAGAAATCCCATAAATGAAGGAGACACCTACCTCTCCCCACTGTTCAGAGACAGACAGTTAAATGAACTGATTCCCAAGAATATCTATTCCAGATGTAGTACAAAATACATTAGAGCTCACGTCCCTGCATGACTCTAGTCAAGCGCATAATAACCAACAGGCACTTAAAAGACATCAATATATATAATTTTCAACAGAATAAAAAAAGACCTTTGCTACAGTGCACTGTTCAGTCTGAGAGCGGCTCCTTTTATCAGAGGAGGCACGAGGCGAAAAAGTTCATGAGGTGAAAAAGATCTCCCTCTCAAATGATTACCGAGGGGGTCCTTGAGGTTTCCACAGCTGCTGGCAGTACATCCAACACAGAGGGCAGCTGCTGTAAAATACAGTTGAGGAAGAAGGGGACAAGGAGGGAGGTCTTTGTCTAAAAACATAAACACGTTTCAAAAAGGGGAAATGTAAAAAAAACACCTGAGCTCACTGAGACTTACTTCACAGCTTGTTCAGGCTGGGGGACAATGAAACAAGAGCGTGAGTTGCCCAGGACATGGTGAAGGAGGCAGCGTGGCCAAGGTGAAGAGGGAGGCACTCTGTGTGGACGGCTTTCATTTATCACTCGCGAGTAAAACACTGCTGCTCTTCCAATTTTATGCTGATGCAGAGAGCCCAAGGAGTTTTCAAAGTCTCAGAATGTGGTTACATCACAGACAGTTTTCCCTGGAATACTAGTTTTCCTCATAAATTTTTCGTGGAAAAGGTCTTCATTCCAAAAATTTTTGTTCTTGCGGTGGTAAGGAAACAAGTCGCGAGTCTTTGCAGGGGCTTAGAAAGGGGGAAGTTACTTTTTGTATGACACCATAAACTCATTTATCATTAACTCCTCTGAGTTGATTGCTTCACAGGAAGGTGTAAGATCTACATAGGCAATTTGTACTTCTCCATGTGAGTATAAATGAAAAGAGAATATAAAGGAATCGTGTAAAACCGAATAGCTTTCTGGAAGGAATCCTGAATGGGATTGAGAAGACTATGTTTCTCTTAGAGATATATAAACATGGAATAAATGAAACTATTCTTAGTTGGATGCACATCTCATAGGGAAATACATAGCCAGAGCAGTTATCTGTAGCTCAGACTCCAACTGGAGGGACATTCTGAGTCTGCTTACGAGCACTACAGCTCAGTCCAGCACCAAAAAGTTTGAGAGATTTTAGAAAAGACCAAGAAGAATTATCAAAAGAAATTGGAAATTAGTCTAGAAAATAAATGACTGGAAATCATAACAACTGTTTTCTAATATGCAAGACACAATCACCGTGAAGAAAAAAGTTATCTGTACATCAAGGTTATGCTAGCTAGAACAAGCTCCAGGGAACTAAAAGTATGTCCAAAAAGATCTAAATGAGGCATCAGAAGAAGGTTTTTTCACGAAAGAAGTGTTAATTATGAGAGCAAAGTGTGCAGAGACGTTCTGGAATCTACATCACCAGCACATTTTAAGAACAAGGAGGACAAACATCTCTCAGGAATGGTTCGGACTCAGCTGACCCTGCTTTGAGGCACAAGGAACAGGGCAGGCAACTCCCTGAGCTCCACTCAGACCTTTGCTGTAGGTTTCGTGCCTCCTTCTGCCTCACTCTTGGTATAGAGAGAACGGGGACAATGGTGTTAAACGTTCAGAGCTCTACTGACAAAACCCCACTATTTCAGATTCTGGATGAGGTGGTAACAGCCAAGTAGCAGATGAGTTGTAAGTCCACATGAAAACCCTAACTGCTGGAATAATCCCCATCTCTGCCAACAGACATCGCTCCTTAGCCTAGGAAAGAAAAAATGTAATGGCAAAAGTCTCCGTTAGCACAAAATCACAGTCAACCAGAGATAAAACCTGTCTCTGTAACGTGTTGCACTCTGACACTCAGGTTTAAAGTTAACAGAAAGAAGAATGAACACACATTGCAGCGCGAATCTGAACCCACTTTGGGCAGTAACTGAACACATGCTTGTCCCTGCTTCAGCACTTTGGTGGCGCAACACCACTCCGGGAGAAGGACACGGAGGTGTGTAACTGTTAAAGTAATATCGATCTTTCAGGTGAAAAATAAGTCACAAAAAAAAATATGCTGGCACCACTGAGCCCACTTACAGAGAAATAACCCCAATGTCCTCAACATTAAAACAATGCCCCTTCAAGCACAGAAATCCAAATCCATTTAGTGCTACTTCTTTTGCATTTCATTATTATATACGCCCAAACACTCTGTTTAAATTCCTCATGATAATTAGGCTTCCATATGTCTCAACCGACAAAACTACAGGATTTATTACTCAGGCCCTTGCATTTTTACGCATGTCACTTTTGATCACCCGTTGGGGAGGCTGCTCAGACTCAGGACCTCTGGCAGAAAACCACAGGCTGTTTGAAATTAATCTTCCACAGCTCAATGCAGTTGCCTGTAACGGGACAACAGCCAAACTCTCAAATGCACTTGCACCTTCAGAGAGCAGCAGAGCAACCTGGTGTTGCAAGAGAACATCCCTTTTCCTGCCTTTACAAGGATTTGCCTCATTGAACAAAATGTTCTGGAAGAGCTGTTAGGAACTGTTTTGTCAAGATTAATAAATACAGCAAATATCAGGTACGTTGTCATTTTAATAAAACTTCCAGAAACTACTAATGAAAGCAGTGCACTGACATGAACTCAATGTAAAAGAAAAAAAATTAACGAGCATTCTCACAATTCAATTTCAGATCTGAGCTATCATGGAAAGCTATACAAAGTTCTTCCAAAGTATAATTAAAGAAACAATCATGCTTCTCAAGCATGGTGAGATTTTAAAAATGTAGGGTTTATTTTTACTGATAAAAGAACAAGCAGTGCAAAAATAAATGCCCTCTTTCTACAACGTGTCAGACACAATTATGACAAAAAATCCCATTAGCAAAATTCCCTTGTGTATGATTCATTTTTACATGTCACTTATAAAAAGAAAAATAAGAATAATTTAGATTGTATGTACCTTTAATTATCATCTTCCAAGAAAAAGCCATTTGCCAACAACCACAAAACAAATTAATATTTTATATTAACACACAAAATGGAGTACTTGATACAGGACTTGCTAGGTTCCTAACATAAAACCTGGAAAGCAAGGACATGAAAATATAAGATTCTATCTACTCACTACCTATCCTATCCACTTCTACAAAATGTAACAAGGGTCAAAAAAGGACTTAAAAATCAGTTTCATCTGGTAACACAAAAAATTAAGTATTTTGGTACCAATTAAGTGACAAAATGACAAAGGTTAAGTTTTATAGGTACTTAATACATCTATGTTCCTTATTTTGTTAAAATTTTCTACAGAGTTTTAAGACTATTTTTAAGACTAGAAGAATAATACTGAGTTTAGAATAAGTTATAACATCCCTAAAATTTGCTGTAAATTATAGATACACTTTCAACATTACTGTATTTTAACATGGCTCTTATCTGGCACAATAGCAAAAGCAGAAACATTCTATTCTACAAAATGATAAGCTAGAAAACAGCATTATACACAGTACCAGTAAATGAACTGTAACTGCTTCGGTTCCCTCCTCTTATTTCTTACTCCACTGCAAACATTACAGTGTCTGAGACCTTATCAGGGTTATTTCCCACTTAACTGGATGACTAAATTATTTCTAGTCTTAGTTCAAAAGAAATCAAGTAAGTACCTTGGTCATTTAAGTGTAATATTAGGTACTATAATAAAATTTCAAAATATGTAACATTTCAGTTTGTACATCAGTATAAATATGCAATTATGTTCACGTATTTTACACCAAAACATCTGTCTCTACTATCTGTATATCTGTACCTATCCTAATAAGTACAGGAATACGGATGAACAATGGTATCCCAAGCATGACATAGGCTCTTTTCAGCCATGATTATTAAAAAAAACAAAAAAAGAGAAACAACTAATAATAGACCAAATAAGTGCTAATAAATGTTACTTTTAGTTGTAGTATCTGATTTTAGCTAAGATCCCATTATTCTGTACAGTTCCATTTTTATTAACTTTTTTTGCTATCAGATTAGTTTTCAACCCCTTTTTTCCTTCTTAGAATCATTAACTAGAAAGACCTCTAATTCTTTGATTCTACCAAATGTTTTCATAATTCTCTTTCCTTCCCAATCCAAAGAACTGGAAGAGATGCTGTTAACCTAGAGCTAACATCCTGCTGGAAAGTGCAGACTGACCAAAACATGTAATGGCATGGTGTGGAGGAATGGAAGGTAGGAGGCTGTTGTTAAAATTAAAACATTTAGCACAGCACAGAAAATCAGAAAGCAAAACAATCTACAAGAAATGTGAATAAGTGAAACAGATCACATTAGCCATTGACATAGACAACTGATATCCTTACTACATGATCAAAATGAGAAAACAGATATCAAGAATAAATGATGAAAAGCAAAAATTGATCATTTAAGAAGCTATAAAAGGTAGTAATACAGAGCAGCACTTCTCAACTGTTTGGCTGCATTCCCAGGGAACTCACGAGGTACGGGAAGTGTCATTAGAGTCTAAACCAGGAAACCTTTCCTCATGGGCTACCCTGTAACACCATGGCCTGACCCATGTCATAGGATATATTTGGTACCTAGGTCACCCAGTAGGAAAGCATCCCAGTGTGATGCCTAGGGGCATATGGGAATTAAGCAGCCCTCAATCCAGATACAGACCAGCCTACTGGACTACTAGGGGACTTCACACTCGTTAAAGACTGAAAACAAACAAAATCTCCTCTATATTCCTGCTACAGCTCTCAAAGGACAAACGTTTGGGAAGGTTGCATATCAAAAGAGAGTTAAGAAACAGTCATCTAAATACGTCAATAGTAACACTGATGTACTATCCCACAGTTACTACAAAATAAGGAATCACAGAATGGCTGAGGTTGGAAAGGACCTCTGGAGGACATCTTTTCCAACCCCCCTGCTCAAGCAGGGTCACCTAAAGCCTGTCAGACAAACTGATGTCTGATGAACTGAAGTCCTACTGCCTAAGAACACAACAATATAAACCTTTACACAGCAGCTCCAGCCTTTTCTGATCCTGTACACCTCTAACATTCCTCTTGTCCTCAGTATCTCTCTCCCAGCAGCTATCTCCCTGCCAGCTGTGCACTGGCAAGTCTACTACTGATGTATCATTCTTTTAAAAGCAAAAAAAATCAAACAAGAAAAACCCCTCCATCCTCCATTCCCCCAAAGCCCACTGTCCCAGCAGTTTTCTTGATGTCCTCTTCAAAAACCCCAGGCACAAATACAGGTTGGGCGGAGAATGGCTGGAAAGGAACCCCTGAGGAAAAGGACTTGGGGGTGTTGGTGGATGAGAAGCTCAACGTGAGCGGGCAGTGCATGCTGGCAGCCCAGAGAGCCAACTGTGTCCTGGGCTGTATCAAGAGAAGTGTGGCCAGCAGGTCACAGGAGGTGATTCTACCCCT
Source organism: Tringa tobata (assembly GCA_033628505.1). Lineage (NCBI taxonomy): Eukaryota > Metazoa > Chordata > Aves > Charadriiformes > Scolopacidae > Tringa > Tringa tobata. The sequence continues at coordinate 35,225,975 of JAHREE010000279.1, forward strand.
CTACTCTGTACTCGTGAGACCCTACCTGGAGTACTGTGTCCAGCTTTGGAGTCCTCAACACAGGAAGGACATGGACCTGTTGGAAGGGGTCCAGCGGAGGGCCACAAGGATGATCAGAGGGATGGAGCACCTCTCCTATGAAGACAGGCTGAGAGAGCTGGGGTGGTTCAGCCTCGAGAAAAGAAGGCTCTGGGGGGACCTTATAACAGCCTACCAATATCTGAAAGGAGCCTACATGAGAGCTGGAGAGCAACTGTTTGCCAGGATGAGCAGTGACAGAACAAGGGGCAATGGTTTTAAATTGGAAGAGAAGAGATTTAGACTAGATACCAGAAAGAAATTCTTTACTGTGAGGGTGGTGAGACACTGGAACAGGTTGCCCAGGGAAGTTGCGGATGCCCCATCCCTGGAAGTGTTCAAGGCCAGGCTGGATGGGGCTTTCAGCAACCTGCTGTAGTGCGAGGTGTCCCTGCCCATGGCAGGGGGGGTGGAACTCGATGATCTTTAAGGTCCCTTCCAACTCTAACCATTCTATGATTCTATGATTCTATAAAATGTCATGGAAAGAATTTAGACATGTTGGAAAGCAAACTGAAGTGAATGACCACACTCAGAGTCCAGCTGTAGGACCTCACAAGCCCAGCACTGACAGCCACTGGGAGCTCTCAATGCTTGGCCATGTCTAAGTGTAGTATAAGACCTACATATCCCTTTAGAATACCATGTGTGCTTGGTTTTGGTCTGAGAATTTATCTGGGTGGAAAAATCAGTTGTTGTGTTGTTTTTTTTTTAATTCAGATTTCGGACATCTGGCAGCCTACATGTGAAAGTGCTGAACAAATGGCAACTCTTCACTTTGGATCCTCAGGAAATATTTGGCCTGTATTGTCCTAGGAAATGGCACAACAAAAGCACGATTCACTTCCTGATCCACAATGCAAAAGGAAAAGCTCAAGCCCACATTCTCAACAAACAGGAAGTATGGATGGCTGCGAATGCGTGGCATTTTTAATTGGGCACCAAAACATAATGTGAGTTAATTCTAAGTAGACATATCAGCATTGTTAATGTGCATAATTGGCTGTGACTTCTGTAAGTATTTGATAGCATTTTTTATCACTATGCAATTGACTTCCTATTAACTAGATGGATTGCAAAGATCTGTATGTTTGCCGACAACAGTAACATGACAATCTGGGAATATTAAATATCACAGTAGAAAAACACCATACGTCTGCCATATAGCAGAAGACTCCTAGGACATATAATCACATTGCAACCAAATGATAATTTTAAACTGCCACAGTTTCATGACCGGACAATTTGAGATTACTGTATTTTTATATGTAATTGCTGGATGAGACCCCTTTTGTGCAAAATATTTAAACAAACACGAACAGTCCTTTTACTGTCCCACTGACCAATGGGACAAGTTACATGCAAACTTAAGAGATTCCTATATAACCAGCTAAACCAGAGATACAGTAAAGAACTCAGCAAAGATAGTCTTTCCCAAATTGCCTGCTTTTTCAAAACATATTTCTTAGATAATTTCAGTAAAGTCAGTGGAGTGACTTGAGTGAGTAGAAGTTTTTTGAATAAAGCCTTGAAACCCATTCAAAAGGAAAGAAGATTCTTACTGTAGTTCTGTGGAACAAGTTCTGGGTTCTTCGGTGTTTTGAGTTTAAAAGACACATCTCCAATAGTGACAGTATCACCTAAAAAAAAAAAAGAAAAAGAGAAAAGAATTCTTTTAGTTCCCAGACACTGTTTAAGTTTTTAATGTCCTTATATTAAAGTTGAAATCATAGGCCTGCTGTGGTAAGGCTGACTGTGTGTTCTCAAAGCAGCCTCTCACGTGTTTGAGAACTATTAGTTTACTAATTAGGCTCTGCTGCTTTTCAACAGATCAGGTACTAGGACAATTTACATCTAATTAATATTCTTTGACCTTTTTTCTTTTGTTGCTGTTGTTATAACCAAAACTTACTTTGTTGGGAGCCATGGCATTCAAGCTCACTATAGAACCCCATTCCAGGTACCATTGTTGATTTATTGAAATGAAATCCTTAGACTGTTTGTCTGCAGAATCAGCAGTGAGAAACACTCATAGGGTGATGATTTTCCTGAGTTTTCAAGCAGCCTGAAAAAACATCTGTTGGAGGTACGAGATGACATATTCCTGTCAGCGGGCCCTTCCTGCACTCTCTGGCTGGATGGCTGCAGAACCTGGCACGTTTAAGAGGTCTCACACATTTCTTGCTCTGGATTTCACCAAAACTAAAGCACCTGGTCATTTTATTTACTGGTCTCCTAGTCTCTAGTTTACTAACCACAGCCTGCCTGTCTTATCTGTCTTTCTGCACCCACAGGCTTGAATAAAAATGCAGGGCATGCCCTGGGTACTTTCTCATGAAAATCAAAAGTGAAATCTAGTTTGCAGCCAGGAAATGGGTGAGCACCAAGGCAGCAGAGGTCACACAGTAAAACAGCATAACACCCAAAACCTGTGAAGCCAAGAAAATGAGCTGCAGACTGGTAACAAACTCAAAGTTTATTTTTTTCAAGAGAACATCTGGGCCATGCAAATGAGCTCACAAGTATTAAGACCCCAAAGCTGAGATGACTCTAGTAAAATGATGTTTTTTCCATTACTGCTGCTGAAGATAACACCAGCTTCACTGCCCAACAGGTGCAGATGTGCGTGCGTGAGGATGGAGAGGATTACTGGAGCAAGACGGCTGCGCAGGGGTGCAGTTTTGCCACAGCACTCTGATTACACTACCTTTCCATGAACTGAGGCCAAGTTTTGGAACTGGTTCTTGTGCTTTTCTGAGAAATGAGACCTAAAAGAGACACAGCCCATGAACAAGATCCAACTCTAAAAATCCTTTGGTTGATCTGCACCTTGTCCTACAGCATCCAAGAGGGCCCAGTCTACCGTCACCTATCTCCAGCACAGAGTCAAGGAGTTTGGAAGACCAATGCTGGAAGCAAAGAGGGAGACGCTGAAGAGGAAGCTTGTCCAAATCGACAGAGGCAACTAAAACTACTCCCATACATACAGCAGCTCTCCTTCCAGTGACTCCAGTTTTGCACTCAAATGTAGTTCTCCTCCAGCATATCCAGATGTTACTGCTCATATCGCAGGACTGAGAATCCCCAGGTTCTGACATGACTCAGACAATCCACAGGAAAGCTTACACATTTAGGACTAGATTTACAGCAGCCAGAGAATCACCTACAGCAACAAACAGGAAGCAGCGAAGAAAGGATTATGGCTGATTTCCTCCCAAATTTAAAGGCTTAACAATGATGCTGAAACTGGGATTCACAGCCTGACATACATGCCTACATGTGGGTCTTTATGTTGCTCTTGAAGTCCAAATTATCACCCCCCTATTTTTTTCTTAAAAATAATGGCAGAAGGCAATAAACTGTTAGCTGTTCCCACATGACAATACATTGCTTCAATGGCTTGCCAGAAAATGGGAGACTTAGACAATAGCAGTACTGCAAAATAAAAGTTGGCCAAGGGCTCATCCCTGGTCCTAAGGATAAGCGGTACCAAGCAGTTCCCGCTCCCTGCTAGAGGTAAGCACCCTTCTCTGGGTGCAGGAGCCAAGAAGTGGAAGGGTCCCAAACAGAGCTGGGGTTAAGCTAATGACCAGGCAGCAGTTTGGGGCTATAGGTCATTTCCTGGCCCTTATTCAATTCGCAGTTCAAATGCACCCAAGAGCACTTCACCCTCTTCAGCCTGAAGCCTTCAAACTCACTCCAAAAAAAGGTCCCGCAACAGTTCTGGTCCCCATTCTAGAAAGTGTTCCGTATCTTAAAAAGTCACTGGACAACAGACGTGACCACTGCAGGGAGTAAAATCTAGGCTTTGGCTTTCACAGGGCTTTGCCCACTTCTCTAAGTTTTAAAAGACCATTTAAAGGACCAAAAAAAAACATTTTACTGCCTAAACATCATCTCCCCTTCCCCTTCTTCTGCTGCAGCTACAACCACTCTTTCTCACTGAGGAACAGCTAAAGGATTGACCAAAACGCCTCCAAGTTGATGTAAACATCCTAGGAGCCCACTGCTTCTTGAAAAAGCAGACACCTCCTCTCTCATTGGCTCAGCTAGGAAGAATTTTAACATCCTAAAAAGAGCAGGTTGCCTGATATATCCTTAGGAAATTAGTGCCAGTTTATTTTCTCACCATTCCTTAGCCAACATGTAACGAGACAAGAGTATATGACTAATTAGCTCCCAGCTTAAACCACCTCAGCGCAAGTTGTAAATACTCTTTCATGCATACACAGCCCTCCAAAACACAGTAGGGACAAGATGCTGAAACAACAAGGTGTCAGACTTTTTCAATACATTGGAATGATGGTATCATCTACAGGAGAAAATTTTAATTACTTCTTCTATCGGCACAGTACTGAAAAGCCTTAGTTGATTTCCTGTACTCCCTAAAGAAACAAACAACTTAGTTTAGTCTAAGTGAAAAATGGAAAATGCATCTGTTCTCGTGGTATTTATGTCAGTCCATAACATGCTAACCCTTGATCAACACATCTAATCATGTCCAAAAATGCCACAAACATTTCAGCCATCAACAGTCCTTACAAATTTTCACGAAAAATGGTTTGGGAGGGAACTATGTGCAAGACAAGGAGAGAGCTAAGCACACAAAATCCCTACCATACTGTCAGGGCACTCAGATTTTAACAGGTTTGTTGCTGCCTGGAGACAAACATTGCCTCCAACTTGCATCTGTCCACAAAGCAAAAATATTATCAGCGTTTAATAGAATTTTAAGCAACAATAAACCAAGACAGCAGAGCCTATTTTCCTAGCTAAATGAGCACAGGTGGATTACCCCACTAATCTTATCATAATTCCACTTAGGCTATATTTTCTTCCTTCTGTACTTATTTAAGCTCTGATGTTTAATTACTCCGTTTCCACTGCACTTCCAAACTCTTTGAACAGAGAAGTCATCCCAGACAGGCTCTTTCCAGCATCCCACCAGCTGGCAAGGAACTGACAACAGCCTGCTTGGTAAACCAGTGGTATTAAATCAGCAAGACTTGAGATTTCTCTTAATTTGAGAACATATATCCCAAACGATTTGTCTCTGCTGCAAATTATGGAATAGCCTGTGAATATTCCAACCCAGCTCTAAAGTTACTACCACACTATTGGAGACAAAAGTTATACATGTGAGGTTTTGCAATGGAGACTTTGTAGCCTCTATCAGGCTTGCTTAGGCAAGCAGTGAAGACGTGCCCCTGGTTTCTTACCTCCCACACAGAAAAAGTAATCACAGGTAGTACAGCCTTTGGGGAAAACAGTAGGAAAACAAGCAGTGCCCGATGTACTCAACGAGCTATGGTTGCCCAAACAAAACAAGCCCTAAATAAGCTGGAATCCCAACAGTAAGGAGGACATCCCATTCAGGGGGTGATCAACACAGAGAGAAAAAAGGTAGATTAAAAGCCCATGCAATATGGGCTAGAAATTGGGGGCACAAAGATTGTGACCCAGCAACAGGACTCTGAAGAGACTCTCTGAAAGAAGGAGATGTGAAAACAGCCTCAAATGCATGCAAGGAGCTCTTTCTACTGCACCTGGAATAGACAGGTGTGAATTTCACCTCTGGCAAAATGGCAATTCGAATGTGCACATACAGCTAACCAGTAACTGCAGTGCACTAAACTAGAATTGTAAGGCTTGCTGGACCTTTGTTCTGACCCACTGTGGACGTTTTCAATGTTATAATCTCAATAAGGAGTCTTCTTGAAGATGAAGCTTTATTATGCACTTGGCACCTTTGACCGCTTTTCTATTTAAAAGCTAGTATCACCCCTTTTCTCCTCTCCCTCTCCCAAGAGGAGACTATTCCCTAATTCTACTGTTTTCTCCTATATGTTGAGAAGAAAAAGCCACTCCTGTTTAAACTATTTAGAGCAATGCTGGGCATATCTGAAGCTAAACACATTGCATCTCAACTCCAATTTGAGAATTTAAGAAGCAGAAAAAAGTTTTACTTCTTCTACTCGCCATTCCTCTGGTGAAATAACACATTAAGAAAAAAAGAAGGAAATGAATAGATTTGAAATGGCTATTTTTAAATAAAGAAATCCTACAGCAAAAGAAAACATCTTGCGCAGATCTATATATGTGTTTAGTTTTTTGAGTGCACAACTGAAACAGTTCCAATCTATTATGTAAATCTTTATATTACCAGGGTTTTTAGAAGACATTACAATGAAGCTTCAGGAACGTTGAGTTTTTAGGCGGCTGAAATCACTGCCTTTTGGCCTCTTTAGTCCTGAATTTATGTGAGATTAACACATTCCAACAGTCATTTTAGTATATTACACATTCACTTGTACACAGACCATCCATCTGGTCTCAAAAGCCAGTAACAGCAAGTGCATATTAAAACTGTGAAGGTGCTAAACTCTGCTAACATTAATTTCTGTGTGATAAGATCACACCTGTTAAGAGGAAAAT
>JAHREE010000279.1:35242419-35276743 GCA_033628505.1 Tringa tobata
GCCTAGATGTGAGATTGTTGTAAAAGACGGTGTTGTTGAAACAGATTTCAAAACCGGCTTGTTTCAACTAAAGTTACTGCGCTTGGATGTATGTGAAAGCTCGGGAGTAAATTTTAGAACAATTTGCGAAAGGCTGAAGCCTTCACGGTAACAAACTAAGCCTAGTTTGAAGGGAAAATCCGGTTGAGACTTGGATCTCAGCAGCAGTATAGACAGGTGGTGAGGCAGCTTAGCAGAAGGTACAAGCCAGAGTCAAGTCACCGCCTTTATCACCTGCACTTCAGGTTTTAGGGCTCTATCGCAGCGTCCATGGGACTGGGAGAATTTTTCCCCAGTAAACCTCCCATTTCCTGCATGTTTTCAGCATTGAGCAATTATCCCAGAGGACAACCAGTAAAGAGCAAGCTAAGCATCTGTTTAAACATGGACAACTTAGACTTCTAAACCCCTTAAAGATATTATGAATTATAAATGTTGACCTAGTCCTAGAAGCATTTCTGCAGCTTGGTATTAGGTGCTTTAAACACTTAAGAGAGGTGAGATTTCATGATCTTCAGCATTTCCCATTGGGTATAAGTTCTATTCTTAGTACCTAATATAGGTCTGTGAACCTGCTTTCTAGGTCTAAGGCAGGGTAAATGAAACTGAAACATCCTTTTATGGATATTGCCCTAATTTCTTGTAAGCTGAAGATTGTGAATGTTGGAGACTGAAGACAGGCTAAGTAACAAAAAGGTTTGGTGGAAAAGAGTAGAAGGCCAATGAGGCAAGATAACAATGGAATTGTTTCTGAATATCTCTTAACAATCTGGGATATTAAATTAGAAGATTATGTTGATCCTCTTGTCATATGTATAGAAAAAATAATAAATAGTAATAAATTGCAGGCAATTAAATGCATAACCTGAATATGTCTGGAGTACTTCTCAGAGGGCTGGAGCACTTTTCCTGTGAGGACAGGTTGAAAGAATTGGGGTTGTTCAGCCTGGAGAAGAGAGGGCTCGGGGAAGACCTTATAGCAGCCTTCCAGTATCTGAAGCAGGCCTACAAGGAAACCGGAGAGGACTTTTATCAGGGAGTGTAGTGGTAGGATGGGGGGCAATGGTTTTAAACTGAAAGAGGGTAGATTTAGATTAGATATTAGGAAGAAATTCTTTACTGTGAGGGTGGTGAGGCACTGGAACAGGTTGCCCAGAGAAGTTGTGGATGCCCCATCCCTGGAAGTGTTCAAGGCCAGGCTGGATGGGGCTTTGAGCAACCTGCTCTAGTGGGACGTGCCCCTGTTCATGGCAGGGGGGTTGGAACTCCATGATCTTTAAGGTCCCTTCCAACCCAAACCATTCTATGATTCTATGAATACAGACTAGATTTTATGCTATGCTGGAAATAATGAGATTTCAAAATTTTGTACGGATTAACAGTAATGTCAAACTGTGAATGTACAAAGCCTCCTTTTACTTTTGTGAGTGTGTATATATATATACACCTGTCAAGCTAAATGCTTTAAATTTCAGCCCGTTCTGAGTCACGTATCTAGAAAATGTTTTGCTTTTTAAAGCATTGTCTTAAAATTCTGAATTAGTCAACTTTTCCAAATCTTTAAGTTCAGCCTTTAGTTCAGCCTCCAACTTTCCATTTGCAGCAAAACAAAATTATATTTACTGATTTTCAAACCCCTGCTGAGAAAGTTATAATGGAAACATTGTTATCTCTGTGCATAATTATGGGGAGGGAAATTTTGTTGAATATGTACATCTATACACACATACACAAACAATTAGATGCACAACTTAGATATTGCATTGTTTTTATGGTATACTGTCAGTCATGACACCACTCAAAATTTATTTTAATTTAATAATGTGAAGGTATAGAGCCTAGGTTTTCTTGTGTATATATGTATATAACCACATGTGAAATTTTATCTGGCTATACAGTATTACATTATTGCTTGAATATGGCATCTGCTTCACTTGCTAATCATAACTGATGCATGTGTGCTTTACATATCTGGTACTTGCTCACCCTTCTGTGGAAAGCACGATTCCTTCAGTGGTTCAGCGCTGTCATGAAGTGGAAGGATTTAGCAGTCTGCATCTGGTGTTTTGTGAAGGCTTTCACGGATGATTTACAGCACTGGTAATAAACAGCTATTTCGTATTTTCATTCCCTGGCTTAACAGCATTCTTATTTGGAACGTGAAGTTTCTTAACAAAAATACTTTTCCTTTGATTAAACAGAAAAGAAACTTATTCCAAAGAGCAAGAGCTCAAAAAGCATCTCTGTGAGTTGACAGTTTCCAGACTCTTCTCTCTAGTAGCTGTCAACTGCTTTGCTGTGTAGCTGTAGCTGCAAGACTAAATTAGACACAGGTGCAGACTATAAAGAACAATGCATCATCTCTGCCTAGTTGTAGTCACTTCTCCTACACAAGAACAGAGAAGACAGCTGAGGTGAAATCTTGGCTTCATCTGAAGTTCGTAGGAAATTTCCCATTGAATGCAGCAAGGCCCAAATTTTACCCAAATGTTCTGGCTGAACTACAGTAATAAAAGTAAGTCAGTTTTGGTTTACTGTTAAATCTTTGGCTAGAGGGTAGGTCTGACATTCTAACATAAGTCCTCTGAAACTATGTCCAGAAAATATGAAGGGGCAGAAGAGGAAGTCTATTAGAATTCATACAGTTCCCTAGTGGTGTGGGTTCCATCTGGCGATTCTAACAGAGAAAGTCAAGCCATAAAGGCAGGCCTTGCTTACCAATAATTTTAATTCCTCAGAGCAAGAGGTTACTTTTATATCTTTTTTCAGTTAGGCAAAATTAGTATCCTTGGTTTAATATTTATAGTTGTTTTCCCAAATTATCTGTAGCCACTGATGGTTTGCTTTAGATAGTGGTTGTAGGGAGAGTCTGGCTTGTTTTCTTCTGCTGTGTATCAATTTTGAGCAAATATAAGTACTGATTTCCATGGAGCCACTCTAATTCACTCTAATGAGTCTTTGTTATACCAGAAGGTGCTTCTCGTGTATGGAATCGATTGGGCACAATATAAATCAAATAAAAAATGGAAATTCACAGCTGTTCCTTTGTTGACTTTGAACCCTAAATCTGTGCCCTGTTTTGATCCAAGTTGATTTAAAAAATGGATCCACCAATAAGATACCAAGGTTTTAACACAGACTGACTTATCTCCTGATTCTTGCTAAGCTGGCTTTCATTCATAATTTCTTTCTTTGCATCTAATGATTATTAGAATATCCACCTCTTCCTTCTTCACTATTATAAAATAGGCAAGAGTCAAAGCTAGATTTTGTTCTACAAATGATGTTTATAATAGATTTTCCGCCCCAGAAGAATGTATAATTACTGCCTTTTTAGTTAAGGGTTGAAAGGTTTTTGTTCTCTGCTTGTATGACAGCTTCTTTCAAGAAATTAACATCCACTCCATTAGCTTCCTTAGTATCTGTTCAGACCCTTCTGTCTCTTTGTTATTCTGTGCTGTTTGCGCTGTTACACTGAACTAAAACAGCAAGTAAAGATAAAGTCATTATTGATTTTTTTGTAAGAAATAATGACATTGAGGTAAGGAGGTTCTTGCCATCTGATTGCTCACTGGAAGTAGCTCACTGTAGCTACTTGGAAGTGCATTTCTTGAAGATTGTTATTGCAGCCATAAAACCTGTATAATGCGGGGGTTTTTAAAGGAACATAGAAGATAAGGAAAACAAGTCCTCTGCTGAGTGGTACTGCATATTCACGTTTGTATATGAGTTACAACATAAATGCTCAGAGAGTGTAAAGGCCATAAGTGATGGCATCTGTAATTTCTTACGCCGAACTCCATCTGTTTTCAGTAGTTTGTAATTCTGCCATTCTTTAATAATTTGGGCAGAATTTTCTCAGGCTGAATTTCTGCCTCAGGCTGAAGACTTCTTTTGAAAACTGGAACAAAAATAGCTTAGCCACTTTTCAGAAAAGCAGAAAGAGTGTTTTACTCAGGAACAGCTTCTGTGACTGGGAAGGCTACACAACAGAACAGCCGCATCGCGTGAAGGAAGTGCTTGCTTACTACCTTCCTTGGTGCTACTGGAGAGCTGAGAGGAGACTAAAGAAGATTAAAACCTCCGTCCCGCCTGACAAATCTGCATCCAGTTTTACCCACATGAAAACAATTCTTAAACTAGGAGCTTCACTATTCCCAGGCTTTAGAACCAGGGCTAGAATTCTGCTAAGAGAGTCACTCTGGTTTCAGAAAAATGCTCTTTTGTTGACCCCAATTTCTTGCTGAATCAAGAGCTTCTGAAAAGTGGGGAAATGTATTATAAACAGCTAACTCATCATATTCTGTTTATATGAAGTATGATCTAGGACAAGACTGCATCGGTTGAGCCAGACTTCCCCCTCTTATTTCTCCTTCAAGACCAGGGAGCACTACAGACAAAGACACTTTCTGATGAGCTTTCAGTGCTCCTCCTTTCCCCAGGCTGAGGAAGCAGAGGGATGAGGAGCCAAGCCTGCAGGGACAGTTAGAAAATGGTGAATTAAGCACAAGGAACCCAAAGGGGAAAACGAAGGGAGGGCAAAGTCACTAGATGGATGCAGGCTGAAAGTAAAAAGCTACATGGCCTAAGGTAATGAAGGATGAGGTTAAAACAGGGGCTGAAAGCACCATGACCACTATGTTTTGCAAGTCCTGGACACTACTGCAATCCCCAGTATTCTGCTGCTGATAGAAATAGTTCTGAAACTCACTGGAAACATACTAACCTTCTTCAATCATGCTATTAATTTGAGTGGTAGGGGGATCTCTGCTGTCCTGCTGATGCATTATTGGGACTCTGGGCAGGAAGTTTGTTTCTATTCGATTTCTGTAATTGTTTGTTGTTTTGTTTTGTTTTTTTAAACTCTGGAAAACTACAAAATGCTCCAGTAAACTGATACAGCAGTGTAGTGATTTCAGCACTGCACGAAGTCAAATGTTCATGAATTAAATGCAAAAAAGGTATTGTTAGGTTATTGAAATTAAACTGCTGTCGATATGAAAAATTTCATATAAATTTAGTGAGATGATCAGAAACTGATTTCATTCGCTTCACAGATATTCATAGGCTGATGAAGCCTAGCGTGCATTAACAGTGTGTATGTACGAGCTCATGGAGTTAGGGAATATGTAGCATAGCATCAACAGTAGAAAAGACAATGACCCCTTTAAGAAGAGAGAGATAGAAAATCCATGACTTGTGATCCTGTCCCTCCTCCTGAAGAGGACACCACCTGAGCAGTGACTACTTCAGTTTGAGGAACTCAGGAACACGTGTTTTAAAATCATAGAATCGCTTAGGTTGGAAAAGACTGTTAAGATCATCAAGTCCAACCGTTAACCTAGCACTGCCAAGTCCACCACTAAATCATGTCCCAAAGTGCCACACCTACACATCTTTTAAATACCTCCAGGGGTGGTGACTGTACCACTTCCCTGGGCAGCCTGTTCCAGTGTTTGACCACCCTTTTGGGGAATAAATTTTTCCTAGTATCCAATCTAAACCTTCCCCTGTGCAACATGAGCGCATTTCCTCTTGACCTATCACTTGCTGCTTGGGAGAAGAAACCAACCTCCACCTCTCTACAGCCTCCTTTCAGGTAGTTGTAGAGAGTGGTAAGGACTCCCCTCAGCCTCCTTTTCTCCAGGCTGAACAACCCCAGTTCCCTCAGCTGCTTCTCATAAGACTTGTGCTCTAGACCCTTCACCAGTTTTGTTGTTCTTTGGACACACCAGCACTTCAATGTCTTTCTTGTAGTGAGGCTAAACACGGTATTTGAGGTGGGGCCTCACCAGTGCCAAGTACGTGGGGACAATGCCTTCCCTAGTCCTGCTGGCCACACTGTTTCTGATACAAATTAATCACCAATGTAGGGTATCTGCTCATTTGTGACTGATTTAGCTGTACTTGCTTCAAACATATGCTCATTGGCAAAGATTTCTGGTGTCCTTCCCTGTGCCCTTCATGGTTGTCATGATCCGCTAAAGTAATTCTTGTATGCTCTTCACCCACCCCAACACTTACGTAAAATATCTGCTAAATAAACTTCACTGGTTCATATTTAGTGTTTGACTTTATAACTGGGGTGGGCTACAACTCTGGGGTACTCAGAGCTGGTTAGTAGAGTGGATGGGTAGTATCTGCACAGAAGGGGGTAGTTCCATCCCAGCCCCGTGTGCCCATATCCTAGGGCTTTTCCGGACTCAGCCCACAACACAAAGCGTTAGTAGAGCTGTTACATTAAGAGCTAAGCAGAATAGATTACCTGAAAAAAGATTACCTGAAATCTTTATCCGTTTTCATGTTGAAATGGTAGGTTTCCTTTCTTTCCTTGAGTTATAAACACTTTGGCTTTTCCTCACATTTATGTCTTGATGGATTGCATTTTGCTATCTACAGAATGTTGCACAGAATAATCTCTAAAGGGTCACTGGCAGCATGTGCTGGTGACAGAACATCTTCAGTAAAATGCCAAAGTTCCTCAAGACAGGATTAATTTTACTCCCTTATAATTCGGTGCTGTCCCTGTTAAGCGCAGGTTAATTCCATGTATCACAAAGGTTATTTAAATTTCAATAAATTGTGAAGCAATCTCCCAAGATCAGATTTGCTGTTAACGAACTAAACTCAACTTCACTTTGGCTGCAGAACTTGCAACATGAGCTCAGTCGGGCCTGAGGCCGTTTGTGGGGCTCACATGAGCCCAAAAGATGAAAATACTTATTGCCTCATTCCTGAACCTTTGAACTCTCTCTAGGCATTACTTCCACGACAAATGGCCAACCTGCCTGGCTGGCCACGGGGTAGAGCTGTGGGTGACGCCAAGTGAAAGATTTAGCCCAGAAGGAAGGCCGAGGTGAGCACCCAACTGTTCCATTTAGACACTAATATCCTAAATCCTTGCTTAAAGGAGCTGCCAGTGAATCCCCTGCCGGCATATGTTCCGGGTCCTTCCAACAGAAGAGTTCATAATCAGCAGCCTGACCCCTCGACCTTGTCGATGTAAATAAAATACACAAAATTGTGCCTTCTGCGCTGTCATCTGTGGGCAGAGGCGTTGCGGCCTGCGCCTCACGACTGCATTAGCATTGCCTGAGACCAAATGAAAACCTTCCCAGGCTGTGCCTGCACAAAAGCGCAGGTCTAAAATAGCTCAGAATGACCCGGTCTGAGATTTGAAATCCCACACAAGGTTGCATTGATATAATCTCTTGTGTTTAATATAAATTAGAATGAATGAGATTATTTTTTTTTCCGGGAATTTTAACCTGAAAATTGATTAAATCTGTATTTAAAGAACGACCTAAAAAATCTTTAAGAAATGAAAAAACCCAAACCAGCTGTCACAAGGCCATGATGGGATTTTCTTTCTAAAAGAAAAGACCTTGAAAATGTTTGATATTCATCTCGCATAAAGTCCGTATCTGAAGTGAAGTACAATCTACTTTCTCAGGACACGACTATTTAACACGGATCCTCCAGGGAAACTCTGACTTGATTAGAATTCTCGTAGTGTTTTCAGTAGACCAGCGTTGTCTTTTACAAACTAGACAAAGACAAATCTTATACAATCTGATTGTTGTTTCAGCTATTTGTTTTGCTTCTCCCTTATGTTCAGCTGAAACAGTCCAAACTGAAAATTAGAAACACGAATTGCACTAAGCGAGGAGGGATTCTGAAAGAAGAAGCAGGAGATACAAAAACCTCTTTCTTTTCATGTCAACCAGAATTTCAGCGTGTGTGAATATGCAACTCACTTTCACCTGCTCTCTTTGATGTACTGTCGCTGACTATACCATTTTATCAGACAGTCTGTCTGGGAAGATTCAATTTTATGACAAGTGAAAGAAATGTGAAAATGGTAATTATAAGGAGATTAAAGTAATGCAGTACATGTTTAGCTCATACATTAGGAGGTGGATTTTTTTTTTCTTTCTTTTACGAGTCGCTCTAGGGGTTTTGCTTTTTAAAATAAACACTTTTAAAGATCCCAGTGGAACCTCTTAAATAATGAAAGATCTCAAATTCCTCTGAATATATTTTCAGAATTGAAATAGAATATTTATCTGTGTTAGGAGGAGTAACCCACCCATCTCGACTTTCACTTACTGTCCTGAACAATGGTTCTTTGCTGTCCTAATATCTTAAATGGATTAATGTTCTAAGAATGCTTAAATGGGATTGTGGAGCTTTCGTTTACACTTGGGACACTATTCTTCTTCATTCACAATTCCTTTCTCAGTATTCAGCACTGTTTTTTTCTGAAGGTCACTTTAAGGACATCTTAAAAGCCTTGCCTTCATTTCAACTTTTATTTTTTTACTTCATAGTATGCTGAAGTAGTTCAAGAGCGCTGCAAAGCGTGTCAGATGCAGTTTGTCTTCAAAATCTCAGAATTTAATGGCTTAACCCAGTTTTCATGCAACTAGTCAGTCATACTTTGATTTCAAAAATGAGTACAGTTATTCAAGTAGGTAGGCGTTAGCAGAATTGGTCCACGCAGAACAATAAATGAGTTCATGGGAGGGAGAATTATTTTTTTTTTTAAGACTTGAGTGTGCTTGGCCTTCTTTATATTGCAAAAAGAGTAGCTGCCAGCCCAATCTTTGTTACGTTGTGCAGTATGGAAGCAGGTAGTAAGTAATGAGAGGAAAGTACTGATGCCCTCTAATACTATTTGTTGTGCTAAATCAATGCCTGAAATCCCTTCCTAGGTAGACAAATGAAGGGGAGTGGGGATAGGTATGAGGTCCTCTTTCCACTCTCTGAGATGGTGCAAGGTGAATCAGCTCCCTGCCATGCAAGGCAAGTCACCCAAATGAAAGCTGCTGGCTCAGTAACTCGGTATGCAGGAATTTAGGACCGATGGGACACAGCCTTCAGGGGCAAGGGAGCAGAACAGAGCTGGCAGATCTTTCCCTAGAGCACAGGAGCTCTTGGTCCCCAGGTGTAAGAAATCAGGAAAGGAAGGAAAGAGACGATCATGGCTGAGTCAAGACCTGCTGGTCAAACTAAAGGGAAAGAACGAGATGCACAGGCAGTGGAAGCAGGGACAGGTATCCTGGGAAGAGAACACGGACGCTGCCCAGTTGAGTAGAGATGGGGTAAGGAAGGCCAAGGAGCAGCTGGAGCTGAATTTGGTAAGGGACGCAAATAATGATAAGAAGGGCTTTTGGAGGTATGTCATCCATAAAAGGAAGGTCAAAGAAAGCATACCCCCCGTGATGAGAAAGACTGGCAAACTGGTAACAACAGATGAGAAAAAGACTGAGGTTCTCAACAAGTTTTTTGCCCCAGTCTTTGCTGGTAACCTCTCTCTACACACCTCTCCAGTGGATGGTCTGCAAGGCAGGGACTGGGGGGAACAAAGTCCCTCCAGCTGTTAAAGAAGGTCAGGTTTGTCACCATCTGAGGAACGTGAACATACAGAAATCTTTGGGACCTGACAAGATGCATCCAGAGTCCTGAGGGAATTGGCTGATGTGGTTGCCAAGCCACTGTCTATGACATTTTAAAAGTCGCGGTAGTCAGGTGAAGACACCGGTGACTGGAAAAAGAGAAACATTGCACCCATTTTTAAAAATGGTAGAAAGGAGGAGACCCTGGGAATAACCGAACTGTCAGCCTCACCTCTGTGCCTGGGAAGATCATGGAACAGATCCTCCTTGAAGCTATGCTGCGGCACCTGGAGGACAGGGAGGTAATTTCTGACAGCCAGGGTGGCTTCCCCAAGGGCAAGTCCTGCCTGACCAACCTCATGGCCTTCTATGGTGGACAAGGGAAGAGCTACGGATTTCATCTGTATGTACTTCTGTAGGGCCTTTGACATGGTCCCCCACAACATCCTTCTCTCTAAATTGAAGAGAGATGGATTTGATGGGTGGGCTGTTTGGTGGATGAAGAATTGGTTGGATGGTCACATCCAGAGAGTAGTGGTCAATAGCTCCATGTCCAGATGAAGATTGGTGACAAGTGGTGTACCTCAGGAGTTCATATTGGAACTGTTCCATATCTTCATCAATGACATAGACAGCGGGATTGAGTGCACCCTCATCAAGCTTGCAGACAATACCAAGCTGAGTGGTGCAGTTGGCGCACCTGAGGGATGGGATGCCATCCAGAAGGACCTGGACATGCTTAAGGAGTGGGCCATGTAAACCTCATGAGATTCAACAAGGGCAAGTGCAGAGCCCTTTACCTGGGTCAGGGCAACCCCCGATATCAACAAAGGGTGGACGTAGAAGAGATTGAGAGTAGCCCTGCTGAGAAGGACTCGGGGGTACTAGTGGATGAAAAGCTGGACATGAGCTGACAATGTGTGCTCGCATCCCAGAAAACCAACTATATCCTGGGCTGCATCAAAAGCAGCGTGGCCAGCAGGTCAAGGGAGGGGATTCTACTCCTCCACTCCTCTCTGGTGAGACCCCACCTGGAGTACTGCATCCAGCTCTGGAGTCCTCAGCGCAGGAACGTGGAGCAGGTCCAGAGGAGTTCCATGGAAATGATCAGAGGGCTGGAGCACCTCTCCTGTGAGGATAGGCTGAGAGAGTTGGGGTTGTTCAGCCTGGAGAAGAGAAGGCTCTGGGGAGCCTTCCTGTTATTGAAAGGACTTTTCAGTCCTTAAAGGGGGCCTACAGGAAAGATGGGGACAAGCATTTTAGCAGGGCCTGTTGTAATAGGACAAAGGGTAATGACTTTAAATTAAAAGAGGGAAGATTTAGACTAGACAGAAGGAAAAAAATGTTTTACCATGTGGGCGGTGAAGCACTGGTACCCCTCTACCAGAAAGTTTGTGGGTACACCATCCCTGGAAACATTCAAGGTCATGTTGGATGGGACTCTGAGCAACCTGATCTGGTTGAAGATGTCCCTGCTCATTGCAGGGGAGCATGGACTAGATGAGTTTTAAAGGTCCCTTCCAACCCAAACTATTCTCTGATTCTATGAACTTAACAGTGAATTTTATTGTTATTGTTCTTAATTATTATTTCCATTAGTACTAGGAGGGATCTGAAGATGAGAAGGTGGGAGTCCTATGAACAGGGAACAAACGACTTGGGTGTCACTTCACAAGCACTTACAGAATGTGGCTCACAGCATTTATCTAACTTCAGATTTAATTGTGCAGCTAATTACTTAATTACAGCAGAATCTATTTAATGTCCTACTTGAACAGCAGTGCCGTCTGGAATGAGCACAAAAGGCAATAAAATCAACAGTACAATTTGAATGTATTCTCAGGAAAAAACTTGTGCTTTGGAAAAAGTGTTCCCCTTCGTACATAGCAGTTCCAGTATTACTAGATTTTCCTTCTTCAGATCCGCATTTGTGAACCTGAAACCTTTCCTCTGATTATAAAATACTGCAGTCACAAAGATATTTGACAGCCCATGCTAATATTAGTAGTATTCAGTAACCACTGTCAGTTCTTATTACCTCCATCCATTCCCACCTTCTGCTTGCTAAGTCCACTTCTTTGGCTGCCCTGCCTTTTGTAGCATAAGGTGTGATGGATTTGTGGCAGAAAATAGTCTTTTTGTTGTGCTCTATAGGTATTAAACACAGAATGGCTCTGATCCACCATGGAAACTCTAAGATCGTAATACAGCTCATACAAATATGTCCAAGACAGATTCTATGTTTGTTATAATTAAATGTATTTTTTTCCCCAAATTTCAGAAGGATCCTTTGAAAAGTAGAGTAGGCCATGCCAGCTTTTATCCATGAAGCACTAGAATATATCTATGTCGCTGAAAGATTATACTTGCTTGGAGGCTTAGAAAAGGCACTTCATATTTGTGACATGATTTAACTGTGCCTAGCTTTACTTTGTTTCACCAGGTCCTAATTTAGACCACTGAAAAGGCTGCTTTACACAGACTTCCATTCTGAGCCAGTCCCTGAACTGATTTGGGAGACAGGAGAATGACCAAAAACCAATATGGTGTAATTCTATTTCTTCAAAGTGAGAAGAGAATTGAGAATACTCTGCATGAATTGTAACCCAGACAGCTGATACCTGGGGCAATAGGAACAAATATAAGGTTGAACGATGCAGTCATCAGATATGAAATAGAGGCATTGCTGTGTATAGATTATTCAATTATAATAACAACATTATAGCCACACAGTACAAGTGAAGAAAAAAGAAACATTAAAGTTTAAAGACTCTGCTGACACACAGAAGGGGTAATCCACTCAGATCACCAAAAAAAATGAAGTGGAAGAAATAGGAAGAGTGTGTACAATTAAACAGAGTAGTTGCCTTTTTTTTTTTTTTTAATGAGTAGTTTACCCAGCATTCTTAATTCTCTTCCTTCCTTGTCATTGTCAGGAAACCTAGATTTTAATTTTAATTTCTTACAAAGTCTGTTAGCTCAGGAAAAATGTTGCTGCTAAAAATACGACAACTCTATTTCACAAACTCTGTTTCTTGGTACTGGAAAGATTTCTCTTTATTGGCTAGTCCACAGGAAAGAGCCATCGTTTAGATTCCTACTGTTTCTTGACAGAAGGAATGCATAGTGCAAAATATGTTTAATGATAGCAGTATTTCAGATTGCTTTTTAGCTCCAGGGGTTTGTAAACAATTATTTAGCAATCTTTTAATTCATCAAGATTGAGTAACATACAGTCTATTCCTGACAAATAGGCAAAATAAAGGATTTTAATACAAGACTGACCAACACATAAAGCTGTGGTGGATTGACCCTGGCCAACAACCAGGACCCATGCAGATGCTTGCTCCTTCCTTGTGTCCTGCAAAAGAGCAGCAAGTGTTTGGCTGTTGGCTGGGGTCGACCCACCACAGTCCTTCCAGACCCAGTACAAGAGTCTTCCTCATCTCAACGAAGTTCTTGATGCTTTATTTGGTGACAGTTTATATCCTGAGTTGCCTTGAATTGCACTGACCCGAGCAAATAGAAATTAGTCATCTTAAGTTTGAGCAGTCAACAGAAGGTCCACCTTATAGTCAGAGAAAAAAAATAGACACCCTGAAAGGTGTGGTCACCCTGAATCACCCTGAAAGGTGATTCATCTTGACCTAAGGCAGGCATCTGTGTTCAGATGAATTGTTCTCTTGAAACACCTATTTCTTTCTAATGGGAACTTTGCCTTACTAGCTGAGGTCTGAGTGGTTACTTCAGACACTCAAAAGCAGGTGAGACAAGGTCTACTAACTACTTAAGTCTTTTTTGGATTTGAGTTGCTCCTTTTTGTATGCCTCTTGAAACCTCTTCAGTGGTGTCAATAGATGTGTCCTGTATTCTGGTTCAGTTGTGTCCCCCTTTATCCCAGAATTAAAGATTATCCTCTTCTTTTGCTTTTATATTCTCTGTATTTGTTCTGTGTTCTGACACTATTTTTATTAATGTATACACCTTTCTTTAGTAACAGCTATTCATTATATTAGTTATAGCCTGCTGTACTGATTAAGCTGTGGGCTGAGCAGGCCTAGCCAAAGAAGAAAAAGCTAAAACTTCATCTGTGACCTGAGCTAAATTTTCTCATGCTTCATATGCTTACTTCCCCATTTCATAGCTTAGTACCGTATGTAGCCCAAAGTATTTGCAGTCATCTTTCTTTGCTGATCAAAAGGATATTTTTCGTTGAGGAACGGAAGAAAAACTTTTTTTACTTTCTTTGTCAGGGCAAGATACAGATATTGTCCCACTTCTACCCAAGGAAATCTGTCTCATTGTTCGTAACTCTTTTA
Organism: Tringa tobata; assembly: GCA_033628505.1. NCBI lineage: Eukaryota > Metazoa > Chordata > Aves > Charadriiformes > Scolopacidae > Tringa > Tringa tobata. Next base: position 35,256,176 of record JAHREE010000279.1, read on the forward strand.
CACCATTTATTTTCATTGGGTTTTTTGGCACAACTGGAAGCCTGAAAGTTTTGAAGAACTGGAACTGTGCTCGGGAGAAAGAGTTTGGCAAATCCACTCTGTGACTAAATATGCCCTCGTATGTTTTATACACGTTCTCTTCCTTCCTTCTCTCTTTACTCCTTCCCTTCTTTGTCCCGTCCCCCTTTCTTCCTTCATTTCTTCTCTCCTTCATTCTTTCTTTCTTTCCTATTTCCCTTCTCTCCCAAGCCTTTTAATTTGCCAACTGTTTTTAAACAGATGTTTCCCAAATAACCACCACAGCTTGTCATTCTTTTATTTTTCATTATACTACTTCTGTTTCTCGTGCTGGACTGTATTATCATTGCTACTCCTGGATTGCACATTAGAAATCCCACATCCAAATCTAGTCAATAGAGGTTGAATTCAAAATTTTGTTTGAGGGCAGCAGATCTTTCCCTGCCTAAACCAACCACTCTATCCTAACTGGCTTTTGAGGCTCACATTAAAGAATTGCAGTAGGTTCTGAAACTTTTAACCTGAAAGGCAGGAAGTTATTGGAAAACAAGCTCTTGTTTTGTAGTCCCCCGTGGATAACACCCACTTGGATGAGGTTGCCATCTGTTGTTTTCTTGGATCGTGTCAGAATATGTGAAATAAACTGGAAGAGAGAGAGGAAAAACGACAGACAGATGCAAGTGGGAAATAATGTTTGGAAATTTACTCTTGAGGTTCTACAAAGCAAGAGAAAGACGTGAAATGTTATATGTTAGGTCTGGAAAAGACCTGCCGGGGCAGTAAAGGTGATTGCACCAAACACTAAAAAAGTGGCTGGAGCATAAAATATTCTTTAATTCTTTTTCTCATAGCCTTTAGGCATAAATGGGCTGGATGCTGGCAGTGGGAAGTGGGACCAGAGTCATCCTTTAGACCATGGCGAGAAGGACAAAGTAGAAGAAAGTTAGGATAAATAATTTTCAGGCTTAGTGACAGGAACTGAAAGTGTAACGTTCCCATTAACCTCTTCCCTTCAGCAAAGCCCAGTTGTACTGAGGAATCCAGCCTGTACCTCATAACCTGTCTCCAGTTACAAGACAGGAAAAGTGAGAGAAAGTTAAAGTATAGGGTTATGATCAGAAGTCTTATCAGTTTAGCGATACCACATATATTTTCACTTAAATGTAAAATAAAGTCTTTTAGGATTCAAAACCAAACAACATCAATTCTATTGGTGAAAATGAAATACTCTTGTTCATCCTCATTAAAAAAGAAGCATAGTTTTCTGTGTTTTCCTCCTTTCAGCTATCAAGGAATGCATACCTGTAATATATAAAGAAGATATATATATTATTAAAAAAAACAAAATTGGTATATTGCACAGAAAGTACATTTCCTGAAAATATTTTCAGGAATGCTTTAATAGCAATTGCTTCATCAAGCTGTTGTATCATGTAATATACAGGAAGAGAAAAAGTAACACAGAGTTAGTTCATCTGCTAGCATCTGAATTTAAGCAAACACTTGATAACCCAGTAATATTTATTGCTATTATGTTAGGCATGCCTGTAAGTAGTATTTAAATCTGATTCTCTTAAGCTGAAACAGTTTTACTGACTCAATGATACAAGCATTTCCTGAAAAAAGAGGACATATTTCCTGTATTTTGTTAATATTTGACAGCACTGATCTTAAACCAGTAGCAACATCACACTGATTTTTAAGGCAGATTTTAAAGTAAGGTTGAAGTTCTGTATTATTGTATCCCACATAAACTCATTTACCAAGCAACAATTACATAATAAATTACATTTAAGCCCAAAAATAGACCTTGTTGTCCTTATTTAAGTCATAGAATTAAGCAGAGTTGAAAAGGAGAGAGGATCCTGCAGATGAGCTCTCAACTGACAATGTTTTGTGTCTCCATGGACTGAAGTTTCCTCAGCTTCAGAGCAGGCTATCAGCAGAAGGCAGTTCCGTACTTTGGGTTTCTCAAAGGAGTGAATTTTGCCCTCAGTGCTTAGTTTGTGGAAAAAACAAACAAACAACAAAAACAATGAAAAAACCCAAACACCCACCCCCCTGCCCTCCCCTGCCGGAAAATAAAAAAAAAAAACCAAAACAAGAAAAACTTCCTAACTAATTTTCACAGAAGGGACAAAGCTCACTTTGAGGTATTGCAAGCTTTTAAAAGTTAATACCAGTATTTGCAACCGCATTCTATTTTTTTCAAAAAGACAAGGGGAAGTTTGGGCTCAAAGAACTTGTGCATTTAACTTGCCGTTACGCCATAGGAACATCTAGTCTCTGAACCTGCAGTGCATGAAGTCAAATCTGTAATTAACCTTCACAGAACGATCCTTAGCCTGAGTTTATAAAGTTGTCTGACCACGTCTGAGAGTACACCCCCTAAAATAATTCCATTAATAAGAATGGAAAGAAACAAATAATCTGTATTTTCAGCAACAGACCCCACCTTTTTGTCACTGCTTTCCTCCTCGCTCAGGACACAAGGAGATTTGTTTTTTACATTAGCTGTAGCTGAAACACAAATAGCAGAAGGGATGCCCTCAACCCTTCCACCTCCCACAAAAACTAAGAGCATATAGCAGGAGCCTAGGCTGGTCAAGAGATTAAAAAATAGACATTACAGTAAGAAAAAAACCCAGTGGATTCAATCTGCTCAGCTTGCGTAAGCAAAAGTTTGATTTAGCTTCATCACAATTTGTAATTCCCATTACATGGAACAGCAATTTTTCTGGCTGAAGAACAGTCTTTCTTCCAACAGAGGAAAGTGCAAAAAATTCCTATCATCAGAAATTAAGGCTAAGGTAGTTAGATGGTGGAGTAATTTATCCAGGTTGCGTTGTAAGCTCTGTATCCTTTTGGTCCTTTTTTTTTTGACTCTTTACTGGACCCTCACAGTGTCCAGGCCAGTATCAAGACTGGCCGCTTTATTATAGTGACAGTTGCACCAATGTCAGAGATAATACAGTTTCCCATTATACAGTAAAGATTGTGTCCACCCTTGCTAAGAGGATCAGGCTGAGAGCATATGTTCAGCTCTCTGGCTTCCATGACCTCAGACGCTTTGCTTTGTTCTTCAAAACCATTGTTTTGTACGCCGCTGCCCTAAAACTTTGAGAGTTAGCTTATCAAATGATTGAGAGTGCTCCGTCACCTGTATTCTGCACTATTTGCCATTCTTGCACACCTGGTGTCATCTGGTAATGGTTCTAATATGTTTGTTTGCTTTGGAATTACTGATGATAATATATACTGTAGAATATGAGCATTTATGTAGAATATGAGCATTTATGTAGAATATGACCTTTAATGATAACAAGGCACCAATTAGTGGCTTTTTAAACCACTGATAATTATCTTAGTTTTTGCTTATTCTAAATTTCAGTTACATTGCCAAGAGGTACCAGATCAGCCGCCTCGCAGAATACGCACACATGTATCCACACTTATTCTATGAGCTTTTGATTTGGAAACTGCATCCCGTACCACTTCTATCCATTGTCTTGTTTCCTGTCACAGTCTTCCAACAAAGTGTGTGAGAGTGTTGGAGACTTGGATTCATACTGACCTGGTTTTCCCTAGGGTCAGATCTCTGCGCCCTCCTGGTGAAAGGCTTTCTAAGGTACAAAGCAAAAATCAGTTTCCCACTTACTCTGCTGCTGAAAAACAGTTAAAAAAAACAATCCAGACTTTGTTGACTGGAGGAAAATAGAATAAGAAATGGAAATAGAGAGAATTGTATCCCTAATCTATGTAATTTTCATAATGTTCAAGTTAAATATATAATATATGCATATCCAGTCTCTTTGAATCATACAGTCACTAGTATAAGGTGGAAAAAAAACAGGTTTTAGTCCAGTGTTATCAAGTAGTTTTAGAATAAATACTATCTGTTTTCACAATAGTACTATGTGCCCCAGATAAGCAACCTAGACCTTTTCAAGTTCAAGGTTTCCCTACTACCAGAAGAGGATAATATCCGCACGTTCTATTTTGTGCTTGGACAAAATATTCCCTTCATTCTTCATCCTCTTTATTAGAATCTGGCATTTTTGGTTAGACTCAGTGAGTAGGGGCTCTGAAATTCGCTCGGCACCTCCTAACCTCAAACTGTCATGTTGTAAGAATGGGGTCCTTTTCCTTGTACTTTTGAACAGCTAAAACTACTTCCCTGCTCTTGATCCCAGGCATTATTCTTTATCTATTCAAATTAGCTCCCTCCTTGCTGTTTCCTTTTCTTAATCTCTTTCCAGCGTTTGCATTTACAGCCAAGGTGAAGTTGTTGATCAGTTGCCCAAGTAACCAGAGCCCGTATTGCCACATGGGTCATGGCAAGGCTGAGGGCCATGAAAGCTTTTTGCCTAGTACTTACCCAAGTAGATTGTAAAGTACTCGATTCTGCTAATAATCTAATTTAAAGCTTGCACTTCAGTTCCATATTACTGAATGGGTTTGCTTTAAATCCTTGCTGCAAAGATTTGCAAAGTCATTCTTTTGGTTAATAAACTAAACTATAAAATAGGAACCCCTCTTTCTAAAAACTCTTATAAAATAAAAAGTTCGAAATCACTTTTTATATGTGTATTTATATACATGTATATAAATTTTAGCAAGGAATAGTCCTATTCCGAGCTGCTTCTGGTATTTTGAAACCTTTTTTTTTTTTGCAGGAAAGTTAAGAAGTGCAATCGCTGTGTGTGTCGACACCATACCAATGACAGGGACAGTTTTTAAAAGTGTGGTGATAGATGACTAGCAATGCACGATAATGCCACATTATACCACCTACAGCGTACCACTTGACACAGAAAAGATATTTTTGTAACATCCAGGCGAATAATAGGTTGCAGTCTCTTCCCTTCTCCTCTCCCTCGAGATCCACAGTTTCTTGTGGGGGTTATGTCAGATCTAGGCAAAAAATGTGAACGGAGAGACGAACCTTCAGTCATGCAGCACAAATGTATCTAGATTGCTTTTATTCTTCTGATTGAGAAAAGCACTTTTTCTCTTAAAAACATTCTCTCCTCCAAAGGATTTTCATTCTACTTCTATCCCAAACAACCTGATATAAAATATAAGTTATGAATTCAAAATGGTTTTAAACTGAAAGAGGGTAGATTTTGATTAGATATTAGGAAGAAATTCTTTAGTGAGACGCTGGAACAGGTTGCCCAGAGAAGCTTTGGATGTCCTATCCCTGGAGGTGTTCAAGACCAGGCTGGATGGGGCTTTGAGCAACCTGGTCTGGTGGGAGGTGTCCCTGCCCATGGCAGGGGGGTTGGAACTCGATGATCTTTAAGGTCCCTTCCAACCCCAACCATTCTATGGTTCAGCACATCAGGAGTGGAATTACATAGGTACCTTAGCAGTGGCGTTATTAAAAAAAAAGGAATGTCCACATCAACTGATGCAAAGCAACCATATTATTTGTGGGAGCACTATTGAAGACAACTAATTCCGATTAGTTTTATTCTTTAATAAGATGGGACAATCTTTACTGACAGCTGGTTGGCTTGCATTTCTCCCAAAATTGGAATGAAATTCAAGCTTCTCTGAAAAAAAAAGTGAAAATATGCTTTGGGTCAAAAGAAATATGTAGACAGGGAAGGATAGAAAATAATTGAGTATGTTAAGACTGGTTTGATGCAACAGGTTTGTTCAGACTTTTTCCAAACAAGATGTTAATTAACATCTCACAGGGGTTATTTTCTAAAGGGAAAACTTGCTTACTCAAAGCAACAGATGGTACAAAATAGTTTATGTGGAATTTTCCTTCTACATGAGGTAGGTAACACATACCACCGTGTTGCATTAAGGAATGTTTTATTGTGTAGCATGAAATTGATGAGTTTTGACAAGTTAACTTACTGCCATTGCATAAAGGTGTTCTATTCATTTAATGGAAGGAGATATACGTTATTCTCCACGCTCCCCTTAGTCTACAGAGGCACTATCAAGAACACCAAGAGAGAGTTTTATGAAAAGAAATTAAAATAGACTGCACTTGTTGAAATTAGCTGCTGTCTTTCCTTATTATTTGTGAAATATCTTAACATCATGTTTGACAACCTATTATGGCAAGGGACGCACAGTAGGACCATTGCAATTTGTGCTCCCCTTTCCTCCTGTAGCTGGGAGACAGTGCAATATACGTACTTAAATTAATAGCTTAAATTCAAGGATCTGAATGTGTCATGCAGACCATTTAATTATATCAAGCTGGCCAATGAACATAGCTTGGAGGGGATGTAAATGGATTCTGCATGCGTGAAAGGCAGCAGATGGATTTATTGACTTCAGATGCAGTCAGGGGACACAAAGTGACATTTATTCCTTAAGAACCAGAAACAACAGAATTCACGAATCTGCGTATCTGTGCACAAATGCAACAGATTGCGACTGAAAGGTTTAGCCTCCTTATGTACTTGCGTTTAATTTAAATCAGTTATTGTTGGGTTCAATGTTTATATTTCTATCCTGCTAATCCGATTATTTGCAATTTTTTTTTATTACTTTTTATGAAGTGACCTGAATTTGGAGTCTGTTCTATATTAAAGTTTACTGACTTCCGATTCTCCTCCACCTCAATGAACTTTTTATTCCTTCAGGAATAAAATCTAAGAATTGAGTCCATCTGAGGCTGCGTTCAAGATGTGGATGTGATGTACAACAAAACCTAATGGATGGATGCTAGGCATAGGCAAAGAAAGAGCACAAAATAACAAGTTTGGATTGGCTATTATCCATCAGGAAGTTGTCTGGCATGATGCCTCTGCTGCCTTTCATGTCTCTAATTTTCTTCCGTCTTGAACAAATACAAATGGGAATAATGACTTTGCTTGTTTTTCCTGTAGTTTCTGGGCTTACACATTTCTACTGTCTTTTTCTAAACTATTTTTCCAGCTTGCTTCAAATGGAGGTCCTTTTTGACTTTCATTTTATCACTCTGCAGCTATTTCCACCCTTTTTTCAAACTAATTCTCTCATCTGTACTAAAATATTTCCTTGAGCTTGCAGAAATAACCATGATCTAACAGAGGTAAACAAATGAAACACCTCACCCTTAGGACTGAGCATAAACTATTATACTGCATTTTATGGATGCCTAAAAATCACTATGCAATACTGCAATCCATGCATGAAGAACTAATTTCTGCTTCATTGCCTTCCATGGAGCTGCAGAAATGATACATTTATTCTGACGATTGTAAGAGCGTGAAAGAGTGTGTCTTTCTTATATTCTCATTTATTTCTGTCTTCTTATATCCGCTTGCTTACTTGAGGTGAAAAGGAATCTGTAATCGGTATGGCTGAGGGTGTGAAAAAGAAACCTATAGACTCTTTTCACTTCTTTGCTGATGGGAAGGCTATACAGAGGCACAGAGAGCACGACACCAACCGTAACATATGTATGACTGTTGGATACATATGCTCCCGTCTTCCATTCCCCATAACTAGCCTTCATTAGATTCCCATTTGCATTTTCCCTCCTTTGAAATGTCATCTCCTTCCTGCTGCTCAGTTCCACCAACATGCCTCTCCTTATTACTTCACCTTCCCTTCCGATAAGCGATAAATATAGCTGAATCACGGTGTGCCTCAGCTGGTTTGATGTTGTAGTCCCAGTCCCGTGTGATAACTCTCACCAGCTTGAGCACAGGCTTTGCTCCTGGGAATCTAAAGTCACTGGCTCCATGGAGGCAGCAGGAGGTATGAAAGGAGATGCCGCTTTGCTCAAGTACAGAAGGTGAAGAGTGATAATGTCTGCCTTTCCTACAGGGAAACAGGGGTTGATGTAATGGGACTGATCTTCCCATGCACACCTATGATGTGAACCAGCTTTGAAAGGATAATTGAGGTCCTGGACTTCTCCTCCCTTCTACACTCAGCAAGAGAGACGACTGAAAAGAAAAAAAAAAAAGGAAAAAAGAAGCTTGATGCACCCTTGAGGGAAAGTTTGCTGATAAAATCGGTAATGAAGTACCTCTCTCTTGCTGTTTGTCCTCATTTCATTTGCTAAACAAGAATTTTCCTGGGTCTGTGTGGTGCCTTACTTTAAAAATGTTCCCATTTTTTTTGGCAGCTGCAGCTTCCTCAGCTTCAACGACTCAACGTGTAAAATTGATATCAGCACTAGGCAGGCTGTGCGTGCTTTTTCCCCATGATCTCAGAGGGAGCCGATCTTATCCCTGTAACTGCAGATTACCAAGGCTCCCCAAGAAAGTGGAGGCTACAGAGACATGTGGATAACCTTTTTAGACAGGTCTACTTCAAAGGACTCGTATCCGAGACAGTAAAATACAAATCAGCAACAGGTTTAATCTCATAGTAAACAACCAGCTTATAAAAATAGTAAAAAAGAAAAGTCATCTTGCAGCTTCTGTACAGCCCTGTTAGAAGATCCACTTGGTAAGATTAGGTAGAAAATATTGGTTCAAGGCAAAGCTGGCAGCTCTCCTTCCCTGCTCCAAGAAGCCTCCCCTGTCTTGAAAGCAGGTAGGGCTTGCCTTCTTCACTCCCCCCTGGTAGATGTGAATAAGGGTTTCTTCACCCTTTGGGAGGCCAAATAGAAAGATTTCTACAACTGGAGCAGAGTGCCTGAGGGCTGCTCGGAGCTATGGTGCTATTTTTTTTCCCCATTAACCTAGCAGGGTTGGGTTGGTTTTTGTTGCTTTTTTTTTTTTTTTCTGCCTTAATGGTAAGGGAGATTCTGCAAAGTTCTGTATCTCAGTGTCATATTTGTCCCTGAATCTGTTGTTGTAACCCAATGCAAAATAGGCTATTTGTGTAGCTTTTAGGAAGAAGTCAAACCCTACAATTTCTATTTATACACCTAGGCGAGTTGATGAAAGGGGTTAACTGCACCCCAAATACTTGGGATCATTAATCATTTCATTGTTAATAGCAGCAGCAATGCTTTGCACCTCTTTATGGTTTTCCAACAATTTCTCAAATGCAATGCATTTTCTTCCCCGTTCAAAGGGTATGATTAGTGGAATTGTGGGTTCAAAGGGTTTGATTGCTAGAGCACCTCTCCTGTAAAGACAGGCTGAGAGAGTTGGGGTTGTTCAGCCTGGAGAAGAGAAGGCTTGGGGGAGACCTTGTAACTGCCTTCCTAACGGGTCTACAGGAGAGATGGGGAGGGACTCTTTATCAGGGATTGTAGTGATAGGACAAGGGTAATGGTTTTAAATTGAAAGAGGGGGGAATTAGATTAAATACTAGGAAGAAATTCTTTATTGTGAGGATGGTGGGACACTGGAACAGGTTGCCCAGAGAAGCTGTGGGTGCCCCATCCCTGGAAGTGTTCAAGGCCAGGCTGGATGGGGCTTTGAGCAACCTGCTCTAGTGGGAGGTGTCCCTGCCCATGGCAGGGGGGTGGAACTCGATGATCTTTAAGGTCCCTTCCAACTCTAACCATTCTATGATTCTATGATTTTTCTCAGCAGCCTGGTGCTGATAGGTGCCGGCTCACAGAAAAAATGCAGAGTTGGCATTTGTATGAAAGTCCCTGGAGATATTCAAGGTGAGGCTCAATGAGGCCCTGGGCAACCTGGTCTAGTTGGGGGTGTCCCTGCTGACTGCGGGGAGGTCAGACTAGATGACCTTTGGAGGTCCCTTCCGGCCTGGACAATTCTATGATTCTATGATTCTCCCTGGGACCCACACTATAGGATTTAGTTCTCTGAAACCAAGGAGGATGATGGAAGGGGGGATACTCACTGAAGAGGTTTGGTGCATCAGGAAGCAGGATTTTGTATTTCCCCCAAAGAAATAACTCCACTCAGTAGTTCAAAGATGTATGCCTCATGAACAGACGCTGCTGAAGCATGGATCAAGTTTTCCATCCTATGGCAGTTGTGAAAGTGATGCTATGTGAGACGGAAAAAGAGCTGGTAGCATCTCTAGGCTTGGCTTGCATAATGCTTTCCACTGTTAGGGATGCCAGCGCCTTGTTGTTTGAAAGGAGGTGTTTGGAAACACAGCAGGGAAATTCCTTAAAATACAGATGAGTTATTTTGTGTGTCCCGTGAAGACCTCAACACAGCTTTGCCACAGCACAGAGGGAAGGTATGCAGAGGGGATGAGAGTCAACATGATTCATCAACTAAGACTGACTTCTCTACTTTTAGTCCATGTGGGTGGGAAGCAAAAGGCAACGTATCAAGCCACTAAGAAGGGCTACTATGAATTAAGAATAAAAAGAAATATCAATTAGTTTCCCATCCAGTGAATAGCAAGAACCTGTAGTTGAAATGAATCAGGAGGGAAAAAGAGTCCATAACGAGAAGCTGGCTCAGACTGGGCATTTGCACAGCAGGACCATGTGGAATTTGCCCAGACTCCTTAATTTTGGTATTTCTTACCTCTATGACTGCTTACTTTTGTAGCCTCAACATTCTTTTAAGGCAATTATTCCACCGTATGGAATGTACAGCTCATATTAGGAACTTATGCAGCTTATTTATGGAGGCACAGCTTGTCACTGGAAACACTGAATACCATGTGAGTTAAGGAATGTTAAAGAAGAGTCTCTTGAGGGACACATGGGTGGTATTCCCTGGAAAGCATCCTGAGGTATTTTTAGCTATGTATTTTCTCAATGTGGGATGAAAATAAGCCAAACAAAAAAAAACCCAAGATGTATCCTATGTACTGTGTAGCTATATGATAGACTACATTCTGAAACTACAGGAGAATGGGAGCTCTTGGACCTCTTAGTAAAAGAAAAGAAAGGCCATCAGACTTACTACGTATTTTTATTAAGTGGTGCTTTCAGAGGTCTTCAAAATGATACTCCAAAAACTATCCAGTAATGTTGTGAATTTTGTGCTTTGAGGACTTGGTACACAACTGTTCTAGCTACATGGAGGTTAATGTCTCTTCATAAAGACTTTTGTCTTTATGAATGCCTTTGTGGATTCACGTAATAAAAGCTGTGTGAAATTCAGCAGATCAGAAGGTGACATTCCCCTGTCTAGGACTGTTCCATGCCCTGAAATGTGTTTTTAAAATTCATTTTCAAAATGTATAGCAATGACATAGAACCTGTTCTGGGTTTTACAGGGATAAGTTCATCTACTGCCATGAAGATCAGTGGTCTCATTCCAGACTTCCACCACAAAGACTGCAGTCACTAGCTGTCTAAACTTCTTGAAGTCCTTGTTTCTCATGCTACCTACATCGTAAATTCTGATATTGTAATTCCAGACTGTCCAAGGCATTCATTGTTAAAAATCAGTCCACCGGAATTCACTCCTACGCTGACCATACTGATGCCTGTATTGCTGGGGTTTATGGAATATTCCTTCCCAAGCTTATTTCAAAGCACATCTTTGTCACCCTGCTCCTTCCGGCTTTGAAAAATAATATAAACATTGTGGCCCAATCTCCAACCCACTCACCTTTATGGTTTCTAAAATTGCTCAGCCAGTTGACAAAGAGGTTATTCATTCTTGCAGATCATTCATTTACTACAACTACTACCATCCTTAAAATTAATTGGCGTGCCCAGCTCACACAGCACCCTCCCAAGCCCCTGAACTCAATGTAGGTCAAACGTGAGGGAATTTAACCTCTTCCAAATAATGTTCTACATCTAAAGAGGCACAACTTGTCTTTGAAACAGGATGTTCAAAGTAAACCATCTTTACTTCTGAATGTTTTCCTAAAAGTGTTCCTGTTTTGGCTAGAGACTTTTGTTTGCTTATTGTTTTTTTTCTCTTTTCAGGAATCACCGGCAATTTCAAAGGGCTGGGCAGTGCTACCATTTGTGGTTGGGGAGCAGGCACAACGAGATTACTCTTCCGTGTCTCCATTTTAACCCTCAGTTCAGCTTGGCTCTCGAGCTGTGGTTTGACAATACAGTGAATCTGTTTTTGGGGGCACTTAGTGTCAGATCTCAAAGCCCCTGTAATCGTAAGAATACAATATACTGGTACAGTCACTCCCCTGGTTTGGATTTTTTAACAATATATTGAAGAAAGAATTTGGTTCTAGCAGATTTAATGCAGAGCAAGTATTATCTCTCTAGGCAACTCTAACTTCATGCTGTCTTCCTGCAGCCAGCATAAAATCAACATAAAATTATAAAGTGAATGTAAACACTGTGCGTTGTGCTCTGGCTAAACCAACTGAAATGGAATCATATGCTCTTGCCTGATTTTGATCAAATTTGTACTGCTGCATGGCATACAACTGCACAGAGCTGGTATTAAATGATCACAGAACCGCTGTCTCAGTAGGCTACCAAAGCAACAACTCTGTGGTTAGAAAATTAAAGACATTTCATCTTAGCATCTGCTCTTCGGTTAGAATTACAAACATCCTCATCAGTGGAAGCTGTCATATCTAATAAATAGACAGCTTCAATCATTACCATCTAGGATGTCATTGGGAACAGAAGATGGAAGATAGAAAAATGTGCCTCAGCTGTAGGATTCTTAATGCTCTGGTTTTTATAGTGACCCAGACCTCCACTAATGACAAAAAATATTGCTTTTGGGGCAGGATGAAGATATTTGTATGCCCCTATTTGCTCTAATAAAATAAATTTTTCTCCAACCTCCAGAAGATGTATCGTATTTCCATGATTATAAACTCAGAAGATTCCCTGGTGATTACCTAGTCAATAGAGATTATATGCTATATATACTATAGGAGATTTTACACGCATAGAATAGTGGTGGTTGATTATTTAGTTCTCAGAGAGCAAGTCATAAGATACACCAGAGTTTGTATAAGAACCTATTTTAAAACAATACCCAGTATTTTGTTTAAAAATTTTGAACCACAAACTTTGGCATGTTATTCCAATGATTAATTTATCCTTGCTTTAAAATCTTTCTTTCTAGTCCTAATTTTAAACTTAGGGTGGATAGAGTTTCTCATAGCTTACTCGTAGAGGAAAGAACCTCCTTGAGCTCTTCCCTATTTTGGGACCCCCAAGCTTTGATTAAGTCATCTCTCAACTGCTCTCGTTAATCAGAACAAACTCCTTGTGTCTTTAACTATAAAGAATGTTCTGTGGTCTTTCAGGTGCTTTGCAGGCCCTTCCTTGCACCCTTCCTAAGCAATAATCATCCATCTTGGACAGTGGACAACAGCACCAGGTGCCAGACCGCAGCTGTGTGTACCTCAGTACCAAGCACAGAGGCAATATCACTCAGAAATTCTTCTGTTCGTAGATCCAATTCTACCCATAAATCCAATTGACCATTTGTTTCTGGCTGTAGATCTTGCACAACTGATTAATCACCATGGCCTCTAAGACCTTTTCAAAACCAAGGCGTCCCCTAAAGAATGCCTCATAAATGTGTTTCCTACAGACTACTTTTTTAAGTGCACAGCTTTGCATTTGGCTGTTTAGAAATACATTTGCTTGTTTTCATCTCACCAGCCAACCCAAATAATTTATTTCAATGATTTGCCCTTTTCTTGATTTACCATCCCCTCAGTCTTCATGACATCTGCAAATATTATCACTTAAAGGCTGCTTGTCTCTGATTCCTTCTCTGCTTGTTTCCATGGGATTCAGACGCTTTCATCTTAGAAACTGGTGCCTAATAAATCTGGTTGACCAAGAACCGCTCAGTCTCTTTTAGGTTCATCAGGTTGGTCCTTTTCTGTTCAAACCACAAACCCTTCCTCCTGGCGTAGCTTCACCCGCAGGTCACAAGCATGAAACCCCCTCTAAGTTTCACAAACCTCACGCAGGAAAAAAAAAAAGCTTGGTTATAAATGATATCCCTGTTCCTACACTGTATGACAGCAGAAAAAACATAAAGCAAAAAGCCTTTCCAAACTTTGCCTTTAATTTACACTTTTGCTATTCGTCTGGCCAAAAAATGTATTTGCCGGTCACCATTGCTTTGCTCCACCCTTCCTGAAGAGGGAAGAATTAGCCTCTCAGATATGTCACAAGCCCAGCAGGTCTGTGCACGGTGCCACAAGGCAAACAGACCTATCTCCCACCCTGCGCAGCATCCCAGCTGTACCACACTCCCAGCAAACATGCCTTCCCCACCATCCCACGCCCTCTGTGGCAGGAGCCACCAGCAGGCACACTTCTTCTTCCATCCCGTGACAAAAGATTTCCATTGTTGTAGGAAAAAAAATCTGGCAGGTGTTACTTCACCTCCCTGTGAAGTAAGATTTTAGGACCAACAGAGAAGCATACATGGCTGATCTAGTTGAAGATGTCCCTGCTCATTGCAGGTGAGGTTGGACTAGATGACCTTTAAAGATCACTTCCAACCCAAATTATTCTATGATTCTGTGATACACTTGATTTGGCAGCAGTAATGCAGATTGGTAAATTCTATTAATAAACTACAGTACATACTTGTTCATGACACCTCTCTGCAGTGCTGATAATATGAAAATTTTAACTGTACAAATCTTCAGTAAGGCAATAAAATATTTTTCCCTAAAAACAAAGATAAACATTATTCACATGTGACTTCTACAGTAATTGACAAGATGAAGGTCAACTTTTGAACATAGCACTTTTAACATGAATCTTCAATAAAAGTATTTTTAATATTCATCCCTGTATATTTCAGCTTTTTAAATCTAGAATACACAGAAATGTCCTTTTTATTTACTTTTTCATTTATCTAAACTAGCCTTGGCTATGTCTAGCCAAAGTCAATTTGGAGCTCTCCCATAAGCTGGGGCCGCTTCATGAATTAAGACTCTTTCTATAAATTAGGAATGCAACTTAAAGAAGGTTGAAGTAGCAAAAATGTATTTTCTTTCATGTGCCATCCTCTCTTTATTAAAAAGTAAAAATAGGTACGCAAACCATCTGATGGGATCCCTTGAAAGTAATGTGGGAGCATTATTAGAGCAATGTCAAAATTTCAACTCCACGTTAAGTAAGTTAATGGACTCTGTGAAAAACTTTGTGGAGCAATTTGTCCCTGAGATAATTGAATTTAAATCACAGGAATTATAGTAAGAATTAATTTAATCTTGTTATACTTGGCTCAATTACTAAAAGCACCAGTTTTACTTAATATTGGTATTTGTGGAGTTACTGATATTGCATTTGCTACTGTAAGAAAAATGTATCATCTTAGAAAAGTAAACAGAGACATCCTTCATTCTCTGCTCTATTTCTCACAGCCATCTCTCTTCCTTCCTTTCATGCTTTCTCCATAGATGGAATATTTCTCTTCTTAAATCTGTCAATTTGCGAGGCTCCCCACTGAGAGTATGTGCTTTCAGCATGTGCTGGAAGTGAAATAAATGGGACAAACTGCACGCTTAAAAGTAAGCATATACCTCACTGGCTTGGCCACAAAAATGCTCTGCAGTTTTCAGCACAACATCCACCAACTCTTGTAAAAACTTTTTTTTTTTTTTTTCGCTATGACAGCAATATTTGGCTCAGTATTCTCTAGCTCATCTTCAAAGAAGATCAGGACCATGGCCACAAGTCCATCTCACTTATTCAGGATGACCACACGGCTGCATTTATACTCCCCCACCACTTCACATACATCTTATCGTATCTTTGTTTCACTTGTGCAAGCAATAAAAGCTTCACTAGGATAACTCTGTCTCTTTCCTCTATTAAGCAGGGTTTTATTTAAAAAAAAAAATAAATCTGTTTTAATTTTTATTTGAACACGTACCATGATAGACTTCAAGAAGAAAACCGACCAATGTAGGAATTTTACATATTGATTTCCTGTAATTGGAAAGCTCCCAAGTATTGTGCTTAGTAGAACACATAAAAAGATAAAAGGATTGGCTCCATCTCAGTGCCAAGTTGTTGGGTGGGCTAACTTCTTTCCATTTTCCATACAAATAATTTTGCCACCTGTTTTCTCCTTTTTAAGCCTCAGGAGGGAGGCAAAGCTCTTTCCCCCCACCCCAACGTTGCCATTATAAACCTTTGGTGGTGTAGAGATTGTTTAAATAAAACATTTACTTTTGTTCTGAGCATTTCAGAAGTAATACATTTATTAATTTGTATGTGATTTCAAAGTATCGTATTAGTAACCCTTACGCTTTACTATTTGTTTCTCTTTCTCTTTTAGAATAAATGTTTGTCAAAAAGTTGCATCTGCAAGGTCTGAATGAATTCAAAGAAGCAGATACTTGAGTTTGTGCCAGGTTTCCCAAAGTCTCTAACAACAAATGCAGAACTTCATCAGAGGTATTTGGCTCATACGTAAAAATGAGATGAAGATACTTCCCGTGTTTAATCGGTTCAATTCTTGCGTTACAAAGTGAAACTTTACTAAAGGAGAAAAAGGAGGAACTTGGAAATTACTGATCCATCACAGATACTTCAATTCTCCCCAGAATAACAATAAACCTTTATTGGTTAAAGGTCACTTAGAAGATAACAGGGAGGGGTGTAACAAATACACGTTCTTCAAGGACAAATACTGTCAAACAAATAAGGGCTGTGGATGGGGTAGATTCCACTTACATCAATTTACTAAAGCTTTTGAGATTGATGTGACGTTTTCCTAGGAAACCACATTTCGGCTGAAATATTCCTGGGAGCTCACACAACCAGTGGCATGCTGTCAGGAGGATGCCCTGCTTCACATACAAGCTGGAAGGATGTTTCAGTATCCTCATTAAGGGTCAGGATGATCAACCAAGGAGCACGTTCATCACAGTTGGACAAACCCAGGCTGATGTTAGTTAAGGTGAGGCCTCAGCTGGAGGCTGGTGCCCGATGGGCACTACGAGTCAAGCGAGGCACAGGCAACGCCTTTGGAAGTGTGAGCTGAGAGGTCAATCATGAGAGTGAAATTGGGCTGGTTTAGGGTAGAAATGTGTGACAACAGGCTCCAAATGCATCAAAAGTTACCGCTGAAAAGGCACAGAGTAGGTTCTCTGTATTCACGGGGCATGAGATGAAAATTGCAGCACAGCAGATTTAGGTCGTTCACTATCTACATCCTAGGAAGGATACAAAGCCCGTCTCATCAGGGTTTGAGTAGGTAATTCCTGTTGACGACAGTTTGGATACAGGTGGTGCTGCCTTGGACCAAGAGATTGGAGTGAATTATTTTTTTCAAAGGTATTTTTATGAAACCATCCATGGCAAGCTAGAATGCCTTAAATCTGGCTCAGCAATACCTTTAAGTGAATGTATTAGTTTATGCCTTCAGCTAGGGACACTGGCAGAAGTCTTCAGTGAAGTTAAGCAGCAGTTTAAGAAATCACCACCTGCAGCCACCTGTGCTTTCACATCATTTTTCTGCTGACTTTCAGGGTACCCGTTGCAACTTCAGCAGCAGGTCAGGGTGGCCAAAGGGGTGGGATGACAAACACACCCAATCCAGACGTCTCTGAATGAAGTCCATAAGGGAAAACACACTTTGGCCCTGTTAGCCTCCGATGCTGCCACTCAGAAGGAGGCGTTTAGGTGGTTATCCACCCCAGCAGAACAAGCACAAGGTGCTGACTCTGTGTGGGGAAACAACTTAGAACAGAAAATAAAACTGTTGGGAGGGAAATGAAGTGTAGAAAACATAAAACTGTTGTGAGGGCAATCAAGAGGAAATGGGCACAAAATTGAACATAAGAAGTTTCACCTAAACATGAGGAGGAACTTCTTTACTTTGAGGGTGGCAGAGCACTGGAACAGGCTGCCCAGAGAGGTGGTGGAGTCTCCTTCTCTATAGACATTCAAAACCCGCCTCGACATGTTCCTGTGCAACCTGCTCTAGGAGGACCTGCTTTGGCAGGGGGGTTGGACTCGATGATCTCCAGAGGTCCCTTCCAACCCCACATAATTCTGTGATTCTGTGGCCGGTGGATTGTTCACCTACAGCTCGCCTGCTGCTCCAGTAGAACACTTTTTCCCAAGACTTTCTTCTCATTGTGATTTCTTTCTTCCTAAAGCTCTACATTTAGAAAATAGACAAATTTCTTCCAGCTGCATAAATAATTTCCCCCTTCTGAAACCCAAAACTCCAGGGAATTGTTTAAAAGCATCCTGTCTCTTACAGGTATGCGCAGAAGTGGCTTTAAATAACGAGAGGAATAATAATAATAATGAAGAAAGAATGCACATGGTGAAGAAAGCTTATGAGCAAAATCTGTAGGCTAAAAACATTTCTCAGGTGCCAATTCTCAAGCAGCAGGCATTGTAAACTGGGAGAAATGCAGAATTTCTACAATAGTTTGGATACTCTCACAAACAGAAAGTAGTGGCTTTCAAGGCAGCTATCATGATTTTGAGTACAAATGTTACTGAAAAAAATATTTTTGTTTTTAATTTTTTTTCTTAACTAATTCTGTTACTTCAGTTCTATCTGAAGGGTTACCATGTTGAGAATTATGTGCATTTTGCTCTGCTTTTAATGCAACTATCATTTTAATGACCCACGGCGGGTTGTTACTACAGGTCTGCCTGGCAGGAACTACCCAACTACCATGTTGATGAAATCCTACCTTCATTTGTTCAGCAAAATTATTTAACAGGAAAAAAAAAAAAAGGCCAGCTGGCATGTTTACAGTAAAAAGAATGAAGAGCAACATTTCCTTGAAGAATTTATTCAAATTAGGCTTGGATGCTACATGCCAAGAAAAGAAGGGGGTTTCATGTTGGCATAAATTGCTGAAAATTAGCGTATACTCTTTATGTGATATATGCTAAAGGCAATGCTTGTGGAAAAATACAGAGAAATGTAAAAAAGCTCATTCCTTTAATGTCTTTCTACCTCAAATTAGGAAAAAAAAATGAAAATTCTTTTTTTTCCCCCTCAGGGAATGGAAATACTGTAAGAGGTGGGGACTTTGTTGTGAATGTCTAAGCACATCATTGGAATCAAAATCTGTATGTTTCAGTGTGTCTAATATATCCAAAATATTTTCCTTAGAAAAGGCAGGCATGTGTTACTATTTTCAATGAGCTTCATGTAAAAAAAATGTCAATAATGAAACATTCGCTTTACGGATCCAGTTTTCCCTGAGTCATTAAGGGTAGGGAACAGAAGAGACAGAGGGAGATGAAGCATCTTTGAACACAGTAGATAGAGCAGTCTACCAAGAAATTCAGCCCCAAAAGTCTAGACTAAATGGAAAAAAAAACTTGAAAAGAATAAATAAAACAAACAATCCAAACAAACAACATGACTTGGAACAAAATCAAGAAATCAATGAAATTAAACCAACCCTCAGGCTGTCTTAGGGAGGTTTTGATGCAGTTTGGTAGACCAGCTAGGAGAATCGCTCTCTGTTCCCAGGCCGGTTGCAAAGATCTGCCTCCAGTGAGTTCTTCTCCCAACCCAGTGTCCCCATCTTCTCAAGGGGACACTTGGTCCCCCCTCATTTTAGCAGGCAGCTCCTCTACCCCTTGCTAAGGAAGCTTATCTTCGCCTTGGGCCTGACTTCAGTTCCCTTGACCTTCTCTAAATGTGGCAGCATGTCCCTGAACAGCAACCGAAAAATCCTGTGATTCTGACATCTGTCCACAAATTCCATGTGGGCTTTGACAGAATCATGTTTTTCAGCAAAATACTTTGCCTGCGATTTTAAGCCAGGTCAGCCAAGCAGCACGGAGACCTTGGTCTCCCTCTTCAACCTGGTGAGCAGAACTCACACGCGGGGAAATTATACAGGGCAGGGCTCCTCAGCAAGGGCAGAAATCTGTGTGTCCTTCAGAGAAAGAAGTGAAAAATCAAATTAGGCATTCAGGAGCCTGAAAGGGCAGGGCTGAGCTGAAGTTGCGTTGCCCGGGTTTCATTTAGACCCAGCAGGATCTGTGCAGCGACCGACGTCTGTCCTCCTTATCCAAGACGACCTTGAAGCGTTCCTTCAACCTAAGTAGGTTGTTGTAATCTTCTGGGGCCTATACTGGCTTTCCACTTACGGAAACCAAGCTTTGAACTCCAGGGGATGAAACCAGGTGAAAGTAATTGCGTATCTAGTCACAGGTACGAGATCCAGGGCACACGAAACAGGAGATGGGGCTGAAGACACAGCAAGAATCTGAAATCCAGGGCAAAAGGGTACGCATAGAGCTTGAGCTGAAGAAGTAACTTCAAGTTGCTTGAAGTTCCTGTATATGAGTTTTCAGTTTTTGTGGTTCAGCAAGCAAGGAAATGCGAGGCACTAGCATGACATGTATTTCATGGCAGGCCACTTTTGCCACAAAGCCCCAGCCTGGCCAAGGCTAAAGGGGCCAGAAGTCTAGAGGTATAAACAACCATCATGTGAGATCCTCTGGTGCATCATGAGGAAAGGAGGGGAACTGACTAATCTTTCTCTGACACTCGTTCTTAGCGTGAAGCCCTTTATAGTACGACATTCCTCAGCGGTATCTCACACCCAGGGGACAAAGGGAAGGAGACCAGACATCCTGGGACAACCGTTGCTCACCATCAGCTCTAGAAAGCCGCCTTCTGAAAAGCAAAATGCTCTAAGTCATCTTGTTTGCTTCCTTCTGAGGTTGCACTCTTACCATCAAAGCAGTTCATCAACAGACCGCTGATAAACTTATTATCAACAAAAATAGTTCCTTTTTCTACTGCTGGAAGAAATGCAGCAATTTCAGTTCCTCAAATG
>JAHREE010000279.1:35286391-35304459 GCA_033628505.1 Tringa tobata
AACTTCAAGAAGCGTGCATTTAAAAGTATAAAAATAACGAGGTCTGACTTAACTTTCTGCGTGGAAAGGTCCCGTTAACACTCGGTAGATCTGACCCACATTCAGCGACGGGGTCGGTACGAAACACGGAGCTGGTGGGTGCGGTGACCCCAAGATCAGGGGTTTTGCTGTAGGCAGCTGCTTTGAGGGGCAGAGTGACTCCCTGCAGGCCCAGACAGATCACACTTAGAGTCTGATTTCTACACAATAGGTCATGTGTTGTTGTTTCCTTTACAGAGCACCCATTAAAGTTAGTACAGAGCATTTTGTGGAGTCCTGTCTGGGTTGTTGCTGTTCTTCCTTTCAGCTTTCACACGCCACATCCGAAAGGCAGCCACCTTTAAACAGAAAGTATTGGTTGTTAAACAGTAGCCTTATCCCCTTAGGTGAGGTGGAAAGCAGTTTTTCCTTGAAACCTCCTAAATGTGATGTGTCATCCCATTTTATTGCTAAATGTGGATTTTGTCATTTGCAGATGTTAGGCCGGGCTGAAGGGTTACTACAGTAAATAATATACAACTATTGCATTGTGTTGAAAACTTAGTTCCTCGCAAACTTTCAGCTTTAACACCGCTTCGGTGTGGCGGTCTTCAACGTGTTTTTAAAGTGACAGAGCATGATGCTTTGTTAGCTGTAGAGGTGTTGAGTGCGTTCGAGAGTTTGCTCTCTTAGTTGATACTTGTGTAAGGAAAGCCTGATGAACGTTACAGACACAGGTTTGTGAGGGTGAGATCCCAGCCAGTTCCTGCCGACTGTTACAGGTTGGTGGGACATTCTGTACCCGAGGGCTGTGAGTGAACGTAAAGCTGGGATCTGCCTGGAGTTCTAAGCCAGCTCTACAAGTGATGCTTTCACTTATCTTAGTTTTCGTCTCAGTTCTATTTCTGCGAATCAGATATATGGAGGAAAAACTGACTGCTGGCATAACTGGAGTCATAAAATGTTGTTTTACTGGTTGCAATTTACAATAATATGCGACACCGAATATGAACATCTTTCTTTCCATTTAATTAAAAGTGATATATCTTTGCTAAAGATGAGACCCATCTTAAATAATTCAGTAGCACTTTATTTTATAACTCACGATGCATTATTTAAAAGTAGCTATATTTAGACGGACAACTCCCATTTAGTTTAAGGGTGTTGTATGTTTGCTGTTGTAGTAGTTGGTGATCAGTGGTTACATGAAACCACCAGAGCAAGGAACATCAGGGAGCTGCTCCTTTACCCAGCTAGTCCCTTTCATTCAAATTAGATTTGTTAAGCTTCGCTTACTCGGTGAATGTGTTTGTAAGCTAAGGTTTTAATTAAGTGGATTCGGTTTGTCTTACAGCTAAGAATAGACTTTTGAAAGAACCCAAAACATGTATATTACATTTATCATTGATGCTTGTGGGCCATTTAATGCTGTGCTGTTTTTCTCCGGAGGTTGCTTATACGCTTACTTGAAACATTTCAGCAACGCGGTATTGATTCCTTAGCTCAGAACTATACCCAAAAGTCTCTGCTGGTAATTGTTTTTATTTTACTTAAGGAAGATGTTATTTTTAGATGTTTTGGTACAGTTGATCATTTGTGAAAGCTACCATATGGTGATACTTTGCAGACAGAATCATTCAGGAGTGGATTTTTTTTTGAACGTGTGTATAATAAGATTTAGCGAATGTATGTATAAGAGCAAACCCCTTTTGCTAGCACAAACAAAGTCTAAAGATTTCTAACACCTGTAGTGCCTCAAAGGGAGTTTTTAACCTTTGCCCTCTTCTTCTTAAATAAAAACAATTACTTATGTGACAGGGGGCAGGGGGTGAAAAACAGAATGGGGGAAAATGGAAAAAAAAGAATACTATATAATTACACTGAAGTTCATTGCTTGTTTGTGATACGCTAATCATATGCTTACAGCTCTACTTAGAAATCTGTTGTCCAGTTTTACCACCAGTTGCCCATGTTGAATAGCAACTTCCTCTGCAAATTGCTCGCTTGATTTCAGTGGAACTACTTTTACAGTAAATCGCTATGAGAAAGGGGTGGGTGATAGGGCCAGATGTTTGTGTAACTTCTATTTATGGGTATATTTTTAATTTATGCATATGTATTCCTCGCATTTTTAGAGTACTTTAAAGGCGTGTCTGTTTCAAAGTATGGCCATTGTTAATTTCCCCAAACAGAAAGCTTGAAGATCAACATGTTCTGGTGTCTGCAAACCTGAGGAGGAGAGGATAAGTTGCAGTGCAAAGGACTGAACTATTATTTGGGCCAACACCTTGTTTGTACCTAGGAGCTGTTTAGTCAAGCCCCATACTTGGTTATAGAGCAATACTGTGGCAGTAGGTGTCTTCAGGCGAGTCAGGACCAAAATTAGTTAGTACTTCTGTGAAATTAAAACCAGTATCTTTAAACCTCATCCTGGAAGCCGTTCCATCTCTGGAGCTCGTATGAGTTCCCTGGAGGAAATGCAAGGCAATAAACAGGTGGCAGGTACCCTGTGAAGTTTGAGCAGTTTTGAGCTGAAATCCCCAGTGGAGAGCGTTGAAACAATTCTTGACTTTGTGATGTCTACCTACAATTTCTCCTTCCCCCCACTGGGAGACCTGAATATTTAGTATATAAGAAGTGTCTTGGTAAAAAGATTTTCGGAATATACATTTTGTTTTTATGAGGACTTTGGAAAACTGTAGTCAGACAGCTTTGAAGCAGTATATGTGATGATGTACAAGCAGTGTTATATTGGGGATTTAAATCGGGGAAGGTTCTCCGTGCATCTGCATTAAATTTGTCGTCTTAACTTTTAAAGATGCTGGTTAAGACAGGCAGCGTCGGTGTCTTTCTTAAATGAAACAGATGATTCAGATCTTAAGGGCTGCATTCTGAAAACTCTGCCTGTCATCAGCAGGGCTGTAGTTTCTTTAAAGTTAATCACCATAGTGCAAAGTACATTCCTTAAAAAGATGGTCTTGCTTCAGTTCTTTGTAGCTGGGACCTGTCGAGAAGGAAGGGTTCAAATTAGAGCTGACACTTTTTCTCTTTAAATTCCTCTCATCTTGGGGGCGAGCACAAGATTAATAAATGAAATGGTCCCTGGATACTTGGAAGTAGAGTCGTCAGGTGAGCACAGTTATAGTTTCTACTCTTGTCTCGAGTACTCTCTGCTAAAAAGTGGATATAAAGAATAGCACTTTTCATCACTGACCTGGCTTCTTACTTTAATGTGTCTGCGTGTGGTTAATGGGAAAGCTCTGCTGGATACGTGTTTTGCTGTCAAGTCTGCGATTGGGTATCTGGCCTGTGTTTATTTTTGGATGAAGCAGACATTCTGGAGCAGAAAATATAAATCAGGAAATGCAAGAAAATAGGGTGTATTGAGCGAGATAAATACGCTTGTAATGCATCCAGGAGAATGGTTTCTTCCTGTCCTTCACCCCCAGTGGTTTTTGTTAATAATGAAATTACAGTAACATGGGAGATGTTCAGAAACACCAGTGTGTTATAATTAGCGGACGTGATAGAGTGTTGTTTAGTTAAAAGGCAAGAGTTGTTACTAAAATTATATTATTTTGGGTCTTAATATATTTTTTTTTAGATATCCTAAATCATTATGGAGTAATAAAAGTAAATTAATTAAATTCCCCACTGTGTTTTTATTGGCCTTAGCGGATAACACCAGCCACTTAGGAACTGAGCCTTCAAAAAGTTTCTAACCTCTTCCATATGGTGACATTTGACAGTGCCAAGTCCCAGTAGTCACTTCCTGTTTGTTTCTGCTATACATTTCTCTCCGATTACCATAACTTGTTAATTCACCTAAGTGTGAAGTATTGTGGTTGATACAAGCATTAGACTTCATGATCATCATAGTCTGCAGTGTAATCTGCTTTTTCTAGCTTTGATAGTTCCAGATTTACTCAGCTAAGTAGTGGTTGATTCCTTTCTGGTTAAGGGAACACGATTTTTCTGTACCAGAAATTCTCAGGAGAATGCTATGGTAGCAAATTTAACCCCATTTGGGTTCCTGTATGTGCATTAGGATTGTCTGGATCTGCACAGCTTCAAAATGCATTGTAAATTGTGATTTATTTTGCAACAGCAGTAGCACCTATAGCATCACTAAACTTTGCTGTTGTGATTACACAGCATGGGGCAGAACTAAAGTGACTAAGTGTATAGAAATCAAGTCCTCAAGTTCTTGGCACCTGGCAGTGCCTACAGAAGAGATTGAAGGGTGCTGCAGGATATCTGTCTGCAGCATTCGTACTTTGCATCGTTTTTACTCTGCAGTTAAATTACTTGTCCAGTGCACATGCTGTATATCCAGCCTTAGTATTCACAAATGTTTTTTTTTTTCCACAACTGTTGTAAAAACTCTGGAAAATTTGATTCTCTCCTTGCATCCTGGGGTCTTTAACCTAATTTTTAAGTTAAATATTCAGAATAAGTTCATCAGTGTATGGTTCTGATACATGCACACGTCCACAGGAGTGTATACTCCTGATACACGGACTCATGCAAAGAGTAATATATTTAAGGTTTCATATACATACGTATATTATTCAGTTCTAGAGTAGGCCTGGACAAAACAAACCAGTTTTTAGTGTGAAACGGTGCACAATATTTATTGCTTCTCATACTTGCTGTATGTCTACATAAGCTTTCAAAAAAAGGATTCATTAATGGAAAGTTTCAGCCAAAGACGTGATAGTTTTGGAAAGTTAAAAATGACTGAACGTACTACGTAGAAGCGAGCAGGCTTAGAATGGAAAGAGTTACAGTATTTAAGGCACAGTGGTCATTACCACTCCAAATCCTGACACATGTTTGTATAAAACTGAAATGAAATATGCTAAGGCATTTTAGTGATGCATGTATTGGCAAAGCTTAAATTGCTAGCTAAGTACCAGAAAGGAGAAGAAGGAGGAGCTTGGAACATTTTTAGTAGATATTTGCAAGCAGGTCTTTGAAGAAAATGTTGCTTTTGGTCTTACTCTATTTTGTACTGAAAAATAACATGAATTATGGTCTTTTTTTTTCTCCCCCTAGACAGCTGGTGAGCTGTGAATGTGAAAAAAGACAAGATAATCGCACTCTCATCTTTAATATAAGAGATTATGATTTTTTATGTTTTGTTGCAAGGAGCTGGGGAATGCTTTTCTGCCAGAAAGATCAGGTGAAACACATTGAGGTTCTTGTTTAGTTTAAAGAGAATTTCTGGTCTTCAGAAGCACAAAAAGAGACTAATTCAAGAACAAATGACAACTGGGAATCCCTTTATGAGATGCCTTATCTTGAGAACTTCATGTGCACAGTTCTGAAGACACATAGCAGCCATGCCAGAGCTCAAGAAGGGACTATTCTATAGCTGGATCTTTATCCATGTAAGGCTATCTAGATAATTTGTGGACATTTTGAATTGTTTCCAGCAGTTACATCAGAATCCAAGGTGCAAGGCTGCTGTATGATTACTGTATGACCAGCTGGACTAGCCAAGTTAATTTGGATATATGTAGCAGAATACACAGAATTGCAGTGATTTTGTAGTTGAGGTAGTGATCACAAGAATAGTCTGTCTGGTTATCACAAAACCTTTATCTAAAGGGAAGTATTGAATCCTCTTGACCTACTGAAGATGATAAAAGGCAGCTTATACCAATGTTCTTGCTCTGGAATGCTCCAAAAGGCTAAGGTTTTGGTGGTGTGTTTTTTTTTTTTTTTTTTCCAAACAGTGTTACTCTTATTTTCTTTGAACTCTGACCAACCATGCTTCTGGTAAGGGATCTATATATAGTCTGGAGACCTCAAAATCTAAGCACAGCAAGAAGATAATGTGAAGTGTGCGTGTTTGTGTGTTGCATTCATTGAAGCTTAGAGTATGGAGTTTTGGATATGAAAGAATGCTTCTGTAGTCATTCTGATGTTTTGGATGTTTTCCTCTGACAGGGATAATTAAAACACAGTTTGGTGTAGAGAAGGTAGTTCAGCAGCTCACTTGCAGAGGAACCACAAGACCAATATTTTGTTCTGGGTAACCATTAGGTTTTTGAGATTCTTTATAGTTATTTGTAACGTAGGTGGATGTGATGTTATAAAGTTATTGACAGCATGGCTAGATTTGTTCTTTTTGTTCAGTTTGATACTTTGGTACCCACACTTTGTCTTTTATGAAGAGAGAGAACTCTTTCTTTCCCCTTTGTATTTGCCGCTGCCTTACATTACTGTTTTATCCTTTCCCATCTTCCCTCCAAAAAGTGAGTTGCGTTCTCCTATATCTTCTTTTAAAAACTTAAGAAAGGCTACTAAATAACAGTAACCATAGCTCTGTTATACTGAGTTCAAGCCACAACTTGCAACTTGATAGCAATGGCAAAAAAGCCTAGCTTGGAGACATCCATAGCTTACATCCTCCACGTGATAATAAAATGAAACCTCCTTCTTTCTTAATGTAAACATTGCCTTTATCACAGCAAACAAGCTTAATGCTGACCCAAAATAAATATTATTTCATTGATATGCTAAAAATAAGACCACGGCATTAGATCTATTGAAGAGGAAATAAGAGATTTATTCTAGTAAAACATTTAAGTGCATACTGAAACACTTCAGTCGTCCTGTACACTTTTATATGATTAATTACTTCTTAAAATTAAGCCGGCGCTTAAGTGCTCATTGGATGTGGGCCATAAAAATTTTGTACACGAAGTCAGAACGTAGTTGGCTTATAAAACTTTTACCATGTAGGAATTATCCTGATATATTGCATAATTATGAAGAAAGAGCAAATTTTTTTTTTTTTTTCCCCTAAGCTAAGTTTTTCATTTCACTGATGTTCCCAACCAGGAACATTTCACTGCTTAGATACTAAAAGCACGATAACAAAAACCTGAGCTATACTCCTGGGAGAGTTAACGTCGTCGTAATGAATTCAGGAAGGTTTTACATTTGATGAGAATTTATTTGTTTATTAGATGGGCCGCCTGAGATTTCTGATGATCCGAACCATTAATTTCCTTGCCTTTAAAACGTTTGGGGGTTTGCAAATGGTGTGAGATCGCGCTACGTTATTGTCACTTAGCAACCTTAATAGGGTTTTGAAGCTGAAGAGGAGCTTGTGGGTGGGTGGTGAGTCTCCCTACGTGTTTGCCGAGTGGGAAGCAAGGCGAGCCCCTCTGTGGGCTGCTGCCGGGAGGATGCGTGTCCAGCCCCTGCTGAAGTCTTTCTAGATGTGCTCGCTGAGGAGAACCGGCCGTGCCCTCGGTGTCATTTTGCACTTCTGGCATAGTTTCGTGCTGGGAAGATCTGCCGAGGTTTTTCATGCCTGCAGAGATTTAAGTGGATCTAAAGGGCTGTCATGCTGCTCTGGTCAGTTATGTCCTGTTGTGTGGTTGCTTAAATTTAGCAACCGAGTTTGACCGGTTTCAGTTTGACAGCTGGTAGTCCTTATTGCCGCTGTGATGCTCCGGACTGAGAGGGAGGTGGATGTCTTCCCATCTCTTGGTGAGGAGGAAGGCTTGCTAAGGATGTCAGAAAGGACCCAGCGTGCCTAACCAGCGGTCCTGGCTGCCCGTCGCACACAGACTTCTTCCTTCCCCGTGCAAACTCTCTGTTGATCGTGAGGACAGCACATACTTCTGTGTTTGTTTTAATGCTCCCATAGAGACATCTCGCTTCTTGTTCTCTCCCTCCTTTCCTGCCTGCTGCTGTCACGGTTTCTTCAGGAATTTGAACAGAGGAAGGGGGACATCCCTTTTCCTTTCAGCCTGTGCCTCTGCGAGGTTTCTCCCAGTAATCCCCATAAAGAGGGGAGCTGCCCAAGACCAGGAAGTTTGCTGGGTGTGGAGACTTAGAGAGGGTGCAGATATGTGAGGTTTCTCCTCTAGATAGTATCGCTCTGCTCTGCCTCCTCTGTCAGTGGTACTGATCAGTCAGATGGTTCAGTGGGGAGCTATTGACTTGAAAACACCCTTTTTTCCTGATTTTTTTTTTTTTTTTTTTTCAGCTATTATTATCATTTTTTTGCCTATTATCTCGGGGAGCTTCACACACGTTACTCTACAGACAAACATTGGCCTCATTCTGTTAAAGTGGGAGAAAGAGAGAGCACAAAGGGTAAAGGGGGGTTTAGCGAGTCAAGGATCCCATCACTGAAATAAAATGGTGGTGTTTGTGGCATAAACAGTGATTTTTTTCTACTGTATATTAACTTGATCTATTCATTCTATAGAGCTTCTGTCTGGGGAGAATGCTGAGAGGATGCAGGTCTGCAACAGGGAGCTAGTTTGAGTGAGTTGCTTGGGTGTGAGATGAAGAGCCAACGTTTCTGATTAGACCAGAGCTTTTAAGGAAATAAAAAATATTTTTATCATTTACACAGCTTCTCGTAACAGGCAAAATAAACAGGAATAGTCTTCAGAGCCATCTATCTGATGTTAGACTTTATTTTCTTTCCTGAGTGAACTTGTTCAAGCAGAATTTGCATATAACCTGGAAGTCTGTATTATAAAGCTTTTGTAAGGAGAAACCGGAATTTAAGAAAACTTCCTCTTGTAGCTCATTTGACTGCATTGTGGGGTTCTTTGGTTATGAATGAATGCTGGGCTAATACACATGTTTGTGTGCTGCTGCTGGAAGCAGGCAAGCTTTAGGAAGTAGACTTAGGAAAGAAAGGACTTTTACCTGTACTAGTGGTTAACATTTTGCAGAGAGAACATTTTGGTCAATGTGCCTCAAACTATGTGCAGGCAAGGTAAGATTTATACCTGAGACACTTTGCTGCTTAGGCCAGTGGTCTCTAGCCTTCATGCACCCGCTGGCTTTCAAAAATTCAAAGGCAGTTACATAAATTAGGGTCCGTGCTTGTATCCTGTCTAGCAGATGACAAGCTTTTTCCCTTGCCCTACTTGGTAATTTTATAAAATACATGAAAAAAATACTCTGGGCTTCAGAGGGTTGTCAGATTTTTTTATCTACGCCCCTGGTGCTGCATCACAAAACTCTGTTCTGCGGCTTCTTCAGCATTTCAAAGGAAAAGAAGATCCTAATAAGTACAGAACTTCTGACGAGCTCTTGTCAAAAGCAAGCTATTAAATGTGCTGGCAATGTCAAGCTGTATGCTTAAAAACCCATCAGTGCTTTTGTGTTATATCTCATGTTACCTGGTGTTGCCAGGTAAATTCAACTACAGTGAATAGCTTGCCTTTTTTTTTTTTTACATTTTTTTGAAAGAATACATAATCTTTATTCCAGTTTCTTTAAACTTTGCATTTTCCATAGTGCTGATTATAGGTACACTTCAGATGATGCACTTTCTTGCATAAAGAGACCAGTAATTCTGTGCACACGTGTGTGTATGCGAACCAATATTAATTTTTTTTTGCTCACACTGTTTAAGGTAAAAGAAAAAATCTTTTAAAGAAACAGTTTTTCACTTAGTTGCTGTGTGCATTGCTGAGGAGGAGATTAAAGGAGTTAACATCACAGGTTATTCTCCTTCCCCACCCTTCTTCAGCTGGGGATCTGTTGCCAACAGGCCTACAAAGGGCTCCTATTTCAAATTACCCTTTGAGCCCGTGATAAACCTGTGTCCCTGGGAGGTTGTCTCACAGTGAGGAATTAGAAATGATGGGAAAATTTTGTGGTTTTCTATTTGAGTAAAAAAAAAAAAAAAGTCACAGCCAGGGCAAGAGGCAAATGAGCTTCTGCTGAATTTTATCCTAAGGATGATTATACCTTGATTATACCTTTTCTTTGAAATATGCGCCAAGGTTATTTATAGCTAATCCACAGTTCAAATTACTGTGTGTAGGTGTGAGAGGTTATAGAGAAGGACTTTTTCTAGAAAAAAATATATTTATGGGGGTTGTTACGGAATCATAATAGTAATTTGGGTTGGAAGAGACTTTAGGAGGTCATCTGGTCCCTCCTCCATGCTTAGAGGAGGGACATTTTCCATGCAACATTGGGTTGCCCAGAGCTGTGTCTCTCTGAATGTCTTATAGATTGCTACAGTATGGTTCCCGATTTATTTCAAATTAGGTATTCTCTTTCTTCCATTTACACAAGTGTTGAAGATAACCTGTGTCTTCTGAGGAAGATTTGTCAGTATTTAAAGGTCTGATTAAATACCTTCAGAAGAAAAAAAAGTCTTTTTCAGTGGTATAACTTTAAGAAAGGTCTTAAAAAAGAGAAAGTGCCTTTCCTCTTCCTCCCTCCCATACTTTATAACATGCAGCAAGAGTGAAATGGTGTGGTTGCTGTCTATTTATAGATTCAGTAATGTGCCAGTGTACACTTATTATATCTAATTAGGAGTATTCTAAATAACTTTTTGTTTGCATTACAGATAAAGCTATGTGATTGCAGATCAATGGCATGGAATCACATCATGCGTTATCAAGGTCTAAAGTCTTCTTCTCTCTAAATAAAACTTCCTTGGACTGATTGCTGTTTCGAATAGTCTCCCTACTATAGCTGTGATTTATTTGCCATAAGACCATTTGCCTGCTGATTTAGTTAAAATTTGAAAGCTAGAATTTTGAGGCACTCAGGAGAACTGGGAACTAAACTAGACTAAAATTTCCTACAGGAGGAAATTGCAAGAACTGAAGTTGTTTCCAAGTTTTCTTTCGTTTCTGATGTCATTCTGCATCACGTTTGAAGACCTAGGGTTTGACGGCCACACAGTTGGTCAAGATGCAGTTGAGGGTGTCTGGATAGTGCTGTGCCGTCTTCACTCTTCTGCCCACATCCCTGGAGGTGATTCTGCACCTCTTGCAGGTGGTGACAGATGACTCGGAGGCCACGAGTACGGTAGAGAATAGGACCCATCTAAATGCAGCATAGAAACACTTGGCACAGGGACTTGTTAAAATGTAGGCTTCTTGACCCTTTTCGTGTCCTGGATGTACTTTTAATGCTTTCCCTTTGGTGATTTGTCATGGAGGTCATTATAAAACTTCTCAAACTATGCAGTTTAGTTGGAAGACTGTATGTCTCTTTGTTGGAGCCCAAGCCTTGATTTTCCCTTTTACTTGACCTTGGACCAATTAAACTTTGTCGGTTGTTGCTAATACCACTAATCAGTTTTACCACAGCATATGGTGATGGAGAAATACGGATTCCAACTCTTGTCCCCAGGGTGTTAAGCAGTACTAAACCTCTGACTCTCCGTGTGTGTGGAATTTTGCAGTTTACAGAAAAGCAATTCTGTGTTTTTCTTTCATTGGGGAGGTAAGTAACGTATCTTACACAGAAAGAAATTTATACTAAGCTGCATAACAAAAATAATATGCAGTATCCACAGAGAAAAATGGTTGACAATGCTGAATTTTGCTTGAAAAATCTGATCAATACTGAATACCTAAGAATATGTAACAGGCTGTAGTACTGCTGTCTTAGAAACACGTGTAATAGAACTTTTGTTCTCTAGGTAGCAACACAATGTATGAAACTATTATTCGTCAGATAGGTATAAATGCAGAAAAATGTTCTGACACCTAAGGTTTAATGGTAGCTTTTGTTTTAATTGCAGAATTACCTTATTTTTAGATGGAAAGGTTGAAAATCACCAGCCGTATCTTGTTAAGTGGTATAATAGGCCGTGTTTTTCCATTCTTTAGAGCCTCCTAAATTTGACTGAATCTGCACTTAATTTTTACCCTGGGGAATGGATCTTAGAGAGGGTATTTCTATACATGCTATCTGACAATGGCTTATTCTCAGATTTTGTTTGTTTTTTTTTTTTAATTTTATTTATTTTTTTTTCTTAACCATTGTGTATAGCTTGGTTATTCTCACCTTTACAGATGCTTCTTTTGGGTTTAAAATTCAGGAAAAGCAGTGCCAGGCATGAAGCCTGACGTTCAGGCAGTTAGTTCCCTGACAAAGTTCAGAGGAGCGCCTATTATAGAAGCACTGTTTATACAGTTCCAGTTAAGAACGTCGTAGCATGTCTGTTACAGCCATCTCCTTTTATATATCGGCTATAAAAACTAATTCTAAACTGAAGCAAGAACGTGGTCTTGATGTTTTATTGCTTCGGGTTAATATATAGTGAAAGGCCATTTGAGAGTATTCAAGACTAAAGGCTGCTCATCATTGCAGTCTCTTGGCAACCTGTGCCGGGGCTCGTTGCGTATAGGCAAGCAGCCGCCTGAGCGTTGGTGGGAGGTTTTTATCTTCTTTGTTATTTTCACAGGTTGCATAGAGAAGAGTACAATTTGAAATGTCAGCATCCTGGGATTTGGACAATGGGGATGGGTACGCTTAGCGTTCCTAAAAGCTTCCGTGGAAGAGGGCGAACGACGCAGAGGGCAGCCAGGACGTTTCATCAGGGCGGGTTAAATGGACCGTGATGTGTGGGGCAGCTTCCTTCTGAAGCTTGATCAAAGCAGAGGTAGAGGATTGTTTGCAAACAGCAAAGTAACTTGGGAACAGCTTTTTTGGGCAATGTCTTGACGACCTGGAACTACGTGCTCCAGTGAATGCTTAGCTTCACTGTCTCTTTCAGTGACCTCTTAACTCTTTTTTTTTTTTTTAATTTTTTTTTTTGTCCTGGACATGGGCATAACGTTGCCAACAAATAGATCTGTTGTAAATTCTAGGGTGTCTTCACGTGTTGTCACAGCCAACAGAGGCTTAAATGAAGGCTCAGAGAGGGAGAGGGTGTTGACTGAATCAGCACGGAAGGACGTAGTACTTGGTCCACTTGTGTGTAAGCTCCTGCTCCGGACAGAGAACCAGATGTAAAGAAATAAGGAGTATCTGGGGAGTAGGAGAGAGAAAGTGTGTGATTTTAGGGTTTTGTGAGCTAGTCTTAGTGCAGCAGGTCACACTGAAGAAGTTCATAGCAAACAAGAAACAGGATTTAAGTGCCTATAGATTGTTCTGGCCGCTGTATGTGCGTGCCAAGAAATATCGTGGGGTGGCTTGGTCAGTAGGGTGACCTGTGGGTGTTCCACTGCTAGCACTGTAGCAGGTATTGCCTGTCATAATGGCTTTGTAACAGCTTTTCTCCCAGAAGATAGTGATGCTTATGGAACACGCTTGATTCTGTGGGTGGATCTTCAAAGGGAGGATGTTGCCTTGGGGGCTGCGTTCAGCCTATGAATTGTTCATTATTTTTCTGCAATCTGTGGCTTCTGCTGCACTCCTTTTTTTTTTTTGTTTTTCTTATTTCTCCTCAGGTGGGTCCCTACCCATGAATTCATGATGTTGTTTCAGTTAAGAGTTTATTTTTAATTGCTGCTATTGGATTCCAAATAGTTCCATGAAGAAGTAATTCCATGATAGCTGAATTTTTAAGAAGATAAGCAAACTTTTTCCATCTTTCAGGGAGTGAAATGATGATGTTCTAAGCCTTGTGTGTTTTCTGAGGATAAGAACTTACTTTAATCTAAAAACATTTATTTCCCTAATTGCCTGCTACGTAAATGTGGAAGGTGTAGTAGGCTAGTTGGATCAAAGGACTGGGATTTGGGTACTGGAAGCTCTTCTATAACTAATAGGAGGTTTTTCAAGTCGTGTGTGTTCTGAAATGTGTATTCTTGTGCCATAATTGTCTGTATTTATTACATGAACTTATATTTTAAAGCCTATCTGTCAAACTAGAAAGGTCAGATTATATACTTTTTTTTCTCCTTTTTTTTTTTACCCTCCCAAATGAGCTTGAGGATTCTTCAGAAAACATTTTAGCTCTTGAGGAGAAAGTTACAGCTCAAAAGTGGAGAAGAATACTGTAGAATCTATTGAACAGTAGTTTAAAACGCCTTTTCATCTTTTCTTTAGTGGAGTTGTGTACCACTTAGCCGTTATGTCAAATGCCTGGGAGGTCTGTTGGTCGGAGTTGTGGGAAGGGGGAACGGCTGCCACGAGTGAGCTCTCCAAAGTTGTTTTCTGTTCTTGTGGCTTTTCTTTTCTAAAACAACTGGGTAGCTTCAAAGGACTTTTGTGTTGCAGTGGACACCGGGGTAGGGTGCTGGGCTATAGCGATGATCAGATATGGCAGAATGCCGACCAACAGTGATTTTTTTTTTGGCTGGGACAAACATGATGACCTGTTGTGAAAGCAGCGGTGTAGGAATCTGTGCTAAGGCAGGGTCCGTGCTCTGCCTGCTCCTCAAACGGAGGAGCTCCTTCCCAGCTCTGGTGAAACAACCGACGTTTTGGAGTGTAATTGGATGTTCTCACCTTTCTTTTTTTACAGCGTGTACTTCACAACTGCTTTTCCAGTGAAGCTGTCCCTCTTCCTGTGGTGGTGGTGATGATGATGATAATGATGATGATGATTATTTTTATTGTGTCATGCTTTACACCTTCATCTGATGGAGGAGGTATCTTTCTGGAGGACAGTAGTGCTGTACTGAAGTGCCCTAGCTAGCCCTAAATGAACTTGCTTGCCTTCTGCATCCAGTGCAGCCCTCTCGGGCTTTGTTCCTAATGGAGCTAATTAGCTGGGGTGTTACATCATGCTAAGGTGGTTATCTTGCTTCCAGTTCCAACGTGCTTCATTTAGCGATAGCTCACATATCTCTGCAAAACACAGCGTTGTATTGTTTAGGCCTGTCCCAAAATACTTACGAGGAGAGATTTATAACAGGGTGCTCAGTTCTGCTTCCTTATTTCTTTGGTCTTTGCACAGTGATGAATTAGCTTCTCAGTTCGGAATGATTTCTTCCATGCTGCTGGAGGCCTCCTTTTGGGTGCAGGGAGCTGGTCTTGTCTTGTTTGACTTCATGTACATCACCATCAAACTCCCCTTTCCACATCCTGACCAGCCCTTGGTGTTTTGCTTGCTCAAGGTAACGATTGCCCTACAGCAGCCTGTCTTTGCTTCTCTCTCTGCACCAGGAGAAGAGAATCCAAAACCTTGCCTGCTCTCTGCAGGGATATTATTTGCTTTTTCTCACCTGCAGGGTGCAATGAAATGCTGCTAACCAGTGTGCAGCAAAACTCCAGGAGCATCCTGGTAATTGCCTTACTTCATGACCTACATCAGTGGATATGGAAAATGGTATAAGGAAGAACAGTCTCATGTTTTCAGCCTCTTCTTTTTTTGTGATCTGTGTCCCCAGGAAATAGTTAATGTAAAGCTGAAGCGGAAAGAGATTAGAAGTGCCGTAGTGCAGGTAAAAATGCCAACACTATGAGATGGTCTAATCAGGACCAGAGCTTCCCCCGTTCAAAATTTTCCAATGAGTGTTTGTTACTTTTTGTTACTTTTTTTTTATTTGTTTGTTTTTTTAATCATCCATTGACCTAAGAAATACGGTTATTGTAGTTAACAATACTGTTATAACACACACTGACAAAATCCAGATAACTTGAAGTTGGGCTGACACTTGATCCTTTACTCATGCTATTGTTCCATAATATTTTTTCCTCCATGACATCATGAACTATGAAAGTGCCAACGTTTTTTTTTTTTTTTTGAACTGCCTAGCCGTTTCTTCCTTCATGCCATAACCTTTATGTTTAAAAATAACCTCTTTTTTTTTTTTTTTTTGTCGTTAGTGCAAATTTCAAGAGGAACCTGATGGATATGTGAGAATGTTTAACATCTGCAGTGGTTTTGCCACCGTGTATTCCAAGAGGTTGGCACATGCATTTATCTGCAGGGGTACAATGACATTTTTCTCAGCAGCTGTATCCATGACAACAACTGGGAATGTCCATGCCTCCTCTTTAGTTTTCAGAAGAATATGAATTCTTACCTTCCTAATGAAAGGCCTGGAAGCAAAAGCTGTGCAATTTTAATGATGGCATATTCCCTTCAGCCATTCAATAATGGCCTCTCCCAAGTGTTTTAGTATCAAGTGAGTATCAAAGGGGCAGAATTAATACACATGTGTCCATGTGCACTGAGAGAAGAGCGAGTCTCTCTTTCATGACCACCTGCTACAACCTAGGATGAATTGTGCCAATGTTTGAAAAAATGAGGGTACTTGGGAAGTTAGTTTTATTTTCAGTGTTGACAACTGTACAAAGTGTGTAATTTAAACGCTTAAGTACAGAGATAGGAGGAGGAGTGTATCATTATGAAATGCGTTTCTGTACCACGACAGAACCATTCTCCCTGTGTGCCTAACGTTCAAAGGTACTCCTGAGTAGCGCGCTGCCTGTCTATCAATGTCATCTTTAAATCCAGTGAGTGGTATGTGAAGTGGTACAGAAGAAATAGATGGGGCAGCTCTTTGAGAGCACTCAGCATCCAGCAAATCCAAAGCGACTTATTTACATGCCTAAATGGGATTTGTTGGTGCTGAATGCTCTTGAAAGTCTGACGGCGTTTAAAGCAGTCTCTTATCAGGAGCAGAGCAGAAGTTGGAGAATAAAACAAAGGGCCTGGGTAACTTTGTTTTCTCTTAAACAGAAATCTGAATTCAAGGACGAGGCCAATATACCTATCCTGCTAATATATAGGCTGCCAAAAAGCAGTGATTTCTCAGGAGCTGAGATTTTGATTGCTGTGAAAGTGAAGGTACAAGACTTACTGCTTTGGGAGACTTAGCAGATTGCCTTAACACCTCTTCTGCATACTCTCTACTCTGTTCTCATGAGTAGTTTCTGGACCTCCAAGAAGAGCCAACTGTACCTCATACCAGGTTTTCAGATAATCCGTTGCTTCAGGAAACAAGAAAAGTATGACAGATGGTAGAAGTATTTAAATTGATTTATTCATAGTTACCTGTACAAATACTGTCTA
The DNA here is from genome assembly GCA_033628505.1 of Tringa tobata. Lineage (NCBI taxonomy): Eukaryota > Metazoa > Chordata > Aves > Charadriiformes > Scolopacidae > Tringa > Tringa tobata. The sequence continues at coordinate 35,303,124 of JAHREE010000279.1, forward strand.
TTTTTTCTTCAGATGAACGGGAGTGTGGGAAACAGGGTAGAAAACAGCTTGCTTACCATTTTCTGCCTCTTGCTCTCAGGCAAGGAGAAGAGTGGGAGGAGAGAGTTGGTACCTTTAGCTTTTGGGAATTTGCAGGAGAACAGGGAATCTGTAGAAGTGATGGAAGGAGAGACTTCTTAGAAGCCCAGAGAGGCTTCTGGAGAACATGTTCGGTTGAGGAAAGCACTGAGAAGTGCTGGTGTACAAAGCAGAGACTTGGCCCCTAACGCTGCAGGTAGTTAGGGGGAGGTTTGTGCAAAGCTTCTAAATGCTTCACTTGGCAATTCTGAATTTTCACTATTTGTAGATATATTATGTGTTATAATAAAGTATTAGATCCAGGGTTCAGTGTTGTTTGGTGCCTTTTGCTGTGCCCACCTAAAGGGAAAGAAGGTGGAGGCCAGCTGGCTGATGGCCCTGTCGTGCCACCAAACCTCAATTTGTGACTGTTTAGGCTAAGATCAAAAGCTTTTCCATTCCCAGGCAAGAGGAAGCAGCTATGACAAACTCAAGAGTCCCTAAGGACCACCTGGATCCTCTTCTAGAGAGAACAGCATGTCTGGAGAGGCTGTTACAAAGCCATTACATGGAAGAACTGTCTGTTTTCCCATCAGGACATGGACAAGCCTGGCTTATCTGATGATTTGTGAGAGAAACTGGAGGCAGGATAGAAGCCCTCGGGAGGGGGAGAGGTAGCCAAACGTATGTGGCTTTTGGCGTGGAATAAAGTCTTCTTTTCCTCAGTGTGGAGCTTCTGAACTGCTCCATGGAAGGAAGATCAAAAGATTTCCTGCTGGGAAAGGTGTCAGGATGGTTTCTGTATTGTTTTGAGCTTCCAGACTCCTAGAAAAAGATTTCAGTAGATCTGCCTTGGTGATTCAAACCCCAAAGCTTTAATCTTTTCTTGGGAACGACTTCTTGCCAGTTTAGTGAATGAAGTAAATGGAAGGAGCAAAATCTTGGGTATGAGCAAAAATAGGGCCCTTTTATCCTTGCAGGAGATGAGGAAGGCTGTGGAAACCAAGTAATTGGAAAACCAATAAAAAAAAAAGATCGCTTCTGTTACACGGGCATAGTTGCCTCTAAGACAACTTTTGATTTTACAAACAAAGGTGTCAGAATTAAATGTTTTATTGGACCAGGGTAAGAACTGGCTATCCTTTTTGAAAGCTCAGTTGGTTGCTGAAGTAGTTCTTTACCACGGGGCTTGCGAAACGTCTGCAGTCCTGGTTACAGGTCCACAGCAGCCTTTTCTTAGTGTGCTTGTTTAACCAGAAGAAAAGGATGTACAGAAACT
>JAHREE010000279.1:35304843-35332354 GCA_033628505.1 Tringa tobata
ACCTTTGACAGCGTAAAAAAATAAATAAATTAAAAAAATTAAAAATATCACCATTCAAGAAACAGCGGCGGGCTTCTCCACAAGGGGTATTTTGTTGCTGTGCCCGCAGTTAGTGCCCTAGAAATCTCCTCCCATCCCCAGTGGGAGCGCCCTGCTCCCTGCTCTTCCGCAGCTTCCTTTTTTTTCTCTTTTCGCTTTCACATGCGTTACATCATTTGGTTGGGAGGATGTTTGGTTTATGCTGACTGCATACCTGATGCAGCTACTCATTTGAGCGCTTGGTCTCTATGCCAATAAACAATATACCTTGGCAGTGCCCAGCATTTTTTCCCAGTGAATGTGTCAATGGTTGCAGGGACTGGATGACAAGAAAAACTCATGGATGATCTTGAAATAAGATACACCACCTTTTATTTTTTTTAATTTTTTAATTTTTATTTTTACACTTTGTAGCTATTGTGTCCAACGATTCTATCAAGGCCAATACCATAAGTTTTCTCAGAAGAAAACTCTATGCAGCCATAATTCAGCAGTTCAATGAACTCTTTTGTTTTAAACCTCAGTATTAGTTCGCTGAATCCATTTATCAATAGAACAGGCTATTTCGCTAGAAAGATCTAAAAGAGTGATAATTAACTCTGTTGCTGGTTCTGTCTGTCTGTCTTTTGTCCGATGGAGTCTGGAAGCAACTTAATAGAATATAAAGTATTTAAAATTTCATTATCTAAAATTGCTTTCCCTAATTCCATTCACTTTGCATGTTGCAACACTGAATTAGCGTGTATTCTGTTCAGAGCTGCTAATGAACTACGTTCCATTTACCTGGGTACTCCTAGACTTCTCTAATAAAGTCATGAACTAATAAACTTCAGAGTTGAGGTACAGCAGATGTATCTGGAAAAGTGTCTGGTAATAATGGACTGATCTTCATCTGTTTTGTTACAAACAACATGGAAAAAGAGTCTGGACTATGGGGTTTTTTGAGGGAAAGGGATCTTTTTTGATATTTTGATATTGATATAATTTTCTAGCTAGATCTTTTTGCCACTTGGGTTCACATCATCCACTTATTGTGTTAATGCAACATTTCTCAAGCAATCCTTTTAATACTTACAATTTCATAAATACAAATATGAATATCTCTTTCATTAGAGAATTCATAGTCCTTTTATCATGCTTTGTCTTAAAGAAACTGTTTTATTATGCAAATAAATATGGATGGTATCTGCCATTTGAAATGCTTTTAACCATCAGTCTGAATGTAAAACCCTAGTGCTTTTTGAGGTAAAAATAGATTGTCAGAAAAGCTATATGAATAATTAATTAAAAAACCACTTTGCTGAACCAAATTGTTTTACATGAAAATTATGCAATATGTATGGCTAACAGAAAATAATTGAGGGAAATTTAACTTTTGTATTGTGAATGTAATTTTTTTTGGTAACCTCTGAAAGGAGTGGGTAAGGTGGGATTCGTGTCACTTCATTTCACTGATACAAAGGTGAGTCATCTACCTTGTCACCCAAGCTCCCTCTATAGCCAGTGGAAAGAAAAAGGTGCAAAGCAATTTGTCCAAAGCAATTTGTCCCCTTTCCCCCTTGTCTTTTGGGCGTCCCTTTTCTTTTTTATCACTTCCTAACATTTGGTCAGATTTTATTTTATCCACGTGACAATCAGTTGGCAATGGGACTGGCCAAGACAGAGCCTGATGGAGCAGTTTGCTGTTGATGCCAGAGGTTTCTGTAGAATATTGCTGCTTTCCTTCTCCTCCCTCTTCCCTGTAATTTAGTTTTCGGGTGTTCATTAGCCATTCTGAGGTGGGTTCATTCTCTCCTGCTGTAATATATATAATTTCTCCGGATGCTCGGGGTGATCTCCTCTGCTTCCAAAAAGGGGACTGTATTGGTGCTCGGTAGGGAGGGAATTACCGAGTCTAACCGAGTATTTAGGTCACCTGGTGAAACGCTGTATTAATTACCTTAGAAAAGCAGGTTAAATAAGAACCCGAACAAGGTAGCTGTGTACTTGGATAGCAAGAACAATTCACTCAAATAACTCTCTGAGTGCTCACGGTTTCCCTCACTGTTCAAGGCAAATCTCACAGATCTAATCTTTCCCATGCCCTTTTCCACTACATGAAAATGACTTTTGGTAGGGCAGTTCTACCAGTTTAAGACTGCTGTGTGGAAGTACAAAGTGTCAAGCGTTTCGTGATTGATTTTGTTAATATCTTCATGGAAAGTATGAATCAAAATAGCATGGGAAAGAGAATTGTATTTTTGTTCACTAAGTATATTGGTGGATTGAATTTACACAAGGCTTAGGAGCTCGGCTGACTTCTGCAGGAGCGCAGGCACTGTACGTTAGGCATTAAAAAAGGATGCTCGCAAAACTGGGAAAATGCATTTTGTAATGAACACCTGAGCCATTCCACTTCGCTTATAGATAAGTAAATAGATAATATGTGTAGATGAGGCACCTTTAGTGAGAACAAAGGCAAGCGCAGCTCTTTGATGATGGAATATAAATAATGTTTTTCTTTATTAGAAGATTGCTTTAATCAACTGCTGGCTTAGACAAGGAAAAATGATTTTTTTTAAAAATATAGGTGTTAATTAAAAAAATGTCAGTGGGAGGTTTTAGGATGCATAGACAAGTCAAGGTGTCAGGTGTCAAACAGGTTGAGGTGAACTTGGGAGGCAGGGGGCTTTAATAAAAGTTCCAGTATTTCCACTTTTTCATGTTTCTTCCGTGCTTTTTCTCCCTCATCCTTCTTTTCAGTGCTTTTGCACTTAAAATCACCTGTGCCATTGCATCCACCCTCCCTGTTCTGTGTTTTGGGTTCCTACCTGTATCACTTGTGCCTTTAATGTTTTATCCTTCAATTGCCCATAGGATAGAGGTCATCCTCTGCAGGAAGGCTGTTGTGTGAACGTGAAGGGTGCTGGGGGATGAGCAGGAGTGCTTTCTTTTTTTGTGTTTCATTTCTTCTTTCCATAGCCCCCGTCTCTTTCCAGACCCAGGGTAGGAAGCAAGGAGGAGCAGAAGGAGTGGCTGCTCCCTTCTTCGAGCTCCTGGCTGGTTCCATCTCACGGTGTCTCCCCGCTTCAAACCTCACCAATACTGATAAGAAATGCAGATGTTTAAAAATATCTCAGATAGATAGCTGAAAATGTTTTGAGTGTAGCTTGCTATTTACTCGTAGATGGAAATTTTCTTTTCCTTCAAAGTGTCGTGCTCATGGAACATCCCAAACGGGAAGCTCAAAATATTGCTTTATATAGAAACATTTTGCTGTGCAGTTTAGCCAATCGGGTGAATTCTTTCTATATTAGATTATGTGGGGAGTGATAAATCTGACTGAGGGCAGTGGCATATAAAAACCTTGGGAAGCAGAATAGTCACAGTACACACTCGAAATCTTGTACTTAGCAGATTTGTGAGGAAACTTCTGGGAAATAAGAATTAGACTAGACTTGTGTTTTTGTTGAAGACGTAGTTCTAGAGAATCAGTGAAGCAGTAAGTATTGTAAGAAAATTAAGCCTGCAAACTATAAGTGTATATCTGTAGAATCAGATTTCTATGTAAAGGCAAATGTGTCTAAGAATGATAGATTTTAACTGAGCTAATTTCAGCACTAGCATTTAAGTTCAGTAAACTTGTGCAGTGAGCATTGTTTCTTCTAAAATAGATTTGTTTTATAATTGTCATTATATTGGAGGAAATCACGTTGGTTTCAGTATTTCTCAGCTTTCTGGTCTTGTGTCTATTTATGCTTTATCTTTTGTTGCATTTTTATAATATTTTTTGTATTAATCTACAGCTGACTCTCTCTTTGTAATGTATGCTGTTATCTGTAACTGGTTTATTTTAATAATATGCAGTGGATGCCTAGTTCTTCTTGCAGCACCTGTTGTGTTAAATTTTCTTTACTTTGAGGTATATGAATGTAACTTACCTGAAACCATCTCCCCCTCTTCCACATAATGTTTTCTTCTCAAACTTTTCATACTAACAATAGCGAAGATCCAGAATATTGCTTTGTAAGAATCAAACTTAGAATTTTGTATTGCTGCTGGAGGTACAAAAATATTTTCCTAGTTTTATTTTGATCCCCGTTTCTGTGAAGATGAAAATGATTAGCTATGAACACTTAGTGTAAAACATTGCATAATGAGTTATTACAAGAGAAATGCTCGATGGTTTGTGTCTGCCTTCATACTAATTTTCTTAATTATAATGTCAATTTTCAGAAAGTACATTTTGGCAAGAGCTAGATCATCAGCTTCCTCTTGAAGCTTTTTACTCAAAAGACAGATACTTGGGAATCGTACTTTACTAAAATAACTATGTACTTGACATTGCAAGAACAGGTATTTAGAACCTATCAAGAAGAGCATTATACTGTGTTGCTGAATACTTACTGATATGTACCGGGAGATAAATTGGTAGCTTAAAATGTCTCATTTTCAAAGCACAAAGCAGCAAGATAACAGTTGCCTGTTGAACACACAGCTGCTTTCTTCTTATACTTAAGTTACTTTAAAATGTGACTATTAAATGGCAACTTTTAGCATAGTATAGCATTAAATAATTCAATAGTTTTGATTTATCATTTCTATTACAATCTGTATTGCACCGTCTGCATTGCTATGAAGCAGAAATGTGCTCTGGATATCACCATCATCAAAAATATCTTCTTTAAATTGTTCATTTCATTAAACAGTTCTAGTAAAAAGCCATAAAATATGAAGCCTAAAATTAAGTCAAAGAAAAAAAAAATCCAGTCTCAGTCTTCACTAAGTTTCCCGCTTAAGTAGTAAAAAAATGGGAAGCCCAGTTGCAATCAGTGAGTATGTCCTGGAAGTTACTGACAGCACAAAAGCATCCCCACAGGAGAAGGGGATTATTTTATATTATCATATCTTGTTATATATTATCATATAGATGATATGACCAATTTCTCAAAGATTAAGGCAGATTAAGCGCAAGGGTTGTAACTGGGATGCTTAGGTGGTGATGGAAGATTAGCTTGGTAGGATGCAGAGTGAAAATGCAGATAAAGAAAAGAAGGGGAAAACCTGAAATGAACCCATCAAAAAGGCTCACGGGGAAAATGCATTGCACTGTTTGCAGAAGGGAATTTTGATTAATTCAAACTTGTATCAAAGCTATGAAAACCAGCAAGCTCCATTACACAGTGGAGCTCCTCCTGGTCCTGTGTTTGGTATGTCTGCCTTGCCGAAGAAATTACTCCAGTGGTGTTAACTAACGTGGTTACATGGCTTGCCAACATGTTTGAAAATACCATCTGATTTTCCCTCACCTCAGCTTCACTGAACCGGATACTTTAATTACAGAGTTTACCATTTTTCCCTAGTTTGGGCAGAGCTTTACAAAGCCACTAGGAATTGTACTTTCCTCTGATTTAAAGTGAGGTTTTGCCAGCTATTTTTCTTTTGTGTCCTCATTGCAGTGTTTTGCGCTCAAACTACCAGTATGGTGAAGCCCTCTTGATTCTCTTCACCATCCAGAGATGAAATGCCATTAATAAATTTATGCCTCCCACTATGGTCTCCTTCTATGACTTTTTTTTTTTTTTTTTGATGTTGCCATTTGCTCCTCTTAGTTACACTGGTGCAGTTTTATGGTTCACTCTGTAAATTAGATTTTTGACATGGTCTGGGCTGAAAGTAACTTTTTAAAAGATTTATTTTTTTTATTTAACCTCAATCATTTCATTGATCTAGCTTGCATCAGCAGGTGGTGGTGAAATGCAATGTATTGGTAATGGGGATTGGGAAGGAGAGAATGAGCATCTTCAGGCTGAGTTTGCATGCAGGAGCCAACCTGTTGTGCAACCAAGTGAAGTTTCCTACCTTGGCAGGAGAGAGAGGAAGATGCCTCCGAAGGCCTCCAGAGGGAGATCCTGTCCACCTCAGTTGAGGTGCCTCAACTTTAAAGGGGATTCAGAATAAGACTTATAGTATCATTAAGATTACCAGTAAATTCTTTAGCAGCTGCTGCAACTCCATCGTTTAAAAAACCCAACATATATATAAAATTAAGTGGATTGATTTTCTATTAAAAAAAATCTGTATAAGTTTCCTTAATCCTAATAGTCAAATTTTTAGTTTAACCGTACGATGCTAAATTTCACTTCTCCTCAGTTCAGATATTCCTATTTATAAACTAAAAATTCCATCACCCTAAATGTATGTGAAACAAGGGAATATGTTTTATTTTTCATCTGCGTAGCTCTATGTCGATATCCAGATTGCTATTTAAGGAAATAAACTGTAAAGTAAGGCAAAACAGCTAAAAATAGGACCCACTAACTAATACCCGCTCATCCAAGTAGAACATGTGGAAAACTTCCGTTGAGTGTGCTGGAGATTAATTTTGCAAAAAAAAAAAAAAAATAATCATGTTAAACTGGGGATAAACACAGCACTTTAACAGAGGAGGGGGGAGCTACGTCAGCCTATTAGTTTAAAAGTAGAAAGGAAACGGGGAAAGGAAGAGGGAGGTTTGTGCAGCTCGTGTGGTGAACTTGACCTGGCTCAGAAATAATCGGGGAAAAAAATTGGGAAGCGGAACCAAGTGAGAAAAAAGCCGGGATGTTCGTTCAGGGATTCTTGGCTGCGTCTGTACGTCTGTCGTTTTCGTGCCATCTCAGCCCGGTGACGAGCTTAGATGGAGTATCTCTGGTTGAGTGATTGGAATTTGGGGAAATAAATTGGAAATTTCATGATGCCTGTACAAATGCACCATCAGAGCAAATACTTTAATTCTGTTTTTTAAGCTTTTTGCACACACTTCTGTTTTTTTTAATCTCTTTTTTTTTTCCCCAAGCAAATATTTTCTTCTGGATATAGATATTCTGCCCACTCATGCTAAGAAGTATTTTCTTGCATTATTAAGTCTAATTAAAAAAGGTCGGGTAGAGAAGAAACAATCTGTTTTAAAATGATATTGGGGGAAAAAAAAAAGAAACCAAACAGATTAATTAAAAGTAAGTGTATTTTGTTGAAAGGGCAGAAGACTAGATGGAATGAGTAAGAGGGAAAGGTGTGATCTGCCTTACCAGTGCTGGTTGTTATAACCGAGCAAGTTGGGACAGACCCGCAGTGCACCAGGAAGTGAAAACCAATTAATTGTAGAGCATGAATTGTGTGGGAAAGGGAATAAAGTCCAATCTTTCCGCTTCATTTAACCCAAATGCTGAAATTTGTACAAAGGCCAGGTTTAATTGCCATCCTGCTCTATCACTCGAGCAGGGATAGGGTTAAAATTTCCATCCAAATAATGTAGTATTTTAGCAGTGGAGTAGATTCCGGTATCTTGAGTTCTGTTGTTAATTTAATTCACAATTTAATAAGCATACCTCCTTATTTCGGGGCTCTTGATAGTATGATCAGCCTTCACCACTAGGCTCGGTTCTGCTTCTATAAATGTGAACAGTTTTGATACACAAGACAAAAAGGAAGAATTTTTGCCAACCATTTTCATATCTCTGATTCTTTCAGCAAACTACTTTTGAAGAAAGTTTCATTTATCCCTTTTTACAGGATATTGACCTGCTGTTCAGGGGAACAATTTCAGCTTGTACATGATCTAAAACACAGAGGGAAATTTATTCTCTGCAAATTAGATGACTGTTACACATTGAGCAGACACTGGGGACTGGCATATTTTATTTCTCATGAGATTTTTTTATTTTTTTTAATTTTAAATTTAAAACTTGTCCTAACCAGATTACCAAGGAATGTTTGCTTGTTCATCCAGGAGGAGAACACCTGTACGCATGGGACCGTATATATAGTAACTGTACCTAAAATTCATGTTGTACTGAGGCATTTTACAGTGTATGAGATTCTGATGCACAGAACTGAGCCAGCTGACCGTGCTGATCAATAAAACCAAGAAACATGCATCGCTTGAGATAGAATTGTGTTTACAATTTGTAAAGGAAAGAAATAAAATTGATGAATGGGTGCAAGGAAAAAGCAGTGACTTGTAGGAAATAGTCACTCTGGAGGCAGGGAGCTCTTGCTATTTGTTGTGATTACTCTGCTTTAATAATTATAACTCCTTCCATGTTAATTCAGAAACCAGATGTTAAGTTGATGAGAACGAATCCATTGTTATGTTTTGCCAGGTCTGTTGTGAATTTTTTGTTCAGCTTGGGTAAATAAAGTCCCAGTGCAGTTAGTGAAAACCTTGGGGTGGGATTCAGATGAAGCCCCCAGACTCTGCTTGACTTCCCTTAGTGCATTCCACGGCTGGATGAAACCCCACATCTGTGAAATGGGGGCGATAACCCTTCCATCTCCCCGAGAGGTGGGAGCGCTTCTGAAGTGCATCCGATGGGATGGTCTAGTGACTTGGAGATAACCTGGTACTGCACCCTTTCCTCAGATTCACTGCTTGTTTTAATTTTTTAAAGTCATTTACTTATGCTCTTCTTTTGCTCATCTACTTCACCTGCTGCCTGTTTGTGATGAAAAGCGGGGAGTCAGCACGTGACGTGGAGTAAAAAGCCTGTGTTTTCAAGAAATGGATGATTTTAAAGTATGAGATGGCGAGTGTGATGTAGGGGTAGAATCTGAGAGCTTAATTTTCTTCCAGTGTAAGTAATACTTAAAGCTGATATTCCTTGTTTTGTAAGTGCTTTCAGTTTTCACATTTTTCTCTTATGGTTTGATAGCTTGAAATAAATTTAACAGTTGAATGAAGTAATATAATGCAGAGGTTAACTTAGAAATGTAGAGAGGCCAGCACATAATTCCTACAAGTCAAAAAAGGAAGAGTTTTTCCTTTGCTTCAATTAAGTTTCAGATAGTCACTTTCATAAATTTCTAAGCTGTGGCCTATGAATTAATTAATGCCTTTTGGGGCTTTGGAGACAGGAATCCAGTGTAGTAGCTCTCCTCATTTCCCAGCTTGTCAGTACAGAGCAGCAATGTGAAAAAGAGAACTGGAAATAAAAGTGGTTAATGCACTCTACTGTGGGAACACGTAACAGTCCAGATTATATTAATTATATATTAATAAATAATATATTATTTATTAGCTGGTTCTCTTCAGCCAAACAATCTTATTCTTGGGATGCAAATTTTGAGAAAGAGACGTGACTGAGATTTTATGTGTATGCACATATATAAGTATATATACATATATGCATATTGTATATTAAAGTGTAGTTTTTATAATACATTATATATTATATACAGTTGTATATTTTTGAGATTTTGCGTTATATACATACGTAGCTATTTTTATACATACGCAAACTGTACACAGACACATACACATATGTGTATTTATATGTATCTGTGCACACTATATGTGTATATTAGACATGCATGGAATTTTTTAGGAGATTTAAGGGATTTGGACATGTTATCCCAGAAGAGGAGCATGTGTTTGGTTTTGTTTCACGTTTTTCCCACTCTTTTTTTTCACCCCAAAAACCATTGAGGTGAATCAACATGTAGTGTCATCCCTGCTTTATCTCAAAAAAGAGAAAATTGTTTGGACATTAATGTTGGTTTGAAAGGCCATGTCTTCTTTGCAGTTTTTAAACAGATGTGTAATTGGTGGATAGGGTTGGCTGCTTTCTGTCAATATTCTGTCAGTCACTACAGCTGTGAGCTGGCAGGATCTTCTGGATCATGGTTGTTTTCTAATTATCCATTTCCAGCATCTTCTCTTTTTATTTAATTGAATTTGTCCCTCTTTTTTTTTTTTTTTGGGTATGGTTAGGACTGAGTTATTAGCCATGTAGCTGTACCCTAAGTTTCTTAATTTTTCTTCTTGATGCATATGTGTTGTAGATAAGTATCTGCTTAGATACTACTCAGTAGTAACCCATTTTCCATCTTTTTGGGGGGATTGCCTAGCTAGTTGAGTCTGGTAGGGAAAGAGTAAACAGAATTGTGACTTGAAATGGTCTTACTGTATTCACTGGGATGCTGTGAGTGCATTGTAAGCAAATATTAAAACCAGTGAAGAGGGTCTGAGAGTAAATGCCTTTTCTTAAATATATTGCTGATATACCTGTACAAGATCCAGCAAAGGAGTCGGTGAAGTAAGATAATCAGATTGATAAAAGGATGTTTCCTTTTCATAAATCTACTTGATTTAGGGATCTCAAATATTTTTAATGATCTCAGAAACTGTAAGCCTTTTCTACTAAACTGTAGAATTTTTACAGGTTAGTTAGTACAGTGTTCCACCATAATCAAGCCAACTCCGCTATTATTCATGGGTTTGTATCCTGCTTGCTTTCCATCTACAATGCCTTTACCTCTAGCCCACAATCCTTTCCAAAACTGGTTGTGTGCTAAGTTAAAAGGTATGCAAACCTTAGTCTGATCTCTAGCTCAAATTTAAACTGTTATGCAATATATTCTGGGTGGTGTGAAAAGATAATTTGTGTGGTGTATTTTTGATCATCGCATTTAATTTTATTTTGCTTATAACCTACTGAATGATATTGCTTATCATCTACCTTAATTTTGCTCATTTATTTTGCTCATAATCTACCTTGATAATTTTTAGTGAAAAAAAGCTTTAAAAAACTTGGTTTTATCTGCGCCTGTTTTTGTTTGCTTTTCGCAGCACTGTATTAGGAACTGTAGGGCAGTATATACACTCTTAGCATTAGTCGGAGATGGTTCATCTAGTTTTCACATCTTTGCATCTAAATTTCCATATTTATTCTAAATTTCTGTTGAAAAGTTAAGAGAGTTTTATAATTTTCCGTTTAACTTGCTAGGGAGTTTTTATGCACTGAGACCGCAATTAAGGCACGTTTGTATTAGGCAAAAAAAAGAGGTGTACCTTTAATAACCACAAAATTTGAAATTATCTATTCCCAAATTATTTGTTTTGCACTTCACTTACGTAAATTGAAACGTATTGCTGAAATTTAGTTGAAACTTTCGGTGATTAAAAACCCCCTTTAAATTTCCTCCCCTTAGTAGTTAGTACCTCTTAATTAAAGTGAAAGTAAGTTGATTTCCCGCCTGCTCAGTCTTTAGCTTCAGAAATTCTTTTAAATGTAAGACTTGATTGCCACTTGTCCTTAGTCCTTGCAATTGAAGTGAGTTACTAAGTCATACAGTTATTTGTTACTTGGAGAAAGCTCTAGTTAACATTTGTAAGAGTAATTTTTTTTTTTTTAATATCTCCCATTTTGCCTAGAAGTGCTGGAAACCAGTATCTGTTTTTCATTTGTAGGATTTGTGGACATTTAACATCTCTGTTAAAAGTGAAATTAGGCAAATAAATTAGAAAGTGAATTAGAAAAATGTTAGCCATAAATCTCTTTAAATGTGAGTTTTCAACTGGTCGATAGACTGTATTAGAACAACTTTATAAAGTTTGAAAGCTGTCTTTGGGTACAACAGTTTAATAAATGATCAGTTTCTCAGTTATCTTCTGTATTAGTTTTGTGTCTTCTGTGTTGCATTCGTATATGTACAGCAACAGAGACTTTTACCTACCAGCTGGTAGGATCTGGAGGAAAGTCATCCATGTAATCTTAATCTTACTTTTCTCTAAGAAAAAATACATGTTTAAATTGCTAGAATAATCTATTCAAACAGTCTTATTTTTTAAATTAATTTCAACTCACTGATGTTCAGTTATTATTTTGCATACAATTCCTTTGATATCCGTGGGTTTTTTTAACTGTCAAATTGATGTTTGGGTAGAGAAGCTGCTTGTAAATATAGAGTGACATAAAAATGTAAATTCTCCAATGATAGCAAAACTATTTTTAAAACTCTGCTTTAATGTTTCAATGATTTACTTTGAGGAACAAACACTTCATTTTTAAACATCCTGCTAGATACAGCTTTTAGCAAAGGAGCTGGACTGTGGCTCTACACGCGTCTCCTCGCTGCTCTCGGATGCTGAATGTCCAGATACCTTCTCTTTTGAGCGTACGACCCTATTTTCAGCTTGTGAGGGTATGTGAAAGCTGACATATGTCACAAACTCGCCTGCAATGATCTGAAGCATGAGATTAAAGGCTGACTGTCCCCAGTAGAAAGAGTATTTGACATTCTCGACTTCATCAGACACATGACTGTACGTTTTGAAAAGAGTTTAAAATTACATTGCTTGAAATAGTCAATCTGTCAGCTCATTTACTTGGCCCATGTAATTTGTCTAATGAAGAAAACGTGCAAGAAATCCAAGAGAGAATGTGGGTTTTTTATCATTGACCAAGTTGATCTGAGATTTCCAGCTCTTCACAATTATTGACGTTGAGATTTTTATAGATGATAATTAATTTTTTTCTTAAAAATAATTCAGATATATTTGACTTAAGCACTGAATCGTATATAGAACAGCAGAAAATACTCCTTTCTCCAGAATGGTCTAATTTAGTCCTGTTATTTCTATGTGTGTGTTTTTGTGGGTGATCATGATCTTCTCTTCTTGTTCTCTCTGTCTTTACTATTAACCGTCAAATGTGTGAATTGACATAGTCCCTCCCTTCTGAAACTGAGAACGCAGCAGCTCAGAGGAAACAGCAGTTTACACTTCTTTTTAGCAGTCTGCTGAGGCCTGACTGCTAAAATACAAATAAAGACTGTTTCTGCTGCTTCGGTCCTAATCTTAATATTCTTTATTAAAGAAGCAGAATGTGAGAAATAAGTGGTTCGAGCCTGAAGTTTCCTGATTGAACATATTGATTATTCCTGTCCAAAGGGAAGAAGTAGCTAGGCAAGCTAGAAGCAAAAGAGGAGTGAGCAGAGTGATAGACGTGTATAATGCACACATGCAAAAATCCCAAGAGTATGAAAAATAATGATGAAAACCTACAGTGGGTAGTAGCAGATAAACCCTAGGTCTTTATCTATTTATCACCCTTTTGTGGTGACTCTAATCCCTGCGTTGGGTGCATCATCGAGCTCTTTGGCAATTTGTATGCAGACAGGATTCTGCAAAAACAAGTCGTCTGCTTGGTTTTTTGCTGTCAGGATGGGCTTTCATCTGCCTTGATCAAAGTAAATCCCAAAGTTTACCTCTAACCAAAACCCTGAATCTAAATATTACATTTATAATTAGCTTTTGTGTTCATTAGTTGGTTTGGGGGGAGTGTTTGGTTCATGTTTTGGGTTGGGTTTTTTTTGTTGGTGGTTGTTTTTGTTGTTGTTGGTTTTATTTTTTTTTTTTTAATTAAACTAAGATACAGTATTTTTCATGCAGAGAATCCAGTTGACATTTGGTAAGAATGAATCTCTGGTGGGGGAAAACAGATAATGGAGTTGTAACCCGGGGAGAGAACTGGCAAAGAAGAGCAAACGGAAATGGCAAGTGTACAGGTCATGCTACCCAGTAATGGGGGGTGGGGGGGAAGAAAAGCAAAGGAGAAATGAGTTTGGACCAGGAAATGTGACAGTCAGAGGTAATATTAATCTTCCCTAACATTGAGCTGGTCACTTCCACTTTGTAATCAGTGGAGAGAAATGGGCACCTTTAGGTTGGCGTCTGGCCTGGTTTAGGTGCCTCCTGAAGTAGGATAAAGTACATCAAACGGTAGAAAAACCTTTTCTCCCTTGTCTGCCCAGGCAAGGCAAGGTGATGGGGATAGGCTGGGCTGGATCCCACATTACTGCCTGCATCAGCTTTTGCAAGGGTAACAAAAGGGTATCAAAAAAGGTGCTTTGCTCACAGACGATTTTTACTGTGTCGCTTAAAGTCAAGCTTGTGGTATCATCACAGGTAGCATTCTGAATTACAAAGGAAGCAGCCTAATGACTCACAAAATGAAAGTCATTAGAGGAAAAAGTCTTACAGCCTCCAACAATAGGGAGAAACCTAATGAAGTGATGACAGAGGGTGAAATAACATTTTCCAACTTTATCTTGTTAGTAGAATTCATCCCATCCTTCCAAAGAGGATGTATCTTCCGTGTGTTTACCAAGCCCGTGCTGAAAGCACAGTTAAACACCAGCCAGTTTTTTTTTCTTGAGTGTATTAGACTAGAGAAAGAGCCTGCACGTTTTTTTGTGACCGAATAATCTATTGACTACGTTATTCCTATGCTTGATTTGAAGATGAGAGATGGTTTCCTCTTGCACAGTGTTGGGTAGCTTTTCTTTCCTGTACCACTGCTGGGGCAGATTTACGAGGTGGACAAAGGACACACTAGTCTCCTTTTTTGCTACCATTAGTGTGTGGACTGCTGATGATCATAAGAGGATCAACTATATAGTGGTTCTCCTTGTCCAGGTTGTGTCTGCATCCAGCTGTGTCACTTCTGTGTTCTGCAATTCCTATTACACCCCCAACTGTTTTTTAGGGCCAGCTGAGAACTTGATCGTGGTTCTCAAAAACATTAATGGACCAAGTCATAGCTGTATCAGAGACTGCCTTCTGTCTATACTTAACAAAATAAATTTCATTCTAGAAGCTAATCGGACGTTGGGGGAAAGTGCTTGCATTTCAGGAAGGAGTTTGTAGGCTAAGGATGTGCATTTTGTCCTCGTCCCAAGAGAAGACTAGATGTGCAGAGGCACGCAGATGTAATTTCCCTGTTGAGTCATTAGCAACACGGTTGCTGGCTGTTTTAGGACAATCTAATGGTATATTGATGTTTCAGAGCAATGAATCTCCTACAATTCAGAGCCAAATCAAACCTGTTGAATGCATTTAAATAATTAAACTTTTGAAGAAAGATGCCTCTGTGTGGATGTTTCGTGAATGCCAAGAGGATGATTTGACAGGATCACTGAAAACTAAGTCATTCACACACACAGCTTTGAAACAATTAGTCATCATCCTGTATAGTCCACATTTTTAGATTTTTTTAAACGCTCCTTGATGTAATTCTGCTGAAGGGGGGGGAGGGCTGCTTATTTACTGGGTTTAATACTTTGAGCACCAGAGCAAGGAGGTTTCAGTGTTGTACATTACACAGAGCTTGGGGAGTTTGACTGGTTTCCCACATACACAGAGCTGTTTGAATCTGCATCGTAGAATATTTTCCATAGAAACCTCCACGGAGATTTCCTTGTACAGTTTACTTTGTAGTGCAACACTTAGGATCAACATTGTGATGGTTTTCTGTGGCAGGGGCTGCGCTTTTGGTAGCTACTGATTCAGAGGTTGTGTCTCTCTTTTTCTTCTGAATTTGAGCTCCTAGCTGCTTCCCTCTTGTTTCCCTGCCTTATCATTGGGGAAAAAAAAAACAACCCCAAACCTATGAAAGAAGTGATACAGCCTCAGGCAACGTTATTTTAATTGCACAGGGTTGGTAGATCAGGAAGAGTGTGGGATGGGAAAGGAAAGAAATTAGGTCAACATTGCAGGGATGTGGAAGTATCGTTTCACTGAGGTGAATTTGGGATTTGCACGTTATCAGGCCCTAGGCTGCTGCTGCTGATGAACTATGCTTTTAATTATTTTTCAAGGGCACCACGAGTCTTGCGGTTGATGTCCTTTTATGCTAGACTAGGTTGCCTAACACTTTTCATGATAAAAGATTTTTGTACCTCTAGTATTTTTTTTTTTAAATGACATTCTATTAATTCTATTATTTACTGCAGGTCTTTGGAATTCAGCGGAGATAACCGCAGAGCCAAAAAGAAGTGCTTTTTTCTGTGTTGCTTGAAATCCTAGAGTGTTTTTTTTTTTTTTTTTAGCTCAGTTACAAAAGATTGAAAACAGATATTCTTTTTCTCTTGTTGCTTTTGTTGTCTGCAGAATTTTGGCAGCTTGTCAAAACACTGCCTGAGCACAAATATTCTTATCAAAATCTGGTCCCGGGCTGCTGTCAGCAGTGCACGGGGCTTTACTGGGAAGGAGGGGAACGGTGACACCGGGAAGAAGAAACTGTGAGAAGGGCAGGGTTTTTTTATTTAGTAATACGTGGTTAACAGATGAGCCGGGCTCAAGAAGTTTGGTAAGGGTGAGGGCAAGATGCTGGGGGTGTAGTTTGAAGGTACCATGTCTCACCTGACAGAGCACCGTGTGTGTAGGGAATGAAGCTGGAGATTACAAGGTCAGGTAGGCTGTTCTTGTGAATGAGATGAATGGTATACCAAGGGGGGCTGTCTTGCTTCCTCTGTAAAGGATTAGTTAAAGTGCTTTTAGGATGGATGGTCACTAAAATTGCAAGTCATCCCCTTTTTGGCTGTTATTTATGGCAGAATTGGATTTATTGCACTTCTCCTGAGGTCCATGGGAATGTTAAATGCTAAGTCCATCTGTGATCTACAGGAACGAGCAATCTGTGAATCTGTGACTGGAGACACGTTCTGAAGTTCTGCCCTCTGCTCCGTCAGTGATTCACTGTCCTTTTTTATAAAAGAAGAAAGGTAGCATGTTCTTATTCCATAGAGCAGATAAGAAGATAACATGCACTGATGCTTAAATGACATCACAGTGAAATGTGTCTTACTAATAGGAAATTAACAGTTCTGAAGCCAACATAAAGATGGGGTGGCATGGCATCCCCAAATGATCAGGATAAAAATAAAGACACAATTTTTTTGCTCTTTGAACATCTTGTATCCTGCTCACTGCCTCACCTGCCTGGAGTCAGGCTCCAGTGGGAAGAAATAGCATATCATTTTGTAATTACAGGTCTGTAAAAAATATGTATGTGATTTACAGAGCTAAATTATGATTGCTCAGCCAGACTATTCCAGTCTTAGTTTCTGAGTGCTTGACTTTGTCACTGAAAAAAGTGTTCAATGAACGCAATGTTATCATACTTCATTGAAATAAAGATAGAGACAGTATAAATATTTGTTTCTTTGTTCCTCTTTTTTTCCCTGTGATTGTAAAATGCTTCTCTTGCTCTGAATAGTAACATTTGTGTTGCTAGCGCTGATTGTATAATTAGGGCTTTTAATTTCCTGTATGAAAAATGGGAGTGGTTTTTATATTGTTTGTTGTTGTTTTGTGGAAATAGCAAAGTGTTACGGAATATAATTAGATGTCTCTGATGCCCTGTCTTATTCCAGGCAGTAGCATCTCTATTTGGTTTTCTATAAAGTCTGATTAGAAGTGGATATTTTGTCAGTTGCAAGGGGATCGTATCAAACTTTCTCTCAGGCTTCTTTCAGCTAAAGATGTTTACCAAGAAATTCTAGTAATAATTTTAGTAGGAAAGTTTGCTATTTATAGCTCAGCTCTCTGTTCGTACTCCTGTGGTTTTTTTTGTTGTTATGTTCCTAGAGAGCTTTAGGAATGGAGGAAAACACTTCTACCAAAGTATTGCTTATACAGGCTGCTTAATATACTACATACTATATGGTGAATGTTTAAACAGATTTTTTCATCTCCTCTTTATTCTGAGAAGATGACATTACCTGTTTAGAGGTGAGTACTCAGCAGAAAAAGCACTCTATGGTGCTAGTAGGGATGGCCAGCTTCTAGTTATAAACTCATGACCTCCTTACTCTCAGTTTTCTGAAGAATGTGACAGGTGTTCAGGATTTTCCAGTGTGCTCTGTATGGTAAGATTGATCCTCCTCTGTATTTAGTTTGTTCTTAGACAATAAGTCTTTCACTTAGCAAAAGAAAAGAAAGTTTCAGTGGAAGGGAAAAGATGTTAAAAGCTTGAAATCATGCTCTGATGTAAATTTCCTGCTCTTGCAGTGAAATCTCTGTGTTTACACTGTGAAGAATTGTTCTCCAAGCTGTCCATGGATATCCAAACCTGTTTGGCTGCTGAGTCACCATTTATTGTTTGATTAGACTGTTTCTTTATAAAACTCCCAGAGTTTTGTTACTTATTATAAAATAAGAATGATCCAATAGCCTGAAGATGCAGAGGAGGGAGAATATTGTCTTTGTCTTTTGATTTTATTTTACTTTTTACATTTTTTTTGCGAGGATAAATCAATTTTAGTCTGATTTAAAATAGAATTTGATTCTTTAGATGTGTGCTTGTCTATGGCACCTTAACTGAACATTGGAAGACTTCCTCATTGTAAGAGGAAGTGAAAGAGCAATTAATGTCTTTCTCTTTAACGTTTTTCATGTAATGATTTCCCATCTGTGCAGCCTCCAAATTCTTTCAGTTTTCTTGGCTGAGTTAGAACTTTCTTTCAATGGAAATTTGGGCACTGAAGGGCAGTTGGCAAAGGACAGAGTGTGGATGGGGGAAAGAAAAAGGAAAACAAAAGATGGAATAGAAAAGTCTTAGATCTTGCAGGTTGGTAACCAAGAGAGCTGGTCCTTTGGAACTGAACTTTTGATCACATCACTGAGACGGAGAAAAAAGAAATGTGTATTAATGAACATGTTTTGGACTAAGGTGATGTCCTAGAGCTTTCTTTTGTTTAGTTATATTCTACATTTTCCTTCTTTCCTTAATCACTTGACCCCTTTGTATAGAAAGCTCCATCAGGAAAATTTAGGTAATTGTAACCTATTGGGTGGATTTTATTCGGATTTCTTAGCTCTTTTAGAAGAAAATTAGTTGGTTTTATGACCAAAGAGATCTGGAAGATTAGTGTCATGAAAACACAAAATTCTTGTGGTGCTTAACTTGTTCCAGTGTACAGGCTTCAGACTTCTCTTAAAAATAGTTACACATGTTAAATTTGATATACATGACATACATACATGAGACTTTTAGACAATAACCTAAAGCAAAACTTTTCCAAGATGTATCCTACTCTGGCAAAAATTGCTGTACCAGACATCACATGCAAAGTAGAACTAGTTCTGACAATCCCCCACTTGAGTAACTACTAGAAGTATCATTCATTTTAAAATCAGCTCTGTTGTTGCTTGGGTTAGGAGAGGACACCAAAGAAATCAGTTTAAATCACAGATGATGTACCTCGTTTTGTTGATGTAATACAATAATCTCTGTCTCTTAACAATCAACTGTCCATAGCAACTGAATAGGATCACGCCATCTCTTCAATTCCTTCTTTTAGTCCTTTACATCCTTAAATTCCTTTGCAATATCTGCAGGCACAGCTTATACCTTTTGTTCTCAGGCAAATCTGTAGAATGATATGTCCTATAGCATGTTTTTCTTATACTTACTATTGACATTGCGATGTTTAATTGAAAAATCTGTTCAAATACCCGCTGATACTTGCTATTGTGAGAGCATATCTTTCAGTTATGACCTTCAAATTTATAAAGTTTGTAAATAACCCATATTACTTTTTTAAATGTTGCGTTTCTGTCTCTGTTTTCCCCAGGCTTTGATGATCTTAAAGATCTCTTCCAACCAAAATGATTGGATGATTCCTAGCCACTTTTACAACCACACAAGACTCACTTCCTATCCTGTGATGAGAATGTCATGAGCGATTGTTAAACAGTTTTAAAAGGTGTTGCTTTTGCTGTACCCACACATTTCCTACCGTACCGTATTTCTCAGTATTTTTCGTTATTCATTGGTTCTTCCTTTAATCCCTTTTTAAAGACAAGGATGATGTTTTTCTCTTTGGTCCTCCTGAGCTGCACTTCCCTGACTCCCTGACTTCTCAAAGGTTATTGTTGATGTTCTGGCATGAATTCTGTCAGACTGCAACCAAATGTTGAGAACTGATGTCTTTTGGCAGTCGTTTTTGGGAAGGCAGGCGAAGGGGTTTGGAGTCTGTACTTGTGAAACCACTGCTTGACAGTTTTAATTTTCCCTCCTCCCCCTTCTCCAGCAAGAGAAATCTTAATCTCCCTGGAGCAAAATAAGATCTACAGGGTTTTTTTTTTTTCCCCCCTTCATTGCAGTTTTTTCATCATGTATTAATTTTGTTTTAATGACTTGCTGCAAGTAGAAAGAAGTGATACAGTGGAAAAACATTTGAAGCAGAGTCTCGGTTCGAATCAGATTAAACGATGAAATGATTGTTGTTTAATGGTCAAGCAATTTCAGGAATAAATGTCATGTTGCAAAAAATAACCTCTTTAGTGTCCTTTGCTTATCGTAAGGTTCTAAGCTCATTTGCCTATGTCTCTGTAGTCTGGACATCAGTGCCAGCGGAGATAGCAAGTAGAGGCCATAATTACTGGTTCGTGGCAGGATGTTGAGCGTGCAAATAACTGGGTGTCATTGAAGAGGTTAGATTAACTGTTAGAGCTGACAAGATATAATTGCTTATGAACCACTTTCTTTAACAATGAAAATTGTGTTACTTGAGGCTGTTTCTTCTTCGCGTAGTGTCTGTGTCTGGCTGTAGAACTGGTTTTAATTAGGGGTTGAAACAGCTGAGAAGTAAGTGCTCACTTATTTTTAGCCAGGATAAATATCAACTAAAACAGATTTTCCTCAGCATTATATGAATAAAGGATGATGACAGACAAATATTTTAAAATGGAGATATTGGTAGCTTAACTGACTGATACAAATGAATTCAAACTCATGGTGTATATATAAAATGTCTGTCCTTTAATTGGTTTCACCTTGGTAGTGTTGAACGCTGAAAATTATCACACTTTAACCTGAGTTTCTTGATTGTCTCAGTGTGTGGACTCTCAATAGACCTTTTTTATTTGCCTGGTCTTGAGTAGGAATTTCACTGATTTCACTGATTTTTTAGAGTTGGAAGGGACCATAGAGATCATCTAGTCCAACTCTCCTGCCAAAGCAGGACCACCCAGAGCATGTCAGATCATGCTAGGAAGCAAGGGTTGTTGGTAGTAAAGCGTAAGCCTCACACATATTTTCACAGCTGTCTTAGTAGATGCATGTTTGGGGAGGAAGGTTTTGTGTATCAGGTCTGCTGGTGGATGCTAACAAAATTCTGATATTTTTAAGTTATGACAAGTGACACATATAAAGAGGCCCCAGTTATAGTCTAGTGTGGAACAATACATGAAATTATGATTAATTAATGTCTGTTTCTTCCTTGTTCATTATTTTTTCCATTTGTGGGACAGTACTCGATTTGCTGCACTTCACAGGGGCGTGAGTTCTTCAGAGAAATCAGTCACTCTTACGGCTCACTTTTGGGCATCCAGAATCTGTTACGGTTTTTTGCCAATCCCATTCTAGTTCCTTTGTATCAAAACTACTCATGCAATGGGAGAGAATCCCCAAAAGAATATAAAGCCTTTTCCAGAGTGAGAGTGATGGCCTGAAGGTGGCTCACAAACACATCAAGCTGGGCCCTCCATGAATTGTTCTGGAGGGCTATGCCTATTTTGTAGACTCAGGATGACTGTGCCTGGTCTACAACATGAAAACTTCAACACACTGCCCCATCCTATTTTGTGTTCAGCACTAATGTGGTGGGTCTCCAATTCTTGAAACATTTCATGCGGCACTCTGGAGTACATAAGAAAGGCGGTGATGTACAGTCCACCATTTCATAGTCGAAATGCAAATAAGCTTCATATTTTGATAAAAATGCGGTATGGGAAGAAGTTTGGTCACGCTTTCTTGAGTTTACTGATTTTTCTATGACTCTTTACAGGTTGGTCAGCCAACTGTAAACATTGTTATATGTTGCTTGTATTAATGTTTCATCCCGTAGACTTGATGCATTTTGTTGAAAAGTAACTCAGTTTTCTACTGTATTTTGAAAAAAATTTGTCAAGGAATTTAAGAGAAAACATCAACTTTGTGCTCTTCCTTTTTTTCCTCAGTTTTTGGAATGACCAGTGAATCCAGCAACATCTTACCAAAAATTTGCATGGGGACCTTTAGAGTGGGTTTTCAGGTCTGAAAGGCTCCTTGGCCTAGTCTTCTCAGTCCCCTTCTTACTCTGATCTCTTTCTTAAGCTTTATGTAGTAGATAACAGAACTGCACCTCCTGTAGCTATGTGTTGTGGAGGAGCTGGGCAGGTCTTGAACCAGTTTTAGGAGAATCATAGAGTTGTAGAATGATCTGGGTTGGAATGGACATTTAAACATCATCCAGTCAAACACCCCTGCCATGGGCAGGGACATCTTGCACTAGACCAGGTTGCTCAAAGACCTGTCCAGCCTGACCTTGAACACTTCCAGGGATGGGGCATCCACAACTTCTCTGGGCAACCTGTGCCAGTGTCTCACCACCTTTGTCATAAAGAATTTCTTTCTTGTATTCAATCTAAACCTACCCTCTTTTAGTTTAAACCTGTTATCCTTGGTCCTGTAACTACAGACCCTTGTAAAGGACACAGTTTTGATCTGATGATTCTCTGAAGACTGAAGAATTTGAACACTATATGAATATTCTAGTCAAAGTTAATGTAATGATTCCAGCAAATCCAATCCTTAATATATCACACTTTTTTTTCAATACAGCTTTGTTAAAACCCAATCTGACTCCAAATTAGTTTCACTTTTATCCTGGGGAAAAAAAAAAAAAAAGAAAAAAAAAGAAAGAAATCAGAAGTCTAAAGTGTCCCAATGTCTGGACTTGCAGACAAGTTGTACAGAATAATGGAAAACAACTTTTCAAAACAATGCAGTTGAACTTGAACCAATCCTGTGTGATGTTGCTCACTTAATTTTAAATTTGGTTCATTTCAGTATATTTGATCTTAGTGAAAAACCCTGGTGTGAACGGAGTGGATGTGTTTTGAACTAGTATGCACCTTTGGCTAGATGCAACTTAGGGGCTACCTTGCACTTTAATTGAAACTTTAACTTAACAATATACGCTTGGGGTATCAACATTTGTTGGCTGGTAGAGGGAGAACCTAGAGTGGGTAAAAAACCATCAGGGCTGAGAAATTGCTATGCATTAATCTCCTCAGTGCTGATTTTAAGCAGGCTGCTATGAGTCTTAATTGAACTTCTGCAATGAGAACCGGAGCGGCAGAGGGCTGGCAGCTTCGCCGGTGAATGCTGCTTTGGACTATTAGCAGTGAGTGGATAGTCCTGAAAACATGACAAGATTTTTACAGCTAGAAGAAACACTTTCCCAGATACATGAACTTGCCTTGGAAACGCAGAAGCGGCCTATCTATTCATGCTCTGAGGCAGGCAAGGAGCATCAGACTTTTCATCTTGATATGTCTAGTTTACTTCCCGTGTGCTTCAGATCAATAGCTGACCAGGTTGCTGTTGTGGAAAGGTGGAAATTCAGAGCTACTGTATTAAGGAAGTCTGTGTTGTTATCAAAGGATACTTTTCTTTCCTGGTCACAAGCTGGAGTACCATATGGAAAGTTTTACTGATAGGATATTAAGGCCGAGTTTCTAATTCTATTGGCGTCACCAGCATATCTTTTTCTGGAAAGGAATCTCAAGGTGAAATTTTTGAATGGTTTAGATTTCTTTTGTAGCAACAAAATTATGCTTCTATAGCCTTTTTGGGAGGACGTGGGTGGGAGAAGGGTGCTGCAGCTATCTTTGTAGTAGTAGTGGAATTAAAACAGAATGGGCATTTGGGAAACTGAAAGGCAAACTGAGATATCTGATGGCCGTGCTCTAAGGAGAGGAAAAATATCTGCCTTTCCCTGATTTTTGTTCTGTTTTGGTAAGACTTTTCTAAGAACAAGGAATCCAAGCCTGTGGATACTCGGAGAGATCGGTACCATAAAGATCTGTTTAATTAACGTTTTGGGCAGCTGGAGGGACTTTTTCCAAGGATTGCATGCCAGGAAACATCTTGCTTTGCTTGTGTGTGAAGCCTCATTGACAAGGCTGCCCACGCTGGTGTGTGCATTGTGCAAAGCTGGAATGCTTTATGTGAGATTTACACAATAAGTATATTAATAGAGTGCCTGTTAAGGTCCATGACCACAGAGCCTTCTGTGAAAGGTAAAAGCATTAAAGCAGTGCACGAATGGCTTAAGGGAGGAAAGGGAATTTCTTATTGTCTGCATCTATTTTATAATACCTAGAAGAGGACTTGTTTGAAGAGCAGTAAGGGACATGTCTCGTACTTCAGAGAGACTGAAGACTGCAAGAGTACCTCTAAAGTATGTGACAATCACTAACCACATGAACTTCTTGTTATTATCCAGCCAAGGTCCTCCACTTCCAAAAATCATGTCTGTGAGAATTACCTGTTCTTTTGTCTCTCCTTAATTTGTCTCTCCTTATCTGTTCTTTTGTGTCTCCTTTGGCAACCCAACACTTCTTCCCAATGGCATAGTGGTCAAGAGGCCATGTTGATACTCAAATGAAAAAGGATATAGCACTGCATATGAATTCTGCCTCATAAATAGTCACTGACTGTGTGCTCACACTTAAATAGCAAGCTAATGTTGGGTCAGTGGTGACCCAACATGATGCATAAATTTGCTAGCTTTTATGATATTCAGATAAAAAGTTGGGCTGTCCACATTGCCACAGTCAACCATTGCTGTAGGACAGTTAGACATATGATTGTTTTGCTGAAGTCGTCAGCGAAGGCTCTTCAGTGTCAAAATATGCACGCTTTCAAAATTGATATAACCACATGTCTAAAAAGTTAGATGTTTTAGAGTAAAAAAAATGTAAATTCAGATGACTGTTGCAGGTTAACTTGACTGATTTCCCTTTTGAAGTGTAGATAACCCTTTAAATTAAACTGTAAGTACTACTGGGAACATCCCTAAGTCAAGTACTCTGGATTAAAAGTCTGTTCTGAGATTCTGTCTATCTGAGCTGCATTCCTTCTATTAGAGTATTAATGTCTTACATTGGAGTATCTGGCCTTGTTATATTTTAAATTTCTGATTAGACTTGAACAACTTTGCAGGTATTCATCTAAACAGTCTCAAAACATTCTTTCTAGGGTTCCTGCAGCTAAAATCATCCACTTTATCTAAACAGTTCAAATCAAAATTGTCTGCTTTGTGTAAAGTTTTTTAAACATACACAGAGAAAGGTTTTATATTTAGAAATAAACTGTGTATTCTACTCTAGAAAGTCTGCGATTAGAGTTATACTCTGTCCTTTCTGTAAAGGTAAGCAATGCTCCCACATTGGTAGGCAAGTGAAGTGAATTAAGAAACTGTTGCCGTCTGTGCAGGCATTGAACTGACTCTAGATGCTTCCAGAAAACGTAAGTATAAACCCAGTTTCTTATATTATTTAGGAAGATGTACATTAAAAACATTTAATAGGGCTATGCACTGCTTAACACTGTGTTAAATTCATCATGCCATACAGTCTTTTATCTGGGAGTCCGACATGAATGCTCTTTAAAAGAATAGATGGTTCCCTTCCGATTGTTCGATAGACTGCAGTATAATTTGAAATTGCATAAAGATTATTTGAAACTCCTGCCAGTAACGCCTGCCTGGCTAACTTATTTGGGATATTAGAGTGACTCCCATGGCTATTGTGTCTGAATGATTCATCAAAAGAACTAAATTTATCTTTTCCCCCTTCTATGAATAAGAAAGTATTTTTGCTGTTTCCGACTGTGAAATGAAGGTAAAAAAGAGGAATGAAAAGTTGCCTAATGCAATCATCAGGAAGTCTGCAGCAGGTGGGAATTGAGTCCCCTTCCCTGATTCACAAGTCATGCCTTTGCCACACTGTTTTTCCTGGGCTGCTTTTATCGTTTTTTAAAATTTATAATTTTTCAGTACTGTCTGTATTCCATAGGATGTCTGTACTTGTTAATTTACTTTCAGTTTTTACGTAAGATCAGGAGGGTATAAAGTGTGTTTCCACCCACTGTGTCTTTTAGGTTCCTCTTTTGTGAAATGACATTAGCAAGGAGTCACCAAAGCCTCTCGGCTGACTCTAATGCAGTTGCCCATGTGAGCATTTGTAAGAGGTGTTATTTTAGAAATACTGAGATAAATACAGGCTAAGAAAAATAGGTGTGAAATACAGAAACCTTATTTGCACTTTCAGTCAATTTTTGATGCAAAATGTGAAACCTTATTCTAGATTGCATAAGCTCTTGTTGAAATTTTTGTTCTTTAAGACCAAATACACAGAATTTGACATTCTCAGGGGTTCTTGGATCAGGTCTCATTCCATTGAGAATAACCTTTATAAATATATCAGCATTTTTTTATCTATAATATAAGTGAAAGCCAAGACGCTACAGTGGATATTTGTTATCTACAATGTAAGCGAAGTCCAGATGATGCAGTCACTGGATACCTGTATAATACAGGTATCACTGTACTTTGGTGCAATTTTTTTTCTTCTTTCTGGCAGAATTGTTGATGAAATAACAACATAATGGGTAATAGGGTTTACTCATTATTTACGATCAGCATTTTGGCCTTGGTTGCTTGCTGTTTAGAAGGAGCTTTTGAGAAAATTTATTTCAGGAGATAAATGTTACTTAACTTTGTAAGAGTTAACACATGTAAACTTCTATTAAATATGCAGTGCGGTAGGTCTGTTGTCTCCATTTATTTAAAGAAAGAGTGAAAAAAAAAGAGTTCTTTTTGAATACAATTATTTTTACATTTCTTCATTGTTCTAATGCAGAAAACTTAATTTTTATTTGGTTCTTGCAGACTACCAATAATTTAACAAACACAATTTGAAAACCAGTAAGTTGCCAACGAAAACATGTTTGTAACATTCCCTGAAACAGCCATCCCTAACCCAAAGTATAGAAAAATGTATGATTTTAATCTCTCACGTGGTTTTTTGTAACAAAAAAACCTTTTGACTTTAGGTGGCAAGAAAATGAGATGTGCCAAATTGTGTTTTGGGCTGCTCTGAGGTACACCAGGCAACAGATGGGGTAACGCAGACGGTTAATTCTTCATGAGTGTCTGAGTTAGCATGAAGTTCTGGAATGGTCCCAAATTTGCATCTAAATGGAGTGTGTGGCCCATTTGAGTAGAAACACGCATGGAGATTTTTCTGTTAGTACAGTTGAGCTGAGAATCGGGAGGAGGAAGATGAAAGAGGATGCTGTGAAAAGCCATGTAGGTCCTGGGCTGAAAAGGTACTTACAAGGGAAGCTGAACCACGAGAAACTGGCTGCTTATGGCTTAGATGGGAATACTCTCCACTGCGTTAAAAACTGGCTGGAGGGCTGAGTCCAGAGAGTGGTGGTGAATGGAGTTAAATCCAGTTGGCGTCTGGTCACAAGTGGTGTCCCACAGGGCTCGGTACTGGGCCCAGTTCTCTTTAACGTCTTTATCAATGATCTGGATGAGGGGATTCAGTGCACCCTCGGTAAGTTTGCAGATGACAGTAAGTTGGGTGGCAGTGTCGACCTGCTGGAGGGTAGAAAGGCTCTGCAGAGGGATCTGGACAGGTGATGGGCCGAGACCAATGGGATGAGGTTCAAGAAGGCCAAGTGCCGGGTCCTGCGCTTGGGTCACAACAACCCCCTGCAGCGCTACAGGCTTGGGGCAGAGTGGCTGGAGAGCTGCCTGGCAGAAAAGGACCTGGGGCTGTTGGTTGACAGCAGGCTGAACATGAGCTAACAGTGTGCACAGGTGGCCAAGAAGGCCAATGGCATCCTGGCCTGTATCAGGAACAGCGTGGTGAGTAGGACTCGGGAGGTGATTGTCCCCCTGTACTTGGCACTGGTGAGGCCCCACCTCAAGTACTGTGTCCAGTTTTGGGCCCCTTACCAGAAAAAAGACATTGAGGTGCTAGAGCGGGTCCAGAGAAGAGCAACAAAGCTGGTGAGGGGCCTGGAGCACAAGTCTTATGAGGAGA
>JAHREE010000279.1:35351926-35399826 GCA_033628505.1 Tringa tobata
AAAGCCAGTGTGTCATACATATAAAAAGGGATGTGTAGGTTGTTTTTTTCTGTTTCCCCAGATGAATCAGTGGGTCTAGCATAGCAAGATAGGAAGTGTACAGATGGTTCAACTGTTTGAGGAGCATCTCTTTGGTGTAAAAGCAAACAAACAAAACCCAACCAAGCAAACAAACAAACAAAAAAAAATAAGAAAAGGGAGGGGTGGGTGGGGGAAGAGTATTAATCGCATTTATTCCCAGAATTCTTGCTAGTATAAGACCAGGTCAGGAATCTGGTTGGAAGAAGTGAGAATGACGAGTTCAGATGACTCAGAAATTACTCTTGATGTGGGTGCTTTGACTTTGTTGTCGCCTTTCTCTCATCCAGGTCCTTGTGATTAGCACCTCTAACTACTGTCAGGAACCAGTTAATAAACCCACAGTATCTTTGTGCAAAGGAGATTTTGGACTAATAATTTTTTCTTAAAATATTCCATCTGAAGGAGCTTTCATTTTTTAAAAAAGAAAAGCATTGTAACAAATAGCTACAGTTATTTTTGTTGGAATTAAGATACTGTAAGGCTATAATTACCTAGCCTTTTCTTTGAAGCCTATATAGTTTGAAAGGATCTGAAGATCATCCTGTAGATTTAAAATTTTCATCACACAGCTTAGATCTGATTAATATATTTTTAATGATTTTAGTTTTTTTTCCCTCTGACTTCCTCTGTGCATGGAGAAAGTTCTAACGTAACTCAGCATCCAGCACAGGCGTGCAAAGAAAATGGGATGCTCTGGCTCAGAAGTTTTGGTGAGTTTAGTTCTAAGGAGCACCTGCCATGCCTTTGTGCTCTCAATTGTTGGTCCTGAAGTACAGGTGCTTGTGCCTCAGTCATTGAAGCTCCCAATGGTATTGTCTTAACAATAACTTAACAGCGTAGGAGACAGCACGGGCAAGATTTTCTAGGGTTTATCTGGCAAAGTCCTCCAGCTCTTATCACAGGGAAAAGATAGCAGCTACAGACGGTCCTTAAGTACTTAATACTTAGCAACTGGATGAATCTCAAAAGTTTATAGCATCTGCATTAAACACAAGTAAGCAATTATGAGAGTAAAAGTATTTTAAACAGAAGAGAGTAGATACCAAAGAAACATGACCAGGAAATGTAAGAGGAAATCTGAGTTACCACATCTATTTTTAAAAAATATTTTCCATGCTTTCCACTTTTATGTGAAAGGCCAATGAAATAAATAGGACACTTGATCTGCATCCCAGAGGAGAGGAGAGGAGAGCTTCTCAGTCATAAAAGCTCTTGAAGATGGTACTTCATTGAGAGGTTTCACATAGCATAATCAGATCTACCTCAAGGGCTGTATGCTAAGCCTAATCTTAGTACTTAGCATGATATAAGACTTTCAAAACCTATATCCTCTGTGGAAAAGCATTTGCAATTCTCCATCTTTGTTCTGTTTAAAAATACTTCTAGATGTAAATTGGTTAGTTTGGTCAAAACTCAGAACAACCTTAATGACTCATTTGATAACTGCATGTTCATAATGTTTTCTCCTGGTGAAAAGTAAGTGTGATTTGAACAAAAGAAAGTTAGAGCATGCCAAGTGAAAAGAAATAACAATCATCCTATCAAGTGAATGCTCTTCTCCCTGTTTTTCTCCTTACAAAGTACTGTGAATTAGGAGCGGCCTTTGAGTTTTGAGTTCATGTGTTGACATTTTACATCTGCATCATTGCCCTACAATGGCACTTTATGACTTTAAAGTGCAACAAGGGTGGCTTACACAAGGGAAAACGTTTTAGTGGTAGAGGATCTCTGTAACTGGGGCCTCTAAGAACATCTTAGGCAAGTGTCTTATGGGAATAGTCTAAGGATGCCTGACAAAGGCAGATGCAGATCTCATTTAAATAGAAAGGAAAGAAGGATGCTGTATTTTTGTAATGACAGTCAGGTCATGTGAAAAGCCAGATTTTAGATCCCCCGTCATTCTGTGTAGGGATTCTGTGATTGGGAGCTGGGCATGTGAAGATTAACTCCACAGAAGCAATGAACGCAGGCTTATGAGATGCAGTGCCTCTGCTGCTTATGTGTTTCTGCCTTCTGATGCAGATGTTGGATGATAGTGGCCCTTCTGCTAACAAATGAGCCAGGAAAAAGTTTCAAGTGAAAAAATGTGACACCTGAATAAGATGATAACCTGTTTCTGCAGATCTGTATGCAGTTAGTATTACCTTGGAGGAGAGGGTGGACTAAAAGATCTTTCTATGTCTCTTCTAGGTCCTTTTTGAGTCTCTGATTTTGTTAGTGGGTATAGAGGATACATTGTTAAACAAAGATTTCACAATATTTTTGAGGTTTTATTGAAGCTGAAATAGAATATGCCTTTTTTAGCTCCCCTGGAAAGTAGCTTTTGCATCACGATGTGAAAACAAGCACACTGTAAAACAAATAAATGCTCTTACATTCAAGGTGCCAAATCCTCTTACACCATGGATATGTAAAGTGACAGGTTTTATATAAAATTGGGAATTTATTTATATGGAAAGTACTTTCCTCAATGGAAAAAAAAAAAAAGACAACTATAGTCAAGTTTTACCCTAGCACATTTATTTCCATGTTTCTAGTTCTACTTGATTTTATACTAGGGCTGTTTTGTTACTAGCAATTTAAATTGTTTAAATGTAAAAAAATGCGATCCAGCTGTTTAAAACGGAAAAGACAAAGTCCATACTTAACTGCTCAAGTCACTAAAATAAGAAGAGCAAGTGACTACATTTATTATATTTTAGCAATAAGAGCTGTTGAACAGCAAGTGGGGTGGGAGGTGCTATTGTCCTGCGCAGGGGTCTTAGAAGAAAAGTTTCCTCGATGTTCAGACATGATTTACCTTTGGCAAGTCCATGGCAACTGTGTCTAGTTACCTCCTTCTCCTTCCTGTGTCCAGAAATATGTTTCAAGAGGATCCACTCCCTGATTTTCCCACGGACTGCAGTGAGGCATTGTGTTGTATTCCACAACTCAAGGGTTTGGAAACGGAGTAAGAGCCAGAGCCTATACAGAGCTGGAGGAGAGATTGCTTGATGGATAGAAAAACATGACCCACGCCGTGTAAACCTCTGAGAATTGCTGTTCTGCCCCATTTTGGGGGCAGATATGTCTTTTGGAAGAAGTCTTACTGTGTTTTCTGAATGAGAGAAAATAGCATGTACATGAATGAGCCTGGTCACAAAGGGAATGTGAATTCAAAAGTAATTACAGGCTCTTATTTCCTGTCAGTAAGCAGAGGGGAAGGGAGGGTCCAATGTCTGTTATTCTTCTGCTCTCCATTCTGGTCATCTCAAAAGAGAGAATTTCCTCCTGTCATTGTAATGTGAGAATTCTGCTTCCGCTGGGGATGCTGCTAAAGACCGGGAAGGAAAATAGGATTTTACCATGAAAAACGCTACAAACAGCTGAGACCTTCTGCTTTAGTAAAAGTGCCTTGCTGTTTGGGGGAATTCATCAGCACTCTTGTGGTAATAATCAATTTCCTAAATTTATTGTGGTTCATTAGGAACGCATGTAGTGCTTATATGGAGCTGCCCAAACAAGTGAATGTATCAGCATCGTCACTTGGAGGTAAGGAAGTATTATTTCTTTTCTGCCTGTTCAGAATTGAGGTGCAATGAATAAGTCACCTACCAGAGATTACAGAAGACTGTTATTGGCCTGGAAAGTAAACTTCAGATCTGTTTGGCACTTACTCAGTACTGTATCACAAACTGATTTTTTTTTTTAATTGTCCTCCAAAATGTACCAAGCTATAAAATATCTAACTACTAAATTTAATAACTCCAAATTAATCAAAATGCAGTAACTAGAACTGGAATTTTTGGTGTCACTTTGGGCTCCAGACATCGTCTAGAACTCCTAGGTTTTTGTATAAGAAAATCCTGGTTGGCAGAAATTGTGCAAGGGATATCTCAATAATATTTGTAAGGAATGATGGAAAAGCAAGCTTAGAAAGAAGGTGTGGTTTTGTTACAAGGAATTTCACTTTTAGAACTAACAGAATGTAGAGTGAAAAACAGAGTCAGAATCTGTCTGTTTGTGATGGTCTTACAATCTTAAGAGCAATCTACTGTATGGGTGAACAAGGTGCTTCTGAAAAAACACTCAGATGTAAAAGGAAGCATACAAAAGGTGGAAGCAGCACCAGGTGATCCAGAAGGAATTTGGAGAAAAAAATCAGGCAAGAATGGGGATTAGGAAAGCCAAAGCTCAGCTGGAGTTGAATCTAGCAAGGAACGTGAAGGCCTGTAGTTGGCCACCTTCTACAGGTCCATCAGCAAAAAAAGGAAGACTAGGGCAAACTTGTGCCAGCTGCTGAATGAGGCAGAGGACCTGGTGATAAAGGACATGGAGAAGGCCAAGTTACTCAGTGCCTTCTTCACCTTGGTCTTTACTGGTAAGAGCAGCCTTCTGCAATCCCAGGTGTCTGAGACTAGTGGGAAAGTCAGGAGCATGGAAGACTTACCTTAGGTGGAGGAGGGTCAAGTTTGGGAACTGCATGTACACAAGTCCAGTGAACGTGATGGGATACACGTCCAGGTGCTGAGGTACCTACTGCTTGATGGCACTGCAAGGCCATTCTCCATTGGGTTTCAAAGGTCATAGCAACTGGAGGTGGTTCCTGAGGACTGGAAGGGTGCAAACTCTTATATTCAAGAAGAGCAAGAAGGAGGATTTAGGGAAGTGCAGACCAGTCAGCCTCACCTGAGGAAGATGATGGAGCAAGTGATCCTGGAAACCATTTCCAAACACATTAAAGACAAGACAGTGATTGGGAGGAGTCAGCATGGTTTTATGAAGTGGAAACCATCAGCCTGATAACATTCTGCAGTCAAGTGACTGGCTCAGTGGATGAGGAGAGAGCAGTGGAGGTTATCTTGAATTTAGCAAGACTTTTGACACTGTCTCCCAAAACACTCTAATAGACAAACTGATGAAGTACAAGCTGGTTAAATGGATGATGAGATGGGCAGAAAACTGGGTGAGCTGCCAGGCTCAAAGTGTTGTGATCAGTGACACAAAGTCCAGTTAGAGGTCAGTCACTACTGGTGGACCCCAGGAGTTGTTACTGGGGACGGTGCTGTGTAACATCTTAATTAATGGCCAGGACAATAATACAGAGTATACCCACGGAAAGTGCACAGGCAGTACAAAATGAGGAGGAGTGGCTGATACACCAGATGGCTGTCCTGCCATTCAGACAGACAGGCTGCAGAAATAGGCCAACAGAAACCTCATCAAGTTCAGCAAAGGCAATTGCTGTGTCCTGCTCCTGGGGAGGAAGAATCCCATGCCCTCGTACGGGCTGGGGACTTCCTGGTTGGAAAGCAGCATAGCAGAGAAGGACCATGGGGCAGTGAAGGCCAACAGTACTCTGGGCTGCATTAGGAGGAGTATTACCAGCAGGTGAAGGGAGGTGACCCTCTGCTTAGCACTGGTGAGGCCGCACCTGGGGTGCTGTGTCCAGTTGAGGGCTTCTCGGTAGAAGAGAGACATGGACATACTGGAGAGAGTCCAGCAAAGGGCCACCAGAGCATGTTTGATATGAGAAGAGGCTGAGAGAGTTGGGACTGTTTAGCGTAGAGAAGATAAGGCTCTGGGGATCTTATGAATACGTACAAATACCTGAGTGTAAGGACAACAAAGCCAGACCCAGTGGTAACCAGTGACAGGACAAGAGGCAATAGGCACAAATTGAAATACAGAAAATACCATTTAAACAGAAGAAAAAAAAAAATTCTGTTTTGAGGGTGATTGGTTACACTGGAACGGGTTGCCCAGGGATGTTCTAGAGTCTCCATCCTTGGTGACACTCAAAACTCAACTGGACATAGTCTTGGGTGAACTGCTTTAGGTGACTCTGCTTTGTGAGGGGGGCTGGACTAAATGGGTCTCCAGAGGTCCCTTCCAACCTCTGCTGTTGTGTGATTCTGCAACAGCTATGCTCCTTAATTGTGAATAAATGTAACTTGAGCCTACAGTACCAGTATTAGTTACAGAATACCAGTATTTAAAAAGTTCTGTGATATCCCTTGCCTCAAAATGCTGCTTTTTATCCTGCAGCATCATTTACACTTCTGTGCTTTTAAGCAATTTTTTCTGTCATTCTGATCACAAACGAGAGGGATCGTGTATTTTTTTAGTTCCACTTTTATTACTTATGAAGTCCCCAACATTGAGAAAGTCATTCATGAACAAATTTGATTAAAATGAAATGCCACTTCTAGTGAGACACTCAATAAAATGATAAGAAATCACAACCAGACTCTTGTGGAGGAGAATAAAGAAGGTATTTTCTGCAGTGTGGAGACCAAAGAACACACAGGAACTGATTTGCTCCAGGTCACACACAAGATCTGCAGTCAGACTGGGAACAAGTTTCCAATCTGTGGTGTATCTATCCTATATTTCTGCTTTCTCTAAATAATTTTGATTAGAATCAAAAACATTTTTCACTGTCTGTGATACATTAGGTCTTCCAAGTGCCCGTTGCTGTGTGTTGCTTTTTTTTTTCCTGCTTGCATATTTCACTAGTACAATTTTACCATCATCACTCAAATTAGATTCCCAGCCTTCTTGCTTAAAGATTAATTTCCCAGTAGTGGGAAATATTAATTGTCTCCTCATGCCTGAGAAGTTGTATACGTAAGTGAGAGATTCTTGCTTTTGAGTTATTATGGAATTAAAGGTTTTAGTGATTTAATTATTCTAGAAGTAGAGTATTAAGCTAAGACTGTTAGTGGAAAAATACTAGAAAATGTAAATCAAAACATGATTAATAGGTATCCAGGATTTTATGTGCCATCCAGTAAAACAAATGTGAGGCCAATATAAACTTGCAATGGAGTGCAGCCACTGAATTAAAGTATGTAATCTCTGTATCTGCAGCATTCGGAAACACTATAAAAATTCAGGAATTCTTGGGTATTCAGTTAATAAACTTCTCTGTAATTCTAAACATGTCAGGAATCTGCAGATCACAGGGCTATAGCATCTGTGAAATTGGTATCTATTTGACTCTATAAACTTGAGTGTTGAGTAAGATACCAACTGCAAGGACCAAATTTACTCTTTTTAAGCATACTTGTGTGATACTGAGATTTCCTGAAATTGTATGTTTACAATGTGTATGCTTTGGACTAGATGGTGGTTGTAGGTCCCTTCCAACTGAACTGTTCTATTCTGTTCTACAACTCTTCCTGGCCTTGTGTGAATTCTGTCGCTAAAAGCTTTTTTTCTTTCCTAACTTGATCGGTGAAAGTCAGACAGAGGTGTGGAAAAAGCCTGCAGGAAGGAAATAAGTTGTCCCCCAGCGTTCCCTGGAGAGTCACAAGCTCTAAGTGGCTCTGTAGGCTCCTTTCTACCCAGCGTAGCTCCTAGGAAGTCTGGCAGCACCACTGGAATTTGTTTAAACATTCTCAAAAGGGCAAAAATTAAAACTCCAAGAAGTAAAACACAGAAGGTTTGTTATGACAAGCTTAACTTATGATTTGTTATCAAGAAAGGATCGTTTAGAAGTTTGTAGCGGTGTTTAGTATATTTTTGTTATATGATGCTTTTGTAATTTCCTCAAGTAATTGATCAAGTGTTATTTGCGTATTAACACTGGCTGGAACTAGGGGAAGAGTTTGCTCTTTTCTGTGGAAACATAATGGGATTATTTTTTTCCTGCATTTTGCTGCGTGAGGTGGTAAATGGTTTATTTTGGACATATACTGCATATACTTTACAGAATGGCAAGTGTGTTGTGTGCTCCTCTTACTTATTTGAGACTGAGACCCAAATAACTCTGGTAAAGAAAAAAATCTTGCCAGCTGAGTGCTTTGACTGCTTGTTATGGAGGGGAGGGGGTTCTGATTTTTTTTCTTCCTGAAATACGTACCTTTTATATTCTTCTGTCTCAAAACCAGTTAGACTTAGTTGTTTTAAATCTCTCAGTTCAGAGAATGTATAATTTAAAAGGAAGAGCTATTCAAGCTCTAAATGGTAGCTGTAAAATACTACCCTAAGACTAAGTCAGCCGAGTTGTGTAATAACACAAAGACCCTTAAATCTTTGGCACTAAGTCTCGGTCCGATGAAGTGTTTTGTCCTTTTTCAGTGTATTACAGCTGTTTCATGCCCTGATTAATGAGAACACGGAGTGAAATGAACATGTTGTACATGGATGGAAGTTAGGAGTTTAAATACTTGAACTGCAGATAAAGTTTCTTCTCCAATTCTCAATCTGGTATCAAGTTCATATCTAAAATAGATTTTTGTTTGTCTTTTAATTCCCAGTGTAATGTTTCATCCTAATATGGCAATATCCTATTCGTTTTTGACATGTGCTGTGACCTCTATTTTTAAAACAATCTGCTAATTGAACTTCACCTTGCTACCAAGATATTTTTATTATGGCAACTTCTCTGCAAATTCTTATTTACTTCATGCTTTACTACACTGCCTTATATTCCAAGTAGAGGATGCTGAAAGCTTATTTGAATTTTTTTTTTTTTTTATTTTAACAAGAGTAATGCAAAATCTGTTTCCACAGCATAGTCTGGAAGAGAACATGAAAAGAGAACAAGGCTGAGGAAAAAGTGCACTGTATAAGCTGCATAATTGCATTTATTTGTATTACAGTTTCGCTTAGGCTAGAGTCATCCACATGAAAAATTCCAAAAATATGGAATATAAGAATAACTTTGGAAGTTACTCCAAATAAAAATATACTGGTTTAGTATTGCGCAAAAATGGTGATGCTTAATGACAGGTTAGTGTTGTGGTGGGGATGGGGGGAGTGTGGCTGGCTTTCATTCTGAGATTTTGGAAGGCTGTTTTTTCAAAGCTAGCTAGACTGTTTTGGTTTTTTTTTTTCTTTAATGGGACAGGAATGACAGTTGTCAGCAACGTGCCACTTTTTGTGATTTCTGTCGCTAAGGTAACCTGGGGGACACGTTAGCAGCAGCAGTCTGGGGCAAGCATGGTGCTTTAGGTACCCCACAATATAGCTCCACATGTTCTGCTGAGGGATCAGTTCTTGATGGTACTTATATCTCTAAAGATCTCCTTGAAATTAAAGCAATGTTATATAGTCAACATGATCATATTGATTTTCAATTTTATTTTGTCCATTTTTAGCTGTACACATTCATAGGTATAACATTGGTTATACCAAAACCAAACCAGTTCTTGGTGTGGGTTTAATTTTCGGATGCTGTGTTCCCTTCACTATGATCAGGAATCTTCAATAAAAATGTAACCTTGCACTGAGCAGCTGATGAAGTTTTTATTCTTGGTAGATAAAAATCTATTTGTATTTTGACATAACTAATGAAAAATCTGTCAGCATAAGTGACAGTAATGGAAGCTGCTGTACTGAGATTGTCAAGAAAATCACAAGCTTGGAATTCCCAGGTCATAATTTGAATCAAAATCAAGAGTTTGATTGTCACTTTTTTAATAATAAAAGTAATTTTCGACCGACTGAACACATGGAATATTTTAAATGGCTCTGAGTTAATATGAGCTGTAAGACTGTACCTTGTAACTTAATGAAGACTGTCTGCCTGAAGCCAGACTTGTGCAGATGGTGAAAACGTACAAAACTCTCCACAATACTGAAGAGGGTTAGTTTTATTTCAATACTCAACTTTGCAAATTCCTATGAATAGGAAGTGTCACAAGAGGGGGTTAAACAACAAAAAATACTATCCTGTCTTTTTTCTTTTTTTTTTTTTCTTTAGTGGCCTAGTCTGTCAACAATCCAAATATTAATTATTTTCGTAAATGAGGGCCTAGGTCTGCTTACAAACAGAAACATCAGACTTTAAAGCAAAAGAGATACTCTCAACATCGCGGGAAAAATCCAACCTGTGAATTTTTTTGCTGAGTCAGACAATAATTCGTCTTCAACAGCAGAACAGGCTGTTGAGGAGCAGCAGGTGAGTTTGCCTGCAGTCCGTTCCCCGGTACTTCCCCGTGGTGGATTAAAAGGGACCACATACAGAGGTGGTATTCTTGAATTTGTCTAATCCTTTTTTTGTACTTGCTGCCTCTACAATCTCTTGTGACAGCAAGCTTCATAAAATCACTGGCTGTTATATAAAGATGTGCTGCTTTTTATCTTTGTTAAGCTGATCTCAATATAGTTTCATCACATTCCTCCTTGTTATAATATTGTGGGATTTGGTAAGCAATGGTTCTTCTTTTACCATACTCTGCTTTAATGCTTTTATAAACTTTGATCTTATTACCCCCTCAGTCTTCTGCTCTTCAAAATGAAGAGTTCCAGCTTTTCTAGTCTCTCTTTGTAAAGCAACTGCTCCGTCCTCTGAATCATTTGAGTTGCTCTTCTCTGTACCTTCTCTTAACCCTGTTTCTTGAGTTGGAAAGAGCAGAACTGTCTGGTATACCAATGTTTAATATAACAGCAAAATTATATCTTTTGTCTTGGCTTTGTTACTTTTCTTGGTGACAGCCAAAGCTTTTTGGCTTTTCTGGCTGCAGTTGAGCACAGAGGGCTGTGAACTATGACTCTGAGATCTCATCTCCACTCAAAGTTGACGTGAGAATGTTAGTGAGGTTTAGATTTTTTTTCCCAAAGCAGAGCATTTTACACTGGCTTGGGCTGAAGCTTGTCTTCTTCCTCTTTGCCCTTTTGCTCAGTTTTATAACATCCTTTGAGTTCCTCAACACTGGCATTGAATTTGACTACTCAAAAGAGCTTAGTATCTTCTGCAAATCTGAAGATTTCATTGTGTGATCCTTCTTTGGGTCACTGAATTTGAATAAACCTGATTCCCAGGTAATCCAGAAAACAGAGTGACTGTTAAACCCTACTTGTGCTTCCTTTCCCCATGCAAACTTCAGTCCACAGAAACCCCTTTTTTTCCACTTTCATTCTAACTTAATTTCTCCAATAGCCTTTGGTGGGAAGCCTTGGCAAAGGCTTTCTGAAAATCTGAGTCCACTGGATCTTCACTTATCCATATGCTTTCCTCTCCGCCCCTCTGAACTCCCTGCAGGTAGCAAGGCAGTATTTTCCTTTACAAAAGCTGTGTTGACTTTTTCCTGTCGGATGTGTATGGGCTCAGCAATATTATTCTTTTGTATGGACACCACTGTCTCACCAGGATTGGAAGTCAGTATCAGTGGTCCTTTCAAGACCTTCAAGGCTCTCAGGTCAATGCCATGTGGTCCACATGACTTGGTGATTTGCCTGATCTAGTACATCCTGTGTATGAGCTTCGTGTTGATGTAGCTGTTCTAATGTTACAAAGAACATGTTGTGGGAGATACCGTCCCATCATCTTCATTGGTAAAGACAAATGCCAAGAATCTGATGAGCTGCTTTGCTTTGATCTTCTCATCCTTGAGTACTCTTTTCATACCTCTGTTGAAAAATGATCCTGCCAACCCCCTAGCTATCTTTCATCTTTCAAAGTATTTAAGGAACCTTTTGGTCTCAGCATGAGCATCTGTTGCAACATGATCTTAAAATTCTCCTTCACCTTCTTAACTTCCTGCTTACATTTGACCTGCCCTGTTTTATGGCCATTCCTGTTCTCATTTTCATTCTCCTCACTTTCAGAAATTTCCTTGTGTTCTTTTCTTCACTCTCCTGACACATTTTTGAGCAGCACATCCACTTATATACCTGAAAGGGAGTAGGGGGGAGAGTTTTATCTTTAATCATGCAATGTTTTTATTTTCAGTTGCCAATAATGCATACATAGTCAGTTTAATGTTTTCTTTTCTAAATTCAGGATATTTTCTCCTTTCTGTGGGTCTTTCTAGCAAAAAAAAATAAAATAGACTTTTATGCAAATGTGGGACTTTACAAATGGTGAATTAGAAGTAAGGCAGCGTGGTTTGTTGTCTTTGAAAATAAAGCTGTTACTTTTGAATTTTCAGGTGTTGTATGCTGAGTATTTAAATATTTCCTGATCTAAAAGAAGATGTGTCTTATTTTTTAGTGATCAAAATACCCACAAATTCCATTTATTTTTGTAATTTAAGTTACGGCAATGTAAGAGTTGCATTCAATGTTCTTAGATAATTGAACACATGTGTACACCCTTTTAATTTTATGAAATGTGGCTGTGATTTTTATAATTGGATCTCTGCAGGAAAATACACCACTGTGGAGGACTGTGATGTTGTGATCGTAATATTGTGAATCATTTTCCTAGTTGTTAATGGCTAAAGCAATTAAGATTGTTAGTGATTCTATAATAGCGGTTTGGTTCTGTTCCGTTCCATTCCATTCTGTGCCAATTATAGTCCAATACTTCTGGAGGGATGTTGTATTACTAGATGATACAAGATACTGTATGGGAAACTCGGAGGTTTTGGCAAGTAGATGAGAGATGATTCTGTAAATGTGAGAAGTAGCATGGGACTGTGCATTTCTTGTTTCTCCTAAATTACAGTAGGAAAGTAGTTAATGTAACTGGCAGTGATTATTGCTTATGCTTCAGATTTAACGTCCAGCTGAGATTAATTAGTAGAAGGTTTCGCAGAACAGTGAGATCTTGGACCACTGTCTTAATTGCAGTTGGGAGAGGAAAAGGTACAAGTCTCTTTCTTAAGGTGTACCTATAGCCTGATCATTGCTTTTGAAAAAACTTTACATGACCTGGTTGTAGGCAACAATATGGACCTAAATTCAGCAACCTGAGAGGTCCCTTCTGGTCTCAAATTACTGCAAGTGCTGTGACTTGTGTGTAGATTCAGGAAAGCATTATTAGCAGATTACCTAATGACTCAGTTGGCAGCTAGAAGTTTTTTGCACATTTTAAAGACTATACAAAGTTAATTAAGGATATTGGGCCAACATTTTATGCTCAAGTTTCATGCCTGCAGCCATGGAATTTTCTATTTAAGATGCTCAAACCTCAGCCCAGTACATCTGTTGGTGTTAAAATGTAAACTTCAGGTGTATACTTCATTTGAGCAACCTGGTCTAGGGGGAGGTGTCCCTGCCCATGGCAGGGGGGTTGGAACTAGATGAGCTTTAAGGTCCCTTCCAACCCAAACCATTCTATGATTCTATGGAGCGCTTACATTTCTTGGGTAAATATTTACCAGTTTAGTATTTTTTTAACATTTTGATACAAAAAATACATTCTGTAGAGCTTGCATGGTTATTTACTGCCAACTTTAGGGAGCTAATGTTAAATAGCTGATTGGCAAAATAGGTTTAATTTTGAAGGTGTTTGATTTAGGGATACTGGTCTTTTTAAGGTGTAAGTAGAAATAGGGAGAAATGGCTTATGTAGTCACAAAAATTACATGGAAGAGTTAATTAATTCTTTAGTGAGTAATAGCTCAAGGTTTAGAGAGATTTATGTTCCATGGTTAAAAATTCCTGAAAATATGCAGTATAATATATGTTCTGTGTCTCGTAGTACACATAGTGCATTTTAGGCAATGTGGATTTCCTCCCATTTTGGAAATTTTTCCAGTAAGTCAGTGCCTGCCATGTGTGTGAAATACTGTTCCCTTGGAAGTGAATCTCTCTGGTCTTACATCTTCTGACCCTTGACAAACACCCAAATCATCTACTCCCATCCCGTGTGATGAGCTTCCAAAATCTCAGAGAGTGATATAAAAGTTCTGCGTGGCTACAACAAACAGCTTTGAATAAGTGCTTGTATTCGCTAATTGATTAAATCTATTTATTTCGTATATATAAACTTATCTTAGAGTCTGGTCAGATAATTGCAAGCAATCTTAAAATGGTGTGTGGTGAGTAGACCCTTTCAGTTGGGAGTTGCTACCCCTTGGCAAAGAGCAGGAGGGCTGACCAAATGCGTTGGTCCAGGTCGTTGGCATGTGAAGTAGAGGCAGATAAATCCAAACTTCCAGCTGCGATGTTTCATCTCAGAGGGTTGCTTTTTCAAGAGCAGTAGTTCGATTGCTTTGTGATCGTTGGACCATATTCTTAGTTTGTGACGTTACAAGTATCTAAATGAAGGGCGTGATACATAACAGCGATGTTTCTCATTTCATTTGCAATCTCATTTCTGCTTTTTCTGGTTTTCTATTACTTGCATTAAAGTTAAGGAGAATTTGAGAGCTGATAACAGAAGAAGATGTTTATGAATTTTAGGTCTGGCCTTGGTTAAGTCTCTAAAAGTTCTAGAATAACTTTAAATGATATTTATATCACATTGTCTAGAAATCATATTATAAGATTTGCATCCCTTTATTGCACTACACATTGGAAATATTCTGGAAGCATTTTAGAATATAATATCCAAATGTACTAGCTCATACCCTGTGTGTGCTTCAACACTGAAGAGAATTAATTTCAAGACTTGTGCAATTAGTATGCTGTGTCATTTCATCTGATTAAGGGGAGAATTTCTGTAATCGGTTGGATGAATCCCACACGCGGTGGTGAAAGCAGCATATGCGTTTAAAATATGCTAATTTGTGTCTTACTCATTTGAAAAAAAAGGCCTTTATGTAGGCAGGGTTCAGTCTGCAGTGGAAAGGTTTGGATCGGCGAATCGTTTTTTGACTAAAAATATTTCGATAAAAATATCCCTAGCTGTTACTGCTCTCATACTTTCCATATAATAATTATTCCTAATGGTAAGCTGATTTCACGTTGAAGGCTTCGGTTCAGCAATGCGCTTGAAGTCATGCATGACTTGCATCCTACTGGATCATTCCCTCTATTTTAAAGGCACAATTCAGGTGCTTGAATCAGACTCACGTTGAAGTACCTTGCTGAATTAGTGCCTATGTGGAAATTGTTTTTCTCTTCAACATAATCAAATTTGGAACTGGAAATGACCTTGTCTAGATGGTTTTTTTCTGAATTGTGCCACCATCAGTTGTTGCTCACTTCAGTATTTGTGGGTTTGCAGCTATCCAGACAATTGAATTATTTTGTGTTCTTCACAATAATTATATGCCTCTAGACTGCCTTTTCAGTTTACGTATAAAATTATCATTTTGCCAACATTGCCATTGTTTAAAAAGTAGCGACGCAAAGTCTGGTTGTCCAGAGAATTAATCTCAATTTAGTGTGAATAGATAC
Source organism: Tringa tobata (assembly GCA_033628505.1). Taxonomy (NCBI): domain Eukaryota; kingdom Metazoa; phylum Chordata; class Aves; order Charadriiformes; family Scolopacidae; genus Tringa; species Tringa tobata. Next base: position 35,367,008 of record JAHREE010000279.1, read on the forward strand.
ACATTTAAATTCACATTTATATGAGATGTAACATAAATTTTAAAAAGTGTAACATTCATCTATATGCATAGCTATTTAGATACGTATTTACTTTGTCTTCTGTATTTTAATATTTTCCAGACAAGTATAAAAGAAGGATTACTACTGAAGCAAACCAGTTCTTTTCAGAGGTGGAAAAAGCGTTATTTCAAACTTCGAGGGCGTACCCTTTACTATGCTAAAGATTCAAAGGTAATTCTATGCTATTAGTGTCTAATGCCATACACTTGTAACTTCAATTTTGTTTAGATTTCTAAGTGTTAGAGTAATAAAAATAACAACAATGTAATAATTATTTTTAGTGATTGTTTTATTTAAAAGTTCCTGGATATAAGAAACAGTGTGTTAAATCAACTTCAACTAAGGAAGACTGCTGATTTCTCTTGTGTTTTGTTTTGTTTTTTTCTTTTTTTTAAATGAAGTTTATCACAGTTATGTTTAACCTTTTTGACTGTTCAGACAAATAATAAATTCATTTTAAGGAGTTGTGGGGTTTTTTGGGGGATGGCTCTCAGACAGTCAAATCTAACATTAAAAAAAAATAGGTAAAATAGTGTTATGCTTAGAAGTTGTCCTTCCAACTGCATTCCATTAAAACTCTTCTAGTCTAATGCCTATATTGCCATTAAAGAGGTGGAAATGGTTACACGAAATAAAGATGGGAAGATTTTCTGCCAAATCTGATATATAAGGGGAAAAGCTGTTTCCCATCAATTGACATTTTTGGTGGGAAAATTGGGGGTGGGCAGAGGGGAATAATTGTCTTCTTTCTGAAAGGCATTTCCTCCCTCCCCCTCAGGGCTGGGACCGAGAAGTTTTTGGCTTTTTGGGAACAGCAGATTGTGCTGTTCCATAGCAGTTGGCATTACTTTTCTTTACCCTGCAGGGTGACTCGTGGGAGCTGTAGGTGAGGCCCTTCAGATCTCTGTCATCTTCTGTAGCCTGGTCTTCTCATTTAAACTATTACTAGGGCATGGAGACCTCTCTTTCTAGGACTGTATAATTGCTTGGTGCACAGTCATGTGGCTGTGATGAATCAAGGAAAACATCATCTCTCCAGGGAGCTCAGCACTGAAGTATTTGTTGTCACACTTCTCCGCACATGGTGCTGCCGCAAGCAGTTTATATAAAGACTTAATAAACATGGCAAATAAGAGCTCTGAGAATGGCAACATCATCTGTGCCATAAGGATGAGAAAATGAGGTGTAATGAATAGGCAATTGCACAAATACTCTGTAACGTTGAATCCAGACATGCTGAAACTCCCCCAGCATCGATTCTCCTTCCCATGGCATGGAAGAGCATGGTACAGCTCAAAAAAGGAGGAGGCATTTTTGTTGGACTTCCCTCTGTGCTTCAAAACCCATCACTAGTTTAAGAGAACCTAATTAATCCTTTGCCAGAGGTTGATGTTTTTAGAGGCATGTATTTCTCTTGCTGAAATAACAAACAAAGGAGTGGAAGGGATCTCTTTAGACCCTTGAGCTCCATTTTCTCTTATGGATACTGTATCATAGATTCCCCTTCGTGATTTCAGAGTTCCACCCTAAAACTGATTAATTAATTTATATTTTACTAAGTGTGAATCTCTTTGCTCTCACATCACATTCATGCTACACAGTAGACATGCTAAAGCTGCACCTATTAAAAAAAAAAAATAAAAATTTTAAAGCAATATATATGTTGGAGCCACTATTTTCTGCTTTCATGTACCACAGTTAGCAAATAGGACTGTGTTTAGGGGTCAAATAGGAAGTTTTCTCACATCATCAGTGTTTTCTATTTTTTTACCACTTTTTTTTTTCTTTCTATTTTTATTTTCTAATTGGAATGGACACAAGGAAATGAAAGCACAGGCTGTAAGCATACCTGAAAGTGGACTCAGATGATATTTAATGTTTTTATGTTCTTTTCCATTCACAGTCTCTGATATTTGATGAAGTTGACCTGTCAGATGCCAGCGTAGCTGAATCGAGCACAAAAAATGTCAACAACAGCTTCACGGTATGGAACCAATATAACAGTGGTCTTGAAAGCTGTGGGTAGACTGTTACTAAGAAAATCAAGAATCCTCTGAGTTGCTTCTTATTTTCCTCTATTTGGAAATAAAATCTCCTTTATTTGGAAACGGCATAATGTATCAGACCAATATCACATCAGCTGTTGATAATTTAGTTTCTGTGATTTCTTTTTAGCAGAAATTAGAATGTTAGATAGCAGGTGCTTCGAAAGATGATGATACAAGGTATTAAAAACTCAGCAAGGTTCAGTATTAGTACCTTTTTAGTACTTATTTAGTACAGCTTGTTTTTATGCTGTAGTTTGAGGTGACACACTGAATTCATTCAGATGTAATTGTTTTATTGTTTTAATTTCTTAAAATAACTTTTTTGGGTTTTTTTGTCATATTGAATGTATTTTATTTTTTTCAATGCTGATCATATCCCTACATGTTTCCAAGTCACCTGGAAAAGTTGCCTTCACAGTCATGCCTTGATTCTGATACTGGTATAAGAAACAAAGAGTGTTCTTAAATCCCTATTTCTGTAAGTTGGAAGCATGTTTTACACACAGGTCTTGCCATTTATTGTTCAGCTGCTTTGTTGGAACTAAGTGGTACCATCTGGTACAGTTCCTCTGCTGCTAATTCTTAACCTCTGCAGAAGTAAATTTTTTGAACAAGAACTAGCTATGAGGAAGATTGTGGGTAAAGTTGTCCCTCTGAATATTTTGACTTCTCCTGACTGCAATGGCATCGTTTTTCTTAACCTGTAAATCCCGTTATTCTTCATTAAAATCTAGATTTCCCATTTTCCTGAGGATTTTAATTCCACAGGTGACCCGTGTTCCCAGTGCTGGTTGTTCTCCAAGGCAGTGCAATGCAAACCTCCCGAAAGCTTCATCGGGTCTTCCTTGCTGTGGTACCTCCCAAACTGCTACTGAAGTAATGAGAGCACTTCAAAGACATTTTCATATTGGCTTGGACAGTCCAGCATGTTATGTCAATCTAAGTTTCTTTACTGACTACAAATGCAATTAAAAAGACTACTTTGACAGAAGGTCTTAGGGGAGGGGTTGGTTGTGTGAGGCACCAGCTTGCCTTTTGAAAAGGTTCCTTCTGTTGCTTAGAAGCTCAGCTTCTGCCTTGCTCCTGGCCAGAAGTAAAGCTGTCATGCAGGCATCAGGGTAGCTGAGGAATAATGAGTCATGCAAAGATGATGAGTTGAGGATCCCAGCAGTCATTACTGTTGCTTATTATTCAAGATGGGATATAAGGCTCAGCATCCCCTAAATATCCAAACTTGATTCACTGCATTAGAGAGAAAAGAAAGTTAAGAAAACTCTGCCAAGACCATCAATAAACCATGTCCCTAAGCACCACATCTACCCATCTTTTAAATACCTCTGGGGATTGTGACTCAACCACTTCCCTGGGCAGCCTGTTCCAATGCTTGACAACCCTTTCAGGGAAGAATTTTTTCCTAATATCCTGGTGCAACATGAAGCCGTTTCCTCTTGTCCTATCACCTGTTACTTGGGAGAAGAGACCAACGCCCACCTCGCTACAACCTCCTTTCAGGTAGTTGTAGACAGCAATAAAGTCTCCCCTCAGCCTCCTTTTCTCCAGGCTAAACAACCCTAGTTCCCTCAGCTGCTTCTGACAGTACTTAGGCTCTAGACCCTTCATCAGCTTCATTGCTCTTCTCTGAACATGCTCCAGCACTTCAATGTCTTTCTTGTAGTGAGGGCCCCAAAACTGAACACGGTATTTGAGGTACGGCCTCACCAGTGCCGAGTACAGGGGGACAATCACTTCCCTAGTCCCACTGGCCACACTATTTCTGATACCAGCCAGGTCGCTATTAGCCTTCTTGGCCACCTGGGCACACTGCTGGCTCATATTCAGATGGCAGTTGAGCAACACCCCCAGGTGCTTTTCTGCCGGGCAGCTCTCCAGCCACTCTTCCCCAAACCTGCATGGGTTTGTTGTGACCCAAGTGCAGGACCTGGCCTTGTAGAACCTCACACAGCTGACATCAGCCCATCAATCCAGCCTATCCAGATCCTTCTGTAGAGCCTTCCTAGTCTCAAGCAGATCAACATTCCTGCCCAACGTAGTATCATCTGCAAACATACTGAGCATGCACTTGATCCCCCAGTCCACATCATTGATAAAGATATTGAACACAAGGGGCCCCAATACTGAGCCCTGGGGAACGCCACTTTTGACTAGCCTCCAACTGGATTTAACTCCATTCACCACCCCTTTTTGGGCTCAGCCATCCAGCCATTTTTTTTAACCCAGTGTAGAGTGTGCCTGTCCAAGCCATGAGCAGCCAGTTTCGCCAGGAGAGTGTTGCAGGAAACAGTGTCAAAGGTTTTACTAAAGTCTAAGTAGACAACAACACAGCCTTTCCCTCATACACCAAGTGGGTCACTTTGTCATAGAAGGAGACCAGGTTTGTCAAGCAGACCTTCATAAACCCATGTTGACTGGTCCTGATCACCTGGTGGTCCTCTATGTTCTGTGTGATGGCACTCAAGATGATCTGCTCCATAACTTACCCCGGCAGCAAGGTCAGACTGGCAGGCCTGTAGTTCCCTGGATTCTCCTTGTGGCCCTTCTTGTATATGGGCATTGTGTTTTCTAATTTCCAGTCAAGTGAAACCTCCCTGGTTAGCCAGGATTGCTTAGAATGCTGATAACTGCTGTTGATCACTGATTTATGAAATAAGACATTCATCTAGAGATCTGGATAGACCAGAGAGCTGGGCAATCACCAACCGTATGAAATTTAACAAGATCAAGTTAGATGTACAAATTGAGGAATGAGAGGCTGGAGGAAAGAGATCTGGGAAAGAGATCTGGCCCTGCGGAGAGAGATCTGGGGGTTTGGATTGATAGCAAGTTGAGTATGAGTCAACAGCATGCCCAGGCAGTCAAAAGGGCCAACAGTGTTCTGGAGTGCATCAAGCACAACATAGCTGGCCAGTCGAAGGAGATGACTGTCCCACTCTACACTGCACTGGTGTGTAGAGTGCTTCTTCCCACCTTGAGTACTCTATGCAGTTTTGGGCATCTCAGTATAAGGACATCAAACTATTAGAGTGAGTCCGGAGGAGGGTGACTAAGATGGTGAAAGATCTCGAGGGCAAGACTTAGAAGGAGCAGCTGAGATCACTTGTCTTGTTCAGCTTGGAGAATAGAAGGCTGAGGGGTGACCACAGGGCGGTTGACTACTTCCTCAAGGGGTGCAGCAGAGGGGAAAGTGCTGATCTCCGCACTCTGGTGATGAGGGAATGGAAGGAAACTACACCAGGGGAATTTCAGGTTGGAAGTTAGGGAAAAGTTCTTCACAGAGAGGGTGGTTGGGCACTGGAACAAGCTCCCCAGTGGTCATGGCACCAAGCCTGTTAGAGTTCAAGGAGCATCTGGGCAACGCTCTTAGTCATATCATTTAGTTATAGGTGGTCTGGTGAGAGGCAGGAAGTTGGACTCAGTGATCCTTATGGGTCCCTTCCAACCTGAGATACTCTGTGATCTTGATGTAATTTTGTGTGGGGAAGAAAAGTGTTTTGAGTGAGGCTTTTTGTCTTTTTTTTTTTTTAATTACAGTGTTTGGTGTTTCGGTATCCTTTATAACCCTTTAGGCCACTCAGTATCTCATTCTTCACTGAAGGCATGTTTTGTATCCTGTATCAGGACTTCTGGGGAACACGGTAGTGAAAAAAGGAATCTTAGGGGCTACAGCTTTAACGACTTTGGAGACACTATTTATTTTCATGTCCTGGGTAATTTAGGGCAAACAGTGTTTTCTCTAAGGAGTCTTGAAATTCATTTTGAAAAATTATTTGGATTTATAGCTCTCCTGAATTGAAGTGTCATCTGATTTGACAGTGAAATATGGTAATAGTCGTCATCTCGCTTAATCTTTTGGCTTCTTTCTTTGTGTTTGCCTAACCCAGTCTCCCAGCAACGCAGCTCAGTGAAGTAAGACATCTCTGGCCTTGCCTGCACTGGTTTGAAGTTGGGGGGGTAGGGTGGGTGGTTAGCTTTCCAACAATACTCCTTATAAATAAAAAGAAACGTTTCTTTTTGCCCTTTTTTTTTTTTTCATCTTAAAAAAGGTAATCCAGCCTTTTTAAAAATTACTTAGCATTTTCTTTGTTAAAAAAGCAAAAATTACATCTTTAGCTTTCTCTAGTTAATGTACTCCTCGTGTTTCTTTGTCCCAATAAAGAATATTTTTAACACAAACTTATGTAGGTGGAATAAACACCAAATGACCATTTTTCCAGGGTAAAACACCTTTAAAAATTTAAATTTAAATGAATTAATTCATTTTTTTACAAATCCTTTTGTCATTTCACTTAAATCCTCTCCCTTCCCTCAGTCTCCCACACCCCACTTGTAGAAGCTACTGGTACGCCTTCTTTGGCCCTTTCTAGTTTGTCTGTTTGGAGACAGAGGTGTGCGTGTCAAGATTTTCCATGCTCTTTTTTTTGGCTAAAACTCAAGTCCTAAAATTAGTCATAACACACAGATTTAAGGTTGAGTTTATTTGTAATGCCCATGCTTGCAGAATATTTTATGTAACTAAATATCAGTGTTTATTCACCAGAATTACTTTTCCTTTCTTACTACAAACAAATTGAGGTTAAGGGGAAAGTTGAGGTAAATAAATATCTGCTAATTAATAAGAGAAGCTGCTAAATTTAAACCAGTTCATCTGTTTCAGTTTTTTCTTTATTGATAATGATGTTACTGTTCGACAAACAACCATCTAATTTCTAATAAATAGTTCCTAGTGCACAAGCTTGCACTAGAGTGCCTTGTCATAGATTATAGGTGTGTTGAAGAGGCTATTAAATAGAGGAAAAGGTGTCCCTTGATTTTGGAGACTTTATATGAGACCCTCAAGGCCAGATTCTTCCCACTTGCTTTTTAGGTACCAGTCTCCGAAGTCTGTGCGAAGAGAGAGAAGAGGTTCACGAAGCCAATTCAACCCATCAAAGATGTGCATCAGCCACATCAGGAGGCCACGAGGGCTCACCCCAGTTCAGTGGCGTGGGTGGATGCTGAGTCCTTGTGGGTACTCTGCAGAACGTTTTTGCTTCTGCTTCAGAGGGTGGTTTATGTTGTCTCAGCACAACCTGAGGAGTGCACAGCATGTTGCCCCTTTGGGGAGACGGTGCGGATGAGTCAGTCTCCCACCCTTATTGCACGCAAGCAGATGGGGCAGTGACCAATTCTGCTGAGAGCTGTAATTCCTTATGCGTTTTGGTTTGCAGGGATGGAAGATAGATGGCTTGTAGATATCTTAAGTGCATTTAGAAAAACCTCTTTATTGTTCTCAAAACAAGACTTGAGACTGAATGAGGCTGAATAGTGCTCTCCAGCATGCAAGCATGGGCATGTAGACTATTGGTGGCATGCTTTTGTCCTAACAGATAAAAGGAATTATTCTTTAACAGGCATATTCACTGAATTTCACTGAATTTTTTAGAGTTGGAAGGGACCATAGAGATCATCTAGTCCAACTCTCCTGCTGAAGCAGGATTGCCTATAGCATGTTACTCAGGACTGCATCCAGGTGGGTCTTGAAAATCTCCAAAGAAGGGGGCTCCACAACCTCCCTGGGCAGCCTATTCCAGGGCTCTGTCACCCTCACTGGGAAGAAGTTTTTCCTCATATTTGAATGGAACCTCCTATGTTCCAACTTGTGCCTGTTGCCCCTCGTCCTCTCACTGGAAACCGCTGAAAAGAGTCTGGCTTCCTCCTCCTTCAACCCACCCTTTAGATACTTACAGGCATTGATAAGGTCTCCCCTCAGCCTTCTCTTCTCCAGGCTAAAGAGTCCCAGCTCTTTCAGTCTTTCTTCATAAGGGAGATGCTCCAATCCTTGAATCATCTTCGTTGCTCTTCGCTAGACTCTTTCCAGTAGTTCCCTGTCCCTCTTGAACTGGGGAGCCCAGAACTGGATGCAGTACTCCAGTTGTGGCCTCACCAGTGCAGAGTAGAGGGGCAGAATGACTTCCCTCGACCTACTAGCCACGCTCTTCCCTGTGCAGCCCAGAATTCCGTTGGCCTTCCTGGCCACAAGAGCACACTGCTTGCTCATTGTCATTTTGCTGTCTACCAGGACACTTAAATTAATGAAGTTCCTCAGGACAACATAGGTGATTATGAATTGCGATTTAAAAGGAGATTTTGACAGGTTAGCTTTTGGCTTAGGTTTCTACCTCTGCTGTGCTTTTGATGATGAAGAACTGATGCACAGTGAAGAAAAAATTCTGTAGATGTTAACCATGCTGCCTTCCTGTTGAGCCACATGGATATATAAAATGCCCTGGGCTATTATAAATATATCCTAGAGTTTCATGCAGTATGCATAGGGCATCATGTGGCAGCATCTATGTTTAATCCATCCGAACTGATGTTTGAAACATTTGATTCAGTTCTGGGTTTTTTGTGATAAATGTGATGGAAAATAATACTTTTAGGGTAGAAATACTGGATTTGGGGCATTACTTCATGTAGCTGGCTTTAGACATTTGATTTAGGTTAGACCACTAAAGCCACTCAATCTCTTACTATATGTATATTTAGAAAACTGAATATCCTGGCTAGATTAATCCTGTTATCTAATTGCGTCTGAGAGTAAGAGAGGAAATAATTTCACTGTCGTTCTGGAAGGTGCATTCCAGGAATATGAAAATTAACATGCTAGATGATACGCAGGATGGGGAGTCAGCTTGCCCTAACTTCAGAGTGGGACTCAGTGATGAGTTTATAAATGCCCTAAATTTAGGTATTTAGGATAAGATTAATAGCTGGTTAAAGTAGATTCCTCTAGTTGCTCAATTCAGTATAGACTGCACTCATTATAACTGACTCTTCCATAGGAGCTTTGTCATCCAGGGCACCTAAAATGTAGACCCCTGGTTTTGACTTTCTGAATCAGGTGCTCTACCAAGTACTTTTTGTTGAATATGCATCTTCTGAAAGTGGTCATCTTGCAGGGGGAGGAAGCTGCAGTAGGCAGGTCTGCTGTCCTGGAAAGCCTGCTGCAATTCTTAGTAATTAGAAATTGGCTGGAAATGATTCTATAAATTCCAGGCAGTAATGCTGATTACTAGGACTCTGGGTATGCTTGCAGAAATGTCTAATATTGTAAAATTTTGCTGATTTATTGGTTTTAGTGATGCTATAGACCATATACACCATAGGGTCCAATTATTTATTCTGTGGTAAAATACTTCCTTGGAGAACTGTTAATGTACTGGGCTTTAATTGAGTATTCTCACCTAGTGTGTTGAGAGAAAGGCAGCAGAAACCCATCAACTGTCTGTTCTTTTTTTTATATTTTTTATTGCCTCCTTTTGATTTGACTATTTTCCAAGCTAAATAATCTTTGTAAACATTTCTTTTTATACTCTTACATGTTCTTGCTGTACTTCTGACTATGATTCTGCAGCATCATCTTGTAAGTGAAGTGATCAGTTTGCCACTCAGGAAATCATGGGTATTTGGGACTATTTTCTAAATTAATGCTCGTTTACCTTCTTTATGGATCCCACATTTTGTCTGTTTTCTGCAGCAGCAACACATAATGCATTTTTTCCCCCTCTATAATGATACTAAGATCCTTTTCCTGTTAATTTGGAGCTCTCTCTAATTCATAAATACTTCTTTACTTCTGTGGTTTTTCTCTGGTGTGTATTTCTCTGTTTTTACTAACACTGGACTTTTTCAAGTCACCGTGCTGTCTGTTTAATAAGTTGCTTGGCTCGCTATGAAGTGCGTTGGTGATCAAGGGGGGAACTAAGTAATCAAAATTTTGTGCTATCTGTAAATGTTCCCATATCACTCCTTTACATTTTTCTTCCAGTTTAAGAATTGCATAACGAAATTTTGTAAGAGAATAATAAGGTGCTTTTTATCTATTAGTCTTTTCCCATATTAAAAATTCCTATTATTCCATCTTAATTTTTTTATGTCCCTTAGGTTTTCATCTCATCACATGACTGGGACACAAAAATAATTGGTCTTTTTGGTTCAATGACTGAACTAAAAATAATTGTGGGTCAACCTGATGTTTTAACTTTTTGGAAGAGAAATACTGAATTTAGTTCAAATTAAAGGGATTAAATTTTGTTTTAAAGTATTTTTTTTTTGTATTATATAAAAAAAAAGCAAAACATGCATTGCATTTCATTAAAGTTAATCCCTGAATGCAATTTTGTTACAACAAGTTAGGGTATTTTTCTCTGATTTCCACTTTTTGGTCAGACTTATCAGTTTGCTTTGACCTGAAAACAGAGGGTTCTGCTTAATGTGTTTTTAAACAATAAAAGTATTTTCCCAGTTGTCTGTGATTTCCTTGATATTCTGTAAATTTGGATAGATATTGGGAAACTAAACACATACTTGCTGTTTTTCCATTGACCTATTATTTTGAGATGATTAGGTACTTTTTATAGGTTAGTGAGGCCAAATACTCCATTGGAGCAGCTGTGCTTCAACTGTGGTTAAAATTTATATTGTTTTCTTTCACTTTATATTTTTTTCTTCCAGAACTCTGATTACCCTGTTTCCTATCCATATTTCTGAATGTAGTGTATCCTGCATCTTGGCTGGGACTGTAAAGTTTACTGGAATGTAATTTATGTGGAACCAGGTTAAAGCATAAACCAATTCTTTTCATCTTTGAATCCTCCTGTACAGCCACTGTTTTTAATGGGAAATTGCCCATTTGTACTGGAAACTCAATTATTGAAATTCATCAGACTTTCAAGTTAAATGTTACAGCTGGGCCTGAAAACGTATTGCTTTTTAACAGTTTATTTCAGCCCTGCTGTTTCTGACATCAGTCTCTGCTCATCGATGAGATTAGGTCTTTCTAATTGATTTTAGAAAATTAACTTTTGATACTCACGATGGGCTTTGAAAACAGAATGTGTTGCCAGACCTTTGCAATACGTTGGATAGATAATGGGAATTTCTTAGACTTTGACATATTTTGCTTCCTTTCTTGCCACTCAATTTTTTTTTCGGAGTTGTTGTCGAGGCTTTTCTGCAGGGACTACAAGAACTTCAGGGAATATGAGAACCGTTCAACCTTTCCCAAGCCACATCAAGAGGAAATTAGAAGAGCCTTTTCCCAAAGGAGTTTAAAACCTTTCATCTTTGAGTTTGGGCACTCCAGTCTTCCTTCTTTTCAAATATCAGAGACAAATAGAGATGATCCTAAAGCTGGGGATAATTATCCTAATACTGTATACTATTTTTTTTTCCTATTTAAATAATCTAGCATCAATTCAGTTTTATTACTGACTCTTGATTTGCCCAAAGTTCAGGGTCCTGAGCTTTATTTAAGTGCAGAAAAGCTTATGGGTGCCAGTGGAGGTATTTCTCTGATGCTGTCCTGCTTGTTTACAAAATCCAATTTACTGCAGTTTGATCTCAATGGACACCAGGAAATGGTTTCTTCGCTCATAGCCTCAAGCCTCTTTCAGACACTTCAGCCTGTTTTTTTTTCCAAACACCACTCACCTAAAGGTTGTACTGACCTTTTCTGGGCTTTCTGCTGCTCCTCTTTCACTGTCTGTCTTATTTTTGTAGTTTGGTGAAGTCATCTTGCTACTCCTGTGCTGGGAGGCTCGTGACATCAAATAGTCGTCAGCAACCACCTTCAAGGCTTTGGCTTGTTCCAGACTTAGGGTGATTTCCTCTGGTTTTGGCTATTGCTAAGCAAACTTTTTTCACTGCCTTGTTCATAGCCTAGGTGATGAAACTTTCCATTCTGATCTGTAGGAATACTCTATCCTATTGCACATCTATCTGCAATTTTATTTCTTTGTGAAAAATGTATTTTGAGTAAATTTCTACATGCAATCTCTGCTGATGTTCACTTGAAGGGAGACACTCTTGCTTGACTTCTCCTTTAATAAACCACAGGAACACCAAAGGAACGGATTTCTGTTTAGAAATGTATTTCTGTTTCTTGATAAACTTACATCAACCACAGATTTCAATTACATGTTAATTGCGTTTAACTGAATGCGGTTTTGTGTGAACACTCTTTAGTCTGCTTGAACCTCGGCCATTGGTATATCTTAAATGCATACTGATATTGTAATAATAGTAGTAACAGTGATCCAGGTGTGGTTTAGGAGTGTATGTTAGTATCATGAAATTCTTTGTCTGAAGGCAAACTAAAAAATATCAGTGATGTGCTCTATACTGTTTGTGATGCTATCCTTAGGATTCCTCTCAGCATACTTTACAGCAGATTTTTCCTTCAGCTGTGCAATAATTTCCTGAGTTTGGGTACACTTTGAAATTTCCTTTGCATTCCAGTTGAGTGTAAACATTGTTAACGGTATATATTGATGATGGTGGGAGTTCAGATATATTTGTAGATGTCTTTACTTAAAGTGCATTCCTCTGAGAGCCAAATCCTTCTCCTAGAAACACGGTATTTCACATTTTGCCCTTGGTGTTATCAGAAGGGTCAGCGCGTGACACTGTTGCAAGATGGGGAAATGCCATGTCCAGATATTCCCCATGCCCCCTTTGCAGGGCTCTCAGCACAGGGCTGACAGAGCTCCTGGAGAGACATCCTTGAAGATTGCAGGGCCTCTTGTCATCTCCAGGAGGCAGAATATGGCTGGAAAGAGTTCAAGTTCCTGAGCTGGCCTCATCAGAGTGACTCAGCTTTGCAGGGGTCGCTAACGCTCGGATGGATTTAGTTTTTCCCTGGTTGTGGACTCTCTGCTGTTTCATACAGATGCTGATGAGCCTCTAAATGACGGAGGCTTTTTAATGCTCCCAGCCCGAGCAATACCCAAACCACAGAAAGAGAGGGGAAGTGCTTTGTATTCCATTTTGTTCAATTTTCCACTCTTTTTTTTTTTTTTTCCTATATTCAGGCAGCCTAGAAACAAAACAAAAACTGAAATAGCAAATTAATATGCTGCAGGGGAAAAAAAAAAAGTTGGAGAGACAAAAGCAATTAGTGTGCACTTGTGATGCACTTAGGTTTTTTCCCTCCATTTAACATTTGCTCATTTTCCCTCGCCCTCCGACAGTGGCAAAAAAAAAAAAAAGTAATGAAGCTGAGAGTTCTTTGGGTAGCTTTGGCTGTGACTTTCAAGTTTAAAGCTACTTATCTCTGACTTGATGCACTGTCTCTCTAGTCTGTCTGAAAATGTTGAAGCTTTAAGTTTCATTATGAAAAAGCAATAAAGCATTTCAGCTGTGAGGCTAAAATCCATAGATGAACTGCTCGGGATTGAGCTGTTGCAAGAAAGCTGAACATTTTTCAGAGGAAGAAAAAGAAAGGGGAGGCTTAAAAATGTGACCATTCTGGGCTACATTGTACATTTGGATTCTAGTTACATTTACCTGGAATTTGTTTTCCACAAATTTCAAGCTTAAGCAGAAACTTTTTGAAAACAGTTCAGAGAAAATGTCTCTATTTCTTCCTTCGGTTTTCTAAGAGTTTCTTTAATTTGTGAAACACAATAAGAAGTTCTGCATAGGAGAAAATGCATTTAAAAATACCTTTTATTTCCTTCTCTGAACTCATAGTATAGCACTGATGAAGCAGTTGGGGTATTTGGAGAATGAGCACTGGTCTATGAATTACTGCAAGAGAATTGACAGATTTTGTTCTTCCTGCAGTTTTGCGCTTACCTTTTCTCCGACGTTTCTGTGTGTCCTTGCTTTAAAAGTGGTTAAAATACCTGAAGAAACCTGAAAAAATATCCTTCAGTGCAGTTTCTGTATACCAAATAATTTTATAAACAAAGCCATTGGTGTAAACGTTGAATAAATTTCCTGCTTCTAGTGAGCGAGGATCCCTGGCTTCAGGCAGCTGTATCATGTTTAAACAAGCATCTGTTATTACAGATTAAAAAATATAGTCATTTGCTGTTTTATTTTGTATAACTATGCACCTAATGCCTTTGAATATATAACTAAATGTTTTCTGTTAAGTACAGAAGCCATCCTATCTGATAGACGTGTCATGAGCTGGTGAAGCTGGGGCTAAGGGCACAGCAGTGCGAAGTAACGTGCTTAGCAAATCTTCATGTAAGGACTTTAAAGAAACGTGGAGGCCTTGAACTATATATAGCAGTTTCCAGTTTACACTTACAAGAATGGTTTATTGGTGTTTCTATATTTAAATCCTGATTTAAGATAAATTTCTAATTCTTTGGTCCAAATTCATGAAACTTTCCTACCCTGCTTCTTGTAACTGTCTCATTATAAAGTTATACTTGAAGGAATAATATTTTTCTGTTAGCAGTTGTTTGACGTTGGATACATGAGGTCAGATTTGGGGAACTGTAGATTTCTGGCACAGTGACCTTTGCTGGATACTTTTTGCATCTGTTTTACAGTTCGAGGCTGGACATGTCATCAGTAGATTACTTGATTTACCTGGATTCTGTTTTCACAGAATCACAGTACGATTTGGAGATTGGAAGGGACCTTTAAAGGTCATCTGGTCCAACCTCCCTGCTGAAGCAGGGGGGCTTCTACCTAGAGCAGGCTGCCCAGGACCACGTCCAGACAGCTTTTCAATATCTCCAAGGATGGAGACTCCACAGCTGCTTTGAGTAACCTGTGCCAGTGCTTAGTCACCTTCACAGTGAAAAAAGTATTTCCTGATGTTCACACAGAGCTCTATGTGAACTTTGTGCCCATTGCCTCTTAGCTTGTCACTGGGCACCATTGGAAAGAAGCTGTCTCTGTTCTCTTTGCACCCTCCCTTCAGGTATTTACATATATAAATAAGATCCCCCTGAGCCTTCTCTTCTCCAGACAAAACAATCCCAGCTCTCTCAGCCTCTCCACGTCAGATGCTCCAGTCCCTTCATCATCCTTGTGGCCCTTCCCCGGACTGTATCCAGTATGTCCATGTCTCTCTTGTACCAAGGAGCCCAGAACTGGACACAGTACTCCAAGTGTGGCCTCACCAGTGCTGAGCAGAGGGGCAGAATCACCTCCCTCAACCTGTTGGCAACACTCCTAATGCAGCCCAGGATACCATTTGCCTTCTTTGCTGCAAGTGCACGTAGCTGGCTCCTGTTCAATTTGTTCTCCAACAGGACTCCAGGTCCTTTTCTGCAAAGCTGCTTTCCAGCTGGGTGGCCCCAAGCGTGCACTGACGCCTGGGGTTGTTCCTCCCCAGGTGCAGGACTTTAGACTTCTTGTTGAACTTCATGAGGTTCCTGTCAGCCCATTTCTCCAGCCTGTTGAGGTCCCTTTGGATGGCAGCATGAGCCTCTTGGTGTATCAGCTATTCCTCCCGGTTTTCTATCATCAGACCTTTGGGGTACACTGCTAGTTACTGGCCTCCAACTAGACTTTATGCCACTGATCACCAACCTCTGGGCCCAGCCATTCAGACAGTTTTCAGTCTGTCTCACTGTCTGCTCATCGAGCCCATACTTATAAGCTTATCTGAGAGGATCTTGAGTGATAATGCTGAAAGACTTACTGAAGGCAAGGTGGACAATATCCACCTTTGTCCATTCATCAACCAAGCCAGTCATTTCATCGGAGGTTATCAGGTTGCTGAGCAGTTCTTCTCCTTGGTGAATCCATGCTGACTGCTTCCGATTACTTTCTTGTCCTTCACATGCCTGGATATATCCTGGGAGATGCTCCTTCATTTTTGCTGGATGTGGTATATAAGGCAAGGCCACCTAAATTACCCCCACTTGGATTCTACTGCAGAGTGAAATCAGAGTAGACTTTATGCCTGTTTCTGTGATCTAATCACTTTTCTCCTGCCTTTTAGTTAACCCCACTTGTCCTGGTGTACTGGTGCAGGAGATGCTGTGTGGAACTAATCCTTATCTTCCCCCTCTTAAGAGTTTTTATCATGGGGGCCAAAACCACACATTACTTCATCACTTGTGAGCTTGGCAACAGTGAAATAGGAGAAGGCCAGCGAAAAGAGGGAAGCAACGTTTTAGTGGGGTAGACAGAGCTAATTGTTCTGATTATAAATTCTGTATTGTACTCAGGCAAATATAATAGCCATTTATTACTCGCCTTGCTTTTAAATCCTCTGTTCCCTTTGTAATTTCTGCTTTTGCCTGGCTCGGCTCATCTTCAAAAATAATATTGACGATTCACCGTAAAGCACCAACTACACCTTTGACAGGGACAGTGCTGTTATAATTTATTTAGTATCCCGAACCCAAGAAATTAAAGTACTGTAAAAAGCTGGCCAGGTGTTAGCAACATGATTTTTGCAGACATGTTGTGCTCTGGGTGCGTCAATGACCCCAGCAGTCTGCTCCCACCACTGTGATGGAGGTGCACTCATCCGTCACATTCGTAGGGACCCACGTGCAGGAGGACAGGGAAATGGAGGGGCAGATGGAAAGCAAGGGAGGTATAACATGTTATCCTGGTCTTTGGCAGAACTCACTCGCCAACGCCTAGTAGGACGGAGAAGTTGCAAAGCGTTAAATCTCTCATGTTCCTACCCCAGGCATCTGGTGCAGTCCCTAAGAGGAGTGGCGGAGGTGCTCTCTCTCTCTCTTGTTAGACCATCCTCTCTTCATTAGTTCCAGAAAGATATTTTAAAAATATCTGTTCAAAGAACAAGAAAAGCATTTCCCCACCCGTTTTGGATTCTAAGTGATGTTTCTACATTACTAAGTCAATTCAAGATCGGCCATACAAAGTGCTATTAGTGTAATGCCTGATAATAGTTTAGAGCAGCAGAAGGTGCCTTAATGCAAATATCAGGTTGCAGGAAGCAGGGTGCTTTACAATAGCTTCTGTGCTGCTGCTGAGATGTAGACCATTATTTTCTTGATTAGCAAATGTAGCGTCTGCATTTTTCTTTGAATTGGTAAAGGAAACCAGAAATGTAGCCATCAAGCTTTGGGAACTGTATTTTCCTATACGTTGCTGATATGATGAAATACGTTAAAAATTAGGCAATAGGCTTTAATTGAACTCTTTGTGATTTTATTTTACAGATCGAAAATCTAAACCTATTGCATTGAAGGCAACGCAAAGGGTAAAGTTAGCCCCTTTGAAAGCAAAAGGTTCTTTCAAATTTACACTGAATTTAATGGCAATTTTGTTTCCTTTCAAGATGTTAAGCTTGTTCCTAATAGGTGTTGTTTGCAAGAAAAGTTGCAGTAGTGGCCCAGAACTTGACTGTGTAATTTCATCACAGTAATTTCCATATGTGTGTGCACATATAGATGAGTATGTGTATGGTTTTAGAAGCTAAATTATTCCAGCATCAACATGTGTGAAAATCTCAATTTATGGCAAGACCTATGTGGCAAGACTGAACAATGTCCTCTTGTTCTCTCCTTCACTCCCCGCTCAAAAAGCCCCCTATTTTTCTGAACGGAACAGGAACATTGTTGCAGTAGTGGGACATTTTTCTTCCTATCTAGTCATTCTTTATTCCCTATGATGTTTTGGGACTTGTTTTGTTTGCCTTTAACATTTAAGACTATATGTGCTCATTCTTTCCCTATGCCTACTGCATTAAAAACATTTTTTATTCCCACTACCTCAATTTTATTGCTTTCCAATATGCTGCAGTATCTGGCTTTGATATCTCTCTCTTCCAAAATCAGCAATGACTTCTTCTTGGCTACTTGACAATGGTGAAAATTTTTGAAGTAACTTAATCTTCTAAATTAAATCTGCTTGATTTATTTATTTTTAAGGCCTTTTGTCTGTCTTCATTCTTCTTGGTTTGTCTTCTGCTTTGTCAGCGTGTGAACCATTAGCACCTGAGTTCCTCCTAGATTTAAGAATTCCCTCATTCTTATGTTACTTCGATGGTCTTCCATTGGTCCCTGTGACACTACCTTTGTCATTGTATTATACGATTTCTTCTTGTCTGCTGAGAGTTCTGCATATTGAGAGTGATATATAAATAATAATATTTGGGGCAGTGAGCATTAATTTAAAAAAGGTAATACATAACAGAAGAAAAGATACTGACTTTGGTAGGAGAAAAGATACAAGACTTTGAATATGATTACATGCAAAGAGACAAGATTACTAGTAAAATCCAAATTTACATGTCTGGTCAATAGTCTTTAGGACAATTAAATCCATTTTAATGTTGATTATGTCTGCATGCAGGTTCAATTGTCTTTAACGAATGCACTGTAAACATCCCACTTAAGTTAATTAATCATAACTTTCTGTAAGCATCCATGAGAAAGCATGCCTTCTGTGTAAATAAAAAGGTTATAGGAGGTAATTCTCAGTTTAGGACAAGCAAGAACAACTATATTGAGTTTGCCTAAAGCTCATAAAACCATACTGAATCAAAGCAGTACAGTAGCAGGTACCCAAGAAAGGAGTATAAGCAGCAGAGCAGGGACAGTGATTCTTCCTCTTGCGTAACTTCCCAGGGTTCACTTGTTGGATTTTGAGGGTCTGCTAAGCTGAAGGTTTTGGATATTGTGTTTTATCCTTTAGGAATACTTTGCAAGTCTAAATAATGCATTACATTTAGGAAAAGACACTTCTGGTTTGCTAATAATTTCCTTGGTTCCCTGAGTTCTCATGTTAGGTGAAATATCTAATATATAACAAGAAGTACATCTTCTCCATTATTTTGTAGAATGAAATAGAGGAGAATCTAAACAGACTGCTTTGTTTCTCTCTTTACTTTTTTCTTTTTTTTTTTAAGAAAAATTCCAAGCATTGTCCCTATTTTTTGCATATAATGCATTTTTTCTTTTTTCATGTTATCAACCACCTTCTTGAATTTTTTTGTTAAAAATATGTAAATCAAAGAGAATATGCAGTTTAATCATCATGTTATAGATGCTGTATTTACAAATGGTGTGTCTTCCAACTTTACACTGTATTTTTATAGCAGTCATGATAATTGATCCTACATTGAAGTGATCATCAGTATACAATTTAACTTTTAGACTGTTGAAATGCTCTGAGCTTTATTAAATTTATTATGCTCTGAATTCAATAAGGAATTTCTGGTACGTTTACATGCATTAATTAGCAATGCCTGGTGACATGATTTGGTTGCCGATACGTGGGTGTGTAGTACCTTTTGAGATGGTCTTTGGTGTCCCACCTGGCTTATTTGTAGCTGCTGTTCTGGGAGTTATGGTCCTCTGTCATATTTACCTGCCCCGTGCTGCTGCTTTGGGTACCAAAAGGCATCTCCATTGGGACTAGATAACTCTTTGTGAACAACTCAACTAAGGCCTTGACTTTAAGAGGGGAGGGGGTCGCACAGGGGATTGCTGTGATCAGTGTTAAAGACACGGGTAATATATATAGATATTACTTGAAAAGATCAAGATTGCCAGGAGACTTCAGGAATAAATGCAGCTGTTGTTGCTCCATGGCATTTCACAGCATCTGGTTACAGGTTAACGTCAGTAATGAGCATGGAGGAAAGACAAACACAAAGGGAAGAGTTTTGGGGGGACTTGTCCTTACTTAATCTGTATGATGAGATACTATATAATAGAAAATGATCTGGTGGGTGTATTTGCCCAAATAAGATTTCTGAGTCCACTGAAACCTGGAAATTCCAGCAGAATGTTGATTGTTGTTGGAGCCAGGGTTATATTATGATTTAATGGCTTTTCTGGGCTTCATTTGATGACCTGGCCTAGAAAAACATTTTGAAGTAATAAAGCGTCTGTTTGGCTCCAAACTAATGAGAGAAGCATTGCTCTTTGCATTAACTGTTCTTTAGGAAGAGCCGCGGAGAGCTACTAATAAACCTTATTAAAAAGCTTAAGCAAGATTGAAGGAAATAGAGAACAGAGAAACTATTCCATTCCATGTGAAGCAAGTACATAAAAAAAAAGAAAGGGGGGGGGGGGGTGGGTGGGGGGAAAGCCAACAAGCCCACAGGGGTTTTTGCCTCCCCTCCATGTGACTTGCAGCTTGCTGCACTTCAGTTACGTTGCCTCTGAGATCCGTTAAAGTGCAGCTCAGTTTAATGAAGAGGTGGATAGGACAAATCAAGGCTAGAGCCTATTTGGGGCAGAGATTGGGTAAGTAAATGCAGCTGTAGATAAGTATTTACTTTAATACTGTGCAACTGTTACAATATCTAGCTTGTAGCATTTAAAACAATACTCAGAGCTAGCATTTTTTGGTGGTCCTTTCCTTGTTTCACTTGTAGCTTGCAAGTGTGGGTGGTGCAGACTATGCAATAGATTTATGCATGAGCCTGATAAAGGATTTAATTTTCTTTTTCAGACTTTCAACGACAAAACAAGTAACTTTCCTTTAACTTCATGTACTTATTTTCTTTAAAATTCTTTGCTATGTAAGTAACTGCATCGTCTATTTTAGTGCAGTGCTCAAAATAATTTCAGTGGGAGTTAGCTGATAGTTTCTGGTGCCTTCCTGATATTTTAATTATTTTTCTGCTGGGGAGGGAAGGGGCAAAACAGCTTATACTCTGAACCTCCTAGATACAGCATTTTCAGATTTCTAGAATCCAACAGCAGACCACTGAAAACTCTCCAGCATCAACTTATTCCAGGAATTTGTTCAACCATCCTAGTAGGATATGATTTCAACTGTTTGCTTCTGTTCTTTGTGTCTTTTTATAAAGATTTTTATGTGTTCTTATGCTGAGTTTCGTATAGAAAGTTCTGGTTTAAATTTATGTATGTTTAAATTTGTGTAAATTTAATACCAATATACAAGATAGAGAAATACAATGAAAGCTTTTGTTGTTGTTTAAGACTATCAGGCTTTTGCTTTTGATATGTTTTTGTCTCTGGCAATTGGAATGGACCTTGCAGTTGCTATAATGCTGTTATGAAATAGGATTGCAATCATTGTCAATTAGTGATTTCCAGAACGGCTGTTTTAGCAGTTTCAGCGCCTGGCATTTGAGTATTTAAATCTCAGTGCATAGAGAAAGAGCTGAGAAGGAAGAATGATCAATATAGATTCTAATGAAACCTGATTCGAATATTGGGAACTGAAAAAGGAAAAGCAAAAACTCCTTTGTTGTTGGTAGTGTATTAAAGAAAATATTTTTAGGCGTTTAATGTCTTGTGATTTAGGGCGTGTCTTCCTTTCGCATCATCTTGCAGGAAAGAGTATGTTTAATATTATAGCCTATCGTGGTTTTTACTGTTTAGATTAATCAGAATGCTTTATCTTTTTCAGATAATCACTCCATTTAGGAGGCTAATACTGTGTGCTGAGAACAGAAAAGAAATGGAGGACTGGATAAGCTCTCTGAAGTCCGTTCAGTCCAGAGAACACTATGAGGTAAGTTGACATCCCTCTCGGTGCAACCTGTTCTAGCTCAACAGATCAAGCTACAGGACACAGAACTGGAGTATTCACCCTCTTTAGTGTGAAAAGTGTGTCTAATGTCAGAGCCAAGATTTATGTTAAGACCTTTACCGAAATGAGAGCTTATTATCACACTTTTGTTTAGAAGTTTGGAGGGAAAGCAGGCTAAATACTCTTTGGAAAATACTTTTGGTGAACGTTGCATTGTCGTCCCCTCTAATATGGGACCGTAGGTAATTTCAGTCACCGTAGCTGTGTTCTGTACTTGCAAATTTGTCTTAACTTCTCCTTTACTAGACCGCACAGTTTAATGTGGAACATTTCTCAGGGATGCATAACTGGTACGCCTGCTCCCATGCCCGACCTACCTTCTGTAACGTGTGTAGAGAGAGCCTCTCTGGAGTCACTTCTCACGGCCTGTCTTGTGAAGGTAAAATAAACACTTTCTTCCTCCCGTTTATAATGTAGGCAGAAGTTTAAGACGAGTAATAATTCTGAAAATAATGAGTAAGAGAAAAGCCCAAAGGGACGCATCTATTCGGTAGAGTGACTTTGTTTTGGGAGGAGGGATTGCTAGTGATCTGGCTCACTTTCTTCATGGTCCAGGTGCCTTTTTCTAACTCATCTCAATAAAACGGTTCCTTCTGCTGCAGTGACCAGTTTGGAATGTGCTGGGTGGACAGGTTGCAAGAAAAGATAGGATATATTTGATTTTCCCATCAAAAATGAGAAACAATATGGTCTTACTGGTTTGCAGAATCAGCATACCTTAGGAAAAAAAAAAACCATAATGCTAGTTTCTGCCCAAAATCCATAAAAATTAACATTTTGTTCAGCGCTGTGACCTTTTCCCCTCCAATTCTTGTTTGCTCTGTTGCTGCTGCTTGATCCTGCTTTACAGGCAGAACAGATGAGGACTGATTTATTGGTGTAAAAATTCTCTCATGCGGTGAGGGGGGAGAGATGTAGATGCCTTTGTGTTTTGATGGTTCAACAGATGAAATTGAGCACAAAGAAAAAGGATGTGTGGCTAAGTCTTCAACGTTAAGCTTACCTGGAGAAATGGTATTTCACAAACAAATATTTATAATAAATCTGAAATGACTTATTTATTTTCTCCTGCAAGTTCTGTGAAAAAGTGGTAACAATTCTGCTTGTGTTAGATCCAGCAGGAAATAAAGCATTAGTGTGACCTTATGATATATATGAAATGTAGAGATATTTAATTACCAAAATAGCTAACTGTCCAGAAAAGAGTTACAGTTCCACCATTCAAAACTTCCTATTTTTTTTTGGAGGCATGTTACCCAACTGCTAATGCATTTCTGTTATTGATACTGTTATACTACTTGAGGTCAGAGCATAATAATGTGTATTAAGGAAATCTTACAGAGGAAACATTAACCCACTGTCCTGAATCGTCCATGCTTTTAATGTCGCTAATGGTGTAGTTGCCAAGGAACGGGATGAACCCGTTTCACAGAAATTAGAAGTAGCATAGTTACTTCCAGCTTCTCTGGTGTATGTTTTCCACTGTGTATAAGTCGCTTGGACAGTTTTAAGGCAATTATGGTATTTTCAATGCCTGATATTGGCAGATGGAAGTATCATGTGCTTAACGAAAATGCAGTTGTATTGCCTCTGTATACAAATACAGTTATGTTTGCTCAGGCAAAGGAAAGGAAAGACTTCTTTCCTTTCATAAAGAATTTATCCTTTCGTAAGTTAATTGTAGATATTTTAAAAGGCTGTTTAGCAAGAATTACTCTTGTAAAGTCATCAGTTAATGGTTGTAGTTCATCATTTTCTGCTTTTTTCAGTGTCTTATTTTGCTTCTAAGTATGGTTTTAATTTCTAAGGTGTTGGTGTTAACTTTACATTAAGTTTCCTTAATTTCCAGATTTGGACTTTGTCATCTTTCTGCATAACTTATTGCAAACTAATGCTACATTTATTCACATTTCTGATGCCAGTTGATCTTTCAGCAGTTTTTACAAATGGCTCGTGAAGGTAGTTTGGATTTGCTTTCACTGGTCCAGTTTCACAAATGTGTATGATCTGGATTGGTTTATATGTAGATACTATGATATTCTTTTATGTATTAAGCTTACCTTCTCTTACTTAATAGCTACTAGTTTACATCTATTTTCTTTATTTTTTCTAAGTATTTTTTAAAATAAAAGGAAAAATTTAATTATGCATCTAATCTAAATCATTTGATAGTTGCCTCTTTTCTGCAATACTCTTACTTTGTCCCTGATTCTGTATATCCTCGTGATAATCATCCTTAATTTCTTCATCAAAGAAGTGTGTTTGGGTTTTATACTACTTCTTTCTCTGAAATTCTAATGTGATTGAGTTCATATTTACTTGCTTCTGCCATGTGCACTTCTAATGGCTTTCACCATCTATTTTTTTGACTTACCCTGTGTTAGCAATAGACGCTGTTTGAGGAGACGATGTATGAAGTATGGAGTCTTAAGATTCCCCAGACATGTTCTGTGCTACTTTTTCTCATTACATCTTTAAAAAAACTGTTTAAATATTCATGCCTGGCATTTGAAACCTCCAGCACTGCTTTACACTGGGAATCCATTTATGTGGATACTAAATTCAATTATTTGTGTGGTCATTGATCCCAGGCTACTCTATTATGTCTCGTATTGAGAAGCAGGAGAGGCTTCTTCCCAGGAGATATTGGAGCTCTTCCTCCTCTCAGTGGTTTGGATTCCTGGCACACCAAGTTATCTTGAAAGTAGCTTAGAGTCTTTGTGCTCTTTGTGGTCTGATTCTTGACTGTTAAGGTAAAAATAAAAATAAAAATAAATCCCATTGCTGATATTCTGCAGTTTACCATACTTTAGAAGATCAGTCCTGTAATATTTTATTTTCTCAGACTGGCTGATCTCCAGCAGCATTACACAACTGCTTTTTTTTCAGCTTGTCCACACCACAAACCTCATTTCTTTTGGAGATAAGATGGGCGCCTTCATTTTTCAGGGCACCTTCCCTACCAGTAGCCTTTGGCAAAGGTTGACCAAATTAATTGCAGGCCACCCTGAAGTTACTCCTGTGTAGGAAAAGAGGGCATGTTAATACCTTTGCTATGGAAAAGACTGTAATGTGAACTTGCATCTTTTTAGAAGTTGAAAAATCAGTATGTATCCCAAACTGAAGATGTAAATTCATATAAAACCAGGCTTCATTCTTTCTACTGCTCAAAAGACTTTTAAAAAATTTAATCACACACTCCTTTGAGATGCAATGCTATTCCTCCCACTAGTTCCTTCTTTTGTATGTTCGCAAAAGGTAATCTACTTTTCAAATGTTGTGTGTGTGTTGTGTTGCTCCAGCTAGCTCTAAAGGACTGATCTCCTCAACGTTCATCCACAGTCTTTAGTAGGACAGAGAAATTATATTTATTTTTTTTTGCCTTGCTTTGGAAATTACTCCAAACTAGCTGAATCTAGTAAGACTTTTGTTCTTTATGCTCCTCAAAGGTTTCTCTTATTCAGAGTTTAGCTTGCTGTATGCTCAGGAGTCTAAGCCTAAGAAGTTTTCAGGTAAACACAGGAAAAATGGAATGCTTAGGCGAAGAAACCTAAATCATCATCATGATCATTATCTACAGAAAGTCTTTCAAAGCTCTCTAACCTCAATTACTCTGTATTAATACCGCATTTCTATCCAAGTCATTGCCAGCGGAACACTGCCTTTATTATTATTCTCAAATCATTATCATGACTGAATCCTGATTCTTGAATATCAAATATATCTAATGAGCTGGAGATTGCAGTTTAAATGAGACGCTTTCTCCTGTGGTGAATTACACAACTGAACAGTACTGAAAGTACTGAAAAGTATTCAAAAGTATTGAAAGAACACTTTAGGATCGTGGAGTCAAGTAATAAGAAAATATTGGGATTAAATTGCCTCTGCAAATGCAAACCCTGTTCTTCCTGCCCACATAGAGTGTACATAGAGCATTGTATGGGTAGTCGTCATCGCTGGAATTTTTGTCACCTTTTCTGCACAGGCTGGAGAACAAATAGTGAATGGGGTAGAAGGGATCTTCATCGTTAAAGAATTAAGGAGGAATAAAAAACTGTGTTCTGTGACTTAGTATCGCACTGTGGCCCTCTGTAATCACTTAAATAAGATTTTTGATCAGAGCAGTAATTGTGTGGTTTTTATAACTTGGGACCTGTACCACAGAAATGCTGAGTTTACTGTAAGTGCAAAAATCACTTGAAGCTGTTCTGGAGTCACTGGTATTTTGAAGATACACAGTATTGAAAAAAAAGGCCTTAACTGTAGTAGTACTGAGCATAATAGGAGTAGGAATAGTAATAATAATAATCATCATTATTATTATTACTATTTTAAAAGGCCAGGAAGAAATGAATATTGTTGTTGAAAAAGCAGTATTTTGTTAGATTTTGGTAAATAAGGCAAATACCAGTTGAAAATTATTATGAACCAGAGTTCAGCACAGCTGCATGCTTATCAAGAACCATCCATTGCACGCAGTGACTGAGGGTCCTATTCTCAAAATGTGTATGATCATATAACTGAAGACTTTACACCTGCATAGGGAAGCTGTATTGCAAACCTGCATTGCAAAGTTAAGTATTGCAGGAGTAACTTAACTTTGTAGTACTTGACTTTCTAATATGAGTATTCTTTTAGCACTCTGTATGTAGCATTGAATTAACTTAGTTATTTATTTGGGTGAAAATAGGAAAAACTTCCAAGAAACTACTGAATGTTACCCTTTATAACATAGACATAAACTTCAAATTGGAGTGAAGTTAGATCACTCTTTTCATGTGCATCACTCAGTTTTCACTGTGGCTTGTCCATCCATCATGTGATATTTTTCTGGGAAACAAAACAGCAGGTTTCTTGGAATACCTGAGGACAAATCCTTCCATCTTGACAACCTAAACTATAGATACCAGCTCAGGGATATTCAGATCAGTCTCAAAACTTTAGTATTGGCCTTTGAAGTTGGAAAAGAACAGTCTGAGCCAGTTTTTCTTTGAAGAACACAGAAGAGAAAACTCATCATAAAATAGGTGGTAGAGTGATAAGTTTAGGGAAAAAAAATGAGTGTCTTGCCAAAGTAGTTGAATTAATTGATGGGTGATTAGAATGAAAGCCTTTGGGACAGAAGTGTTCTATAGCAAAGGTGTATATTTTCAGTGCAAGAGAGCCTATGATAACGTTCAGTAATGTTGACTTTTCTTCATTATGGTTAATAATAACTCTAGATTTAATCACTGTGTCTGACAGCAGGTGTTGGTACCACTGTGACAACTGTTTGCTAATTAAGTAGTTCTCTTGCTTGGCTTTCTGAGAGACCTGCTTCATATTCCAGCCAGAAATATTTACACAGGAAATTAAAATTTAAAATTATGTTCTACAAATATTTTAGATTTGGTTTGGCTAATTTTTTCTCTTTTTCATCTTCTAACTTTTGTTGGCAAAGTAATGGCAATTGATGCCTAGTAGTCTATCTGCATGTTTTCAAAAGATTTCACATATCAGACTAATTCATGCAGTGTCATCTGAGACAAAAGAAATTAGGGGGTAGTGGTAACTAAGGTTGAGATTTGATTTAAAATTTTCCTTTCTATACCCATCTCTTCTGTTCTGCTATGAATTTTGCTTGAAAATTACACCTGGGTCAAAATGTCATTGTTTTTGGTAATGTTTAATGATCAGAGTAACATGAATTGTTGTTTGATGATATTGGGGTTGCAGAGAGGTGACCTACAGAGAGTCTAATCTGAGATTTGGTAAATTATATACTGTACTTAAAAGCAAACATCAGCAGTCACTTGCTCTCCATAGCGTGGCTTGCTGCAGCTCTTCAGAATCCTGGGTTTGAATCGGTCCTTGCCTTGCTGAAAGAGCAGAGGTTGAACATACAGCCCTGAGACCTCGCTGAACCGTAGCTCAATAGGATTTGGAAATACCCTTACTTTGCTGTGCCATAGTAATTTGGGATTTCTTACTGCCTCACATAGAATCGTAGAATCTTCTAGGTTGGAAGGGACCTTAAAGATCATCTTGTCCAATCATCAACCTAACTCTTACAAAAATAAACACCCACACAACAAACAAAATGCAATACCATCACTAAACCACGTCTCCCAGCACCACGTCAACCTGTCTTTTGAACACCTCCAGGGATGGTGCCCCAACCACCTCCCTGGGCAGCCCATTCCAATGTCTGATAACTCTTTCAGCGAAAAAACTTTTCCTAATATCCAGCCTGAACCTCCCCTGGCGTAACTTGAGGCCGTTGTGTCTAGTCCTGTCGCCTGTGACTTGGGAGAAGAGACCGACTCCCACCTCTCTACAACCTCCTCTCGGGTAGTTGTAGAGAGCAATAAGGTCTCCCCTCAGCCTCCTCTTCTCCAGGCTGAATAACCCTAGTTCCCTCAGCCTCTCTTCATAAGACTTGTGCTCCAGACCCCTCACCATCTTTGTTGCTCTTCTCTGGACCAGCACCTCGATGTCTTTTTTGTGGTAAGGGGCCCAAAACTGGACACAGTACTCGAGGTGGGGCCTCACCAGTGCTGAGTACAGGGGACAATCACCTCCTGAGTCCTACTCACCATGCTGTTCCTGATACAGGCCAGGATGCTGTTGGCCTTCTTGGCCACCTGGGCACACTGCTGGCTCATGTTCAGCCGACAGTCGACCAACACCCCCAGATCCTTTTCTGCCAGGCAGCTCTCCAGCCACTCTTCCCCAAGCCTGTAGCACTGCAGGGGGTTGTTGTGACCCAAGTGGAGGACCCGGCACTTGGTCTTGTTGAACCTCATCGTGTTGGTCTTGGCCCATCGATCCAACCTGTCCAGATCCCTCTGCAAAGCCTCTCTACCCTCCAGCAGGTCGACGCTCCCACCCAGCTTGGTGTCGTCTGCGAACTTACTTACTCAATCCCCTCGTCCAGATCATTGATAAAGATGTTAAAGAAATCCCTGAGTCACATCTCTGAGTTGTTGTATTTTGATCTGTGTAGCAAAGACAAATGCATCTCATTTATGCATATGAGGATGGCATATCTTCTCCAAAACATTCAAGGGGCAAAACTGCTCAAGGGCCATCACTTTTGAAAGTATAGACTTTATTTCTGTGAGAGCTGACTTCTTTAGATGCTTGGAACCAGCTTAGTTTGGCAAACACACAATATGATGCTGAGCTATTTTGAAAATGCGAGCCTACCCTGTTAGTTGGGTAATATGGGATATTTGAACAATTCAGGCCTATGAATGCTACTTTTTGAAATTCTGGGGGAATTACTGTAAAAACAACAAAATTCCTTTTTCTGGTTCCTTCGCTTTCTTTGAGCTAAGCACATACTTTCACACATTACCCAGAACAGGGATGATTGCTCTCAAACTCAGATGTTGCTTACATAAGTCTCAATTCACTTTTCAAATTGATCTGGCAACGTATCAGTGGAATTAAAATGAGAAATTTATGATTCACAAGACCTTTTGTACCATGGCTTAATGTTTTTAATGGTGGACAAACAATGGGCCAAAGCTTTTAATAGTTTCCTGTCAAATATTTGTTTGAAAAGAGGCTACTACTTCTGGTCTGCTGGCTAGTTCTCATAAACCTTTAATGGTCTTTGCCAAAATAATTTGTATAATGCACTCTAAATAGAGTGATGTCATGCAGTTCCAGTAACAGAAATGCCCACAGTTGTACGCATCAGTCTGTTTGGTATAATGTGATATCATTAACTAGTCATATTAATTGAGTTGAACTAAATACAAATAGTTATTAGATTGTCAAAATGTCTGCCGGTACTACGCACTTGTGCTGAGTATTCCAATTAGTAGGTTTTTTTTAATAAATAATCCAGTAAGAAGTCAGGCTCTTCCTCACTTAATGTAACCTCTTGGAAAATACTGTAACCACCAGCATCCTGAATAAATATATCACCTTTCGCTTTCTCAGCTTCTGGGAAAACAGGCACAGTACGGTGCCCAACAGGGATTCTTTTAGCAAAGAAACAGAGCTCCTGAAGCAAAATGCTTCTGTGAAACACTTTCCCATCACCTCCTGTAAATTTAAACCAGGCATCTGAGTTGTGTCACTGGAGGAATAGAAAAGGCAAAAACACAGTTAAAGATATATTTGTACCTTAGTACCTTGCATTGCACCTGAAAAAAAAATGGGGACCGATGCGGATTTGAGGGCACACTTAACATGGGCTACAGCTAAACAGGTAAACCCAGTTTAGGGAATTAAAGCTGGATCGATTATGCCTTAAATTTTCTTTTAGTTGGGTTGTGTCATGTGTGCAACACTAAGTGACGTACTTGGCTGTTTTATGGAATATCTATATTTAGGTTTTTAAAGGACATGTAGCATTGAAATACAACAAATAACACCGTATGCGTGTTTATGTGTTCCTTCCAGTGTGTAAGTTTAAAGCACATAAAAGATGTGCTGTCCGAGCAACAAATAACTGCAAATGGACTACGTTAGCCTCAATTGGAAAAGACATCATTGAAGATGAAGATGGTGTAAGTACTATTCATATTTACAGTATTTCTTCTTTGGGAGGGGGAAGGCTAAGCATAGAAATATTGCTGTGTGATCCATTGAGTTAATGGTAGGTGGCCACATTCCTGAGCACTTTTCAAAGATTAGCATGGTATTTGGAACAAAAGTTATATTCCTGTCTCACAAGACAAGTTTAGTATCTGTGGGCGCTAGATTGCAGCTGAGTTACAAGATTTTAAAGGCCACATGCAGAGAAACTCTGAAGCTGGAGAATTGCTCCCAGAAGTTCCTGCTGCCCTTAAGCAAAGGTGGTATTTTATACTTTCACCACGCTGTTTTGGCAATCTATTTCGTGTCCTTCTTACCGATAGTTATTCTCCAGGGGGCCTGCTTGGAATTCACTGAGGTGTGGGTTGTTTGTTTTGTTTTGTTTTGTTTTTTTTTCAACTAAGGAGAGCAGGAATTTTAAAATTAGCAGGAGAAATGACAAAAGCTTGTCAAAGGTTTATTGTCATAGCTGGGTTGTTTTTACAAACCACTGGCTTGAAACTTCTTCCTAGAAGGTTAGTGTTGGTAGTGAATGGCACACACAGTGTCACTCCATCTCTGCTTGGAGTTGTACGTGGTGTTAAAGGGAGGAAGAGGGCACTGAGTGAAGCTTTGCACTGCATTTAGGGACTGCTTTGTAGAGCTGTGACTTACCAGCCATGGTGACCAAGGGGGTACATAAAGCCACAGAGATATTCTGCTGTCCTGCCTATTCTTCTGAATTTTAGTTATTTTAATTGGTTTGTGTCATGTAGTCAACATTTAGGGAATGGACACTTCCTTGTGTTACAGAGTCTCTAGATTTAACTGCGCTGTTGTTTCATAGTTAGTTGCTATTGTAGTACCATGAATAGTTGAATGAGCTGTGTCTCCCTTCTTCAGCTGTCACATTTTCTGCCTGGCAAGTGAAATGTCACCACAGTCCACCTTCATAGCTGTTGCAGTGCAAGTGTCAGTGTCACTTACACTGGTCAGCCATACCTGCTTCTTTGATGAAGCGGCAGAGCTATGGGAAATAGTTTAAACCCACCATTACTTGAGAGACAAGCCTCTAATTTCTGAATATTTAACTTCTGTGACTACTTCCTCACAGATAGCGATGCCTCACCAGTGGTTAGAGGGCAATCTGCCCGTCAGTGCCAAATGCGCAGTCTGCGACAAGACCTGTGGCAGTGTCTTACGCCTGCAAGATTGGAAGTGCCTTTGGTGTAAAGCTATGGTAGGTGCAATGAACCACGTCTAAGAGCCTAGGATTTTGCCAGCTTTGTTGCTTGCCATTATTTTTATTTTGTCATTTCATAACCGTGCTTTTGGATTAACCAGGAGCAGGCAGCTTGTGCAAACTCAGGTCCATCTAACATTCATAATTTCTCATGACTGTCATACTTAAGTCAGTTAATTTTTAATACACCCACAGATGCAGCTTTTCTTTAATAGGTGTTGTCATCCAATGTGTTTTCTCTGCCTTTTCCTAAGTGATAACTGAAGGTTCAGATGCCTGTTCTGGGTGCCTGATAATCATATGTTACTTTCTTGCCTCTTTTATCATAGATATTGCTGCAATAATGTTTAATTAATATTTAATATATTAATATTTGTTACAATTTATTAATATTATTTTAGTACTATTTTTATTACTGCAAAAACTAAAGTTGACTTTATCATGAAACTGTAGGTTGCTGATGGAAATTCTATAACATATTACTGTTTCCCCCAAATATGATTTTCTTTGATTTTTTTTTTTAACTTGTCTAAAAAGATGGGTTTCATATGCTAGGCTATAGGAGCAGAAAGTCCGCAGGGTTTTTTATTGTTGAGGCTTTTGGCATATAGATGTTTGAGGCTTTGTGTGTGGGTAGTGGGAGATGAGTGGGATCTCCAGAGATGATTTGAAATTTAGGTGAAGTGCAGCACCCTCTGCATGTGCCTGTTGGTTTTTTTTTCAATAACTACAGAAGAGACCTCTACAACACATAGTTTATGGGATCCACCTTTGGTGGGTTGGTCTGGCTTGGTAGGTGTGCTCGCTTTAGTGCAGATACATCTTCAAGGACATCCAGGTGGATCAGGGATGTAATGAGCTTTTGCTTTGCACGTGCACAGTGTGCCCTCTACCCCCAGGCCAGATGCTGGCTGCTGGGAACTTGGTCCTCCCTTGTTCATGGATGGAGGCAAATGATTCCCTTGGAAGGATGGGGTAGCTAAAGATGAAGTACTCCAACCTTATGTTTTGTGGAATGAGTAACAAGCCTTTGTGGTTGAACACTTATGGTTTTGGGTGTTTTTTTTCCAGCCTCGTTCTTTTTCCCTCTACACTTAAATGATATAAATTAGTCCATTTTTGTTACACAGGTACTGTATCAGTTGCACTGTAGGGAAAATAATTATTTGTTTCTTTTGTAGGTTCACACTGCCTGTAAAGATCTGTATCCTCGTAAGTGTCCGCTTGGCCAATGTAAGGTATCGATCATACCTCCAACAGCACTAAACAGTATAGACTCTGATGGTACGTAGTATTGTAGTGTGTTCAGTGGTAGCTCTGGACTTGCAGTGCCTAGTGAGATCTGTATAATTAAACAAGGCTAAAATCCTTCTGCTGAACAGGTGAACGTAGTCTTCAAATTTCCAGAGTAGTATAATTTTCCGTGTAGCTTTTTAGAGGAGCATCTTATCGACAGGATTCAAACAATGGTTTTGAAAGTTCCCTCACTAGAAATTTTCTCCCGTTTTATTTATGAGCCTTGGAAACTTTTCAGGTGAATGACCAGAGTTCTCAGATGAAGTGTGCTGATGCCTGCCTGACGTGCATCACTCATTCTATGAGTTCTCAAATTCTAGATAACTTTGCTTTATGCAGAGGTAAGCTCGCTGAATGGC
>JAHREE010000279.1:35484723-35524383 GCA_033628505.1 Tringa tobata
TTCAGAAATATATACCTAACTTCAGATCACAGTCAAAGCGCTGGAAGTACTCCATCACTCTTACATAACCAAAATGATACCAAACAAGCAAATAACAGATCTGGAATGAACAGTAATTCAGAAATAACAAGTGGGTCGAAAGGGATTAATACTTTTTCTGGAACTATGGTGGATATGATAGTAAATGAAGCTTATGAAGCTATAACCTCATCTAGAGTAACAAAAGCAGTAGAAGAATATACAGACTTTTTAACAAGAAAAATAATAGATAAAAAACCTTACGGTGAAGATTTCCCCAAGAATGTGTTTGCAGATCGCTTGGCCAAGTATGTCGTAAAACAATCCGTGGATGAAAGTAAAACTGTGTTATGCAACACTAGTGAGAATTTAGCATGTAATGTGAGCTCACAGGCTTACGCAGATATCAGCAGAAGGGACCAATGTTTCATAAAGAAGCAAGAGACTGAGAAACAAAGCAACATTTCTGTAATTGTGGAACAACAACAGATGCCTTTGAATAATCCATGTAATCTTCTTCATACTCCACCTCCTTCTGTTCAGTGTTTTTCAGAATCTAAAGACTGTTGGCAGGAACAAAAAGGACACAGGTTTTCTTCAAAATCACCACCGTCTTGTTCCACTGTGACTTTTGCTAGGCGTGTTCTAGAGGACTTTACTGACACAGGAAGCTGCTCAGTAACATACTTAAACAAGCCCTCAAAAACCCATGATACTCAGAAACCATCATCAGGACCTGTGACATACAGGCAGGCTGATTGTTTTCTGCATGCCAATAGCTTTTCTTCAGTGATGCTTGGAGGTGAAGATACTTTGCAGGTAGAAGATAAGTCAAGTCTCAAAGATGGAAATACCTGTGTAATGCCTGGTACGCCCCCACCAACTCCTTTAGTGCCGTGTCAAAGTAGTTCTGAAAGAAACCTAAGAAAACTATCAAAGAAACTCAAGGGAGAACTGGCGAAGGAGTTTGCACCTGCAACACCACCTTCTACACCGTACAATCCATCCGTTGCTGGTTTGTCTGAAACCGAACGTGACTCTTTGGAAAATGAGGAATTTATGCTGAAGCTCATGCGGTCGCTTTCTGAAGAAGTGGAAAGTAGTGAAGATGAAGATCATTCTGAAGTGCCCGTTGAGAAAGAGGAGTGTTCAGAAAAAACAATTCAGTATGCAGATTGCTTAGCCAGCCATATAATTTCACTAGCGACTGAAATGGCTGCTTCCCATTTAGAGGGTAAAACCAACCCAAGAGAAGCTGACAGACGGGTTCAGTTAGGTATGCACAACAAAAGATGTGGATATTCTGCATTTACAAATATCCCAGAAGAGACGTGCAATTCTTTATGGAATTACGCAGGTGATATGGCAGGAAAAGTCATCAGCGAGGCCAAGAAGATAGTGAAATCAAGGCATTGTAGACTGTTGAGGTTGAGGCGGGTTAACTGTCAGGTGGATTGCCTTTATCTGAGAAAAGGTGATAAAGACTCTAGTTCAAAAGAGCCGTGCGGTCCAGGGCAGGACCAGTGGCCGGGGGAGAGAGATTCATCTGTACTTCCTTTACCTCAAGGTTCAAGCATGACAGGTTTGACTTCCAAATACCCCAGCTGTGAAAGTGTGACCGACGAATACGCGGATCATATTATCCGAGTTTTGAAAAGAGAAGGCGGTAACGCCGAACTGTTAATGGATCACTACGCCAGCAGGCTTGCTTACAGGTCCATCAAATCGGGCTTACAGCAAGCTGCTAGAAAATCCAGGTTGAGATACAACAGAAAGACCTTTCCTGGGCAAAGCGCCCAGGTAAACGGTAAGGTGGAGCTGATCAAAGCGGGGAATAAAGAGGCAGTGCAGCAAGTGAAAAGCAGCGTTCATGGCCGTGAAGACCAAATGTACAGCACACAGGGAACAGAATGCACAGAGTTGTTACATTTTTCGGAATCCCTCGCGCGCAGTATCACGTGTGATGTCAGGAAGAAACTGAAAATGTCGGGAGCGTGTTTGCCAAAGTCTCTGACAGATTCCTGTCTGTATAAAAAGACTGAATTTGATGAAGTCACAGGGGATCTTATTAAAACAAGATTTTCTAGGACATTTCTTCCTTTCTCCCCAGATCATAAACTGTATCATAGTACAGGCAGTTTAAATGAAAGTGGCTACAGTGAAGGCATAATTCAAGCTATAGAACAATATGCTAGGAAAGTAGCAGATGATACTTTAGAAATGGGTTTAGAGTCGGCTGTTCTCCACGTGGCTGAAAACAGAAAAAATGGGGATAGGCTCTCATATACTGAGAAACTGTCTCCTTTTTCTGGAACTGTCTGTAGATGCTGCAGTATGAAGGAGCATCGGTACTGTACAGAAAGTACATCTCATCTTCTACCTGCGCAAGATTCCTCCATTCCAGTGAGGCATTTTCTTCATTCTGGATTAGGTGGTGCCTG
This sequence comes from Tringa tobata, assembly GCA_033628505.1. Lineage (NCBI taxonomy): Eukaryota > Metazoa > Chordata > Aves > Charadriiformes > Scolopacidae > Tringa > Tringa tobata. The sequence continues at coordinate 35,487,183 of JAHREE010000279.1, forward strand.
TCAAAAATCAAGAGTGTTTCAGCTTGATATTCCTAAAATTCACGTTGATGTAGAACAGAAGATAGTGGTTTCTGACAAGGGGGCTGCTGCGGCCGTAGAGAAAGCAGAAGGAGAGCTGAGTTACACAAGTCTGACAGCTGACAGTGGTATTGGACAAGATGGAGTCAGCTTTGCTGAAAGCCTTACTACTGAAATAATGACATCAGCTATGACTAATATCGGTCAGGCAGTTAACATAAGGTAATATTAATTTTTTCTTACTTGTTCCATTCCATACCAGAGAAAGAAGGATTGTTCATACAAATATGTGCTCAGAAAGAATGTTGTGGGGTGGGGTTTTTTTTGGTAGAAATATACACTTTATGTTCTGCGTGTTTTCTTTTTATTCCTCTGGTGATGTTTAAATGATTCAGAACTAGGGAAAAAAAAAAAAGTCTTTTTTCCACCTGTGTGAGCTTGAAACCAAAGTTTCTATATGTATGAGCATGCATCTGTTCCAGTAGGTGACTAATAAGTAGAACTTACTATTTCAACTTGAAATGCTGTTATTTTTACCTGCAGTAGAGAATAGTAAACCTTACACATTTTATTGATCAGGTTTGTTCCCTACCTGTATTTCCACTTCTGTGCTAAAAAATAAAGGTAGTTTATTTTTGCTTTTGTCAGTAGGACCAATGTCTGGTACTGGTCAAACTAGCCATTGTTTTATGTTATGAAGGCTTTATTTTGATTATGGCTATGTTGCGACAGTGTCATTATTGGGGGAAAAGAACCCTTACTAAAAGAAAAACCAACTTACTAAAATACACTTTAGCTTGTAAAATACAGTAGAGAAGGAACTGACTTTCAAATTCTTGTGTATTTAGCAAAGGCTAATATACTGCTTCCTTTAATAGGCTTATAAATAGGAAATACGTGCCACAGTGACTGTGGGGCAAACAGCAACTGATTCTTAAAACAGACTGTGTGGTGATCAGAGTGACTTGAAATTCCTCTTCTTCAGGTCCAAGAGCAATCTTTACCATGTTGTTTTTTTCCAATTTCTAGTAATATTTATTTTCCTGCTTTCTTTGTGTGTGTGAATTCCTCACAATAGCTCAAAGTTTCTTTTCCTGGTTTCTAGAGGGGCATCATGATGAATAATAAAATTTATTTTTATATGTTCAGTGGCTAAAGGCCACAGTGGGACTGAATTAAATTTGTCAAGGTTGGATATGAAACCCATACGTACTAGCTGCTGCTCCATAGATGTGAATGAAAGCTTTTGTTTTGAATGTGGGGGGTAACTTTTGTAGAAAACTACAAGATCTGCTTTAATTTTTGTCACCTCTGAATGAAAGCATTCAACTGAAAATTCTAGCAGTGTAAAAGTGCTAATAAGATATATAGTGGCTCTTTATACAACAGAGTTGAGTCCTTAGTGTGTGACCAAAAAAAAATAATAGTAACGTGGTGATGTTTTTCTATACCTGCAGTTTAAAAGGTACTTTTTCTGAATGACTTCTGAAAATATTATTTAAAATTTCTAGTTAGAATATGACAACAATAAAATACAGGGTTCAAAGAGGTACTGTTCATTGTCTCTGTGACAAGGAGGTGATATTAGAGCTTTAACATGACAAAATCTATAAATATTTCTTACATCATCATCTCTCATATATGGTATGTAATGCATATGTTTCTTGAGAAGGTGCCTTGTGTGGTGAAATGAACTGTTGCTAGTGCTGGTATAATTGTAAATAAAAATGGGGGGAAGTCACCTTCTTATTGCCCAAATGGGTTCCAGTTCAAACAGTTATTTATTCAAAGCTACATATTTGTCTGTAAAAATTCATGCTCATTGGAGCAAAGTGTTGCCAGTGATGGCATTAAGAGTTGCTTTTAAAATAGTGAATGTTACCATGGCTCCTTGCTATGGTGGTAGTAGATGATAGTTTGCATGTTCTCATATTGTAAGTTTTTTCTAAGGAGTCCAAACTTCTTTAAAGTTATCAAACTGGATCTTTTGAAGTGTCTTTTAAAGGCTACCTTCTATTGAGCATACTTGCTTGATTGTTTTTTGGATAAAATTTTAAATATGTTTCCTGAGGGAAAAATTCTGCATGAGTCATGTGTTGGTACACTTTCTTGAAGCAGGAAGACTGTAGAAAGCCCTTTTTAAAAAATGGAATCCTAATATTTTAAACACCAGTGAGTACCTAAGCACTTTGCCTACAATAACAGACCACCTCGCTGGTTGTACTGGAAGCAGGGTGGAAAAGTAGCCAAACTGCCCTATGGTGAACAAGTTCAAAAATCTTAAGTCTTCTACTTGGAAAGTGTACCTTGATATACAGTCTATAAGACTAAAATGCCATCTATGTTTTATAGCAAATAGTTTTCCAAATGATAGAATTATTTGTGCCACTCACTCCATCTTTTAGTGAAATAATTCCATATAGTAATCACTGACCTAAACCTGTCGAAATTTCAATTTCATTTGGTTGCTCCATCTCTTATGTTGAGAATAGAGTACAAATGAACGGTTTCCCCTTTTTTATCTTTTCCTTGGAATTTAATGTCTTTGAAATGGTGTTAAATGTCTGTAAATGAACTAACACAAATCAGCTTGAAATGCGGTGATGTTTTTGTCTTCAATTTTTGTTTAGCTCTGTTGGAAGAGAAGGATTTCACTCTGTTGAATCTATTGTTAGCCAGCAGATGAGTCTTAGTATTGGTGATGATAGCACGGGTAGCTGGTCCAATCTAAGTTTTGAAGATGAACATCCTGATGAGAGCAGCAGCTTTCTTCACCTCAGTGACAGGTAACTATAAACATGTTAGTATACTTAATTATTTTGTTGTCAAATTATTTGGCATCAAGTGCTTTTCTCCTGGGGGTTGAGGGAGAAGAACTTACTTTGTCTTCAACACACAGTGACCCTTTTATTAAAAAGGGCTCTAGTATTTGTATTTTCTTACAAAGTGTTGTTGTCCAGGAATGTTCATACTGTACACTCTGTACATGTGTGGAGTATGTGCTGTTGTTGAAGTCAAGGAGTCACATCAAGCAAAACTGTACATATATAATTTAAGTATTAGCAAAAGATGCAAACATTTTTAAAACAACCACTATGTATAAAATACAAATTGAAAGTATTGTTTATTAGTTTTGCTCTGAAATACTAAAACTTAATTATTAAGAATTTGTTTCATGTGAACTCGTCTATTCTTGAAGAATTTGCATGAGGAGCTTTAACAGCAATTTTTGTCTTTTTTGGGAGTTGAATTTATAAATGGTTCTAACTGATGTTGGTGGAGTACTTATGTACTACTAACCATGAGCTTACAGGTCTGTAATATTGGAACTTACCTGTTCAGGGAAGTAAAGTTTTCCACAGAGCTTCTTGCTGCACTTCCCCTGGCTGATTGATAACTAACGAAGATTAGAATGGGAATTTTAAAAATGTGCAATGTCTCTGGCTGTTTCCAGGGAAAGTTATATTGAGAGTTATGGCCCAAGCTTCTATATAAGGAATATATGAGGAATGAGTAAACTTATTTTTTTATGGTTCATATACTACTTATGTTACTGTAGAAAGTTCAGCATTTCTGTTGAAGAACAGTAGAACGGGGGAGAGGTTTTTTCTTTCTAGTTAGTAGTTTCAGCATCACCGAGATTAAAGGAAATATGGGAGATATGCTTCCTTATGTAATGTACAAATGGGTTGTTTTGTACCAAAGTGAAACTACTCACTTAAATATATACAATATTTTTTCATGTTTTGCTTAACTAAATATTTTAATCAAACTACTAGTATAATTTATTACTCATACAACTGAATAATTTTGTAAAGAGAATACATTGCCTTAAAGTTATTTTAATATCATCCATTGAATGAGTGAAAAGGAGTTTAGACTTACGTGATGAATTTTGGAGTATAAGGAATAATATTCAATATATTGGCTGTTACAAATAGTGCATAAAATATAGGTTAGTTGATGCGAGGAAAAAAAAAAAAAGTTTAAGAACATTGTTATACCTGTAGTGCTTATGTTGTATTTGTTGTTTGTTTATCATCCCCAAAACAGATTTAAATGAAAAGAAGGTAATTTCTGTAATTTGCAAGAAAATCTGTGGCTCATTAGAGGAGGAATGAACTAAATTACCATTTTACTCAGAGAAGGGGGGTGTAATTTGAACAGCAAGGTGTTGGCAGATGAGACTGGCATGCACAAATCGATCAGCTAGTTTTACAAAGCTGTGGATTGGTAACAGCATATGTGTTCCTTTGTGTTGCTGAGATTCAGCAGGTGGAAGTGACAGGAGCTGGGGTTATTGCCATGAGTAAAACGATATTGGGGGGTGAGAGGAGAGACCTGCTGTAACAAAGCAGGGTTCAGTAATAACACTGTGGAACAGTGTTAGCATCTTCTAAGGAAATTAAAAAAATTGCATGGCACTGATGAAAATTTATTGCTTTTATTTCCTCTTTTTAATATAAACTGTTTTATTAAACAGGAAAAAGCCATTTGGTCATAGAGGGGCATTCATTATGCAATTGCAGCAGTTAAAAGTTTGGTCTTTTGTTGGTTTTGTTGTTGTTGCTGGGTTTTTTTCCTTATAGTTAGGGCCATCTGTTTAAAAAAACCCCACAACAAACTGTGCTGATTATATGTAAACCATGCCAATTTGAAACATTTAACTGTAGTATCAGGTAGCATCACTGCCCTGGCAGCTATTTCTTAATGCAAGTGCACTTCCTTCCAGTGTCTGAGAAGCTGTCAGCAGTCTTGCTTGTACCACCTTGGAGGTACTAGATGGTGTTAGACCAATTTATTTGTAGCGCTGGTACAATATAACTAAGCAGCATAGTGAACATTAGACAAGTTTTACTTGGTGAGAGAAGACCTTTCCTTTACCCCACTATTTTCCAAGCTATTTGCAGTGTTCAATGGATACTGGTACTTGAGACTCCCTTAGCTGACATTTGGGGAATTATCTTCGTAATAATAGACCTAGAGATTCCATTAAGGGTAGATGGAATTTTTTTGGAGCACACGGTCACAGTCCCCAGAAATCAACACAACAGTACAAGCTACAGTGGTCCAGTTCAATTTACCTTGCGTTGCTTTACTTCAGGGGAAAAAAAAAACCCAAACATTTTTTGTAGTAGCTCTGTTGAAATGGTACATGTCCTCTGCATCTCAGATGAATATAAAAGTTGTACTTCAGTACTTCACAGAGGATTAAACTATCTGTAAACAAGGCAGCAAGACAATCCGGAAAGAATTATCAAAGCATGATCCCTGCAGTTCCATTTGAATGGAAATAGGAATGAAAGTTCTTTAGCAGACTTGGTAAAGTTAGTGATGTGGGGGAGTGTGTGCTTGATCTTCTGCTTTGCCTGCCTAATGTTAGTGGCTTTAATTTAGAAATAAAATAGTCTTAAACTTTTTCTATAGTTAATGTATAGGTATAGGCATAGGCAGAGACATAGGCTTTTCCAGGGGATGAATCAGAGCATCCAGGTTAGGTTGTAATTCAGAGCAGAAGCTTCTTTCCTTTGACTGTATGTACATAATGCAGAATCTCAAAGCAGATGATCTGAATTATAGTTCCCATATGTAGAGTATGTGTGTGTATATATATAATTTTATATATATATATAAAAGTTGAAAGCTTTTCTTGTGGCTCTGCTGGCTCATGTTGAAGAACTGCATGAAACGTTACGGAGACATTATAATGCCTCTCTCTGTTGCTTGTTCTGATGTTGCAGGACTTTATTTTCAAGGCTTTTACTTTGGCATCTTAAAACGAAATAAAGGTCACATTACAAAAAAGTCTTATATACTGCTATGCATTGTAATCATATAGTTAAATATATGATTATTTCAGACGAAGTTTGACTCTTAAAAAATATATATTAATCTCTTACCTAATCATAATAGCAGTATGCATGAGCTTATTCTGTTAGGTTGCAAATACTTTTTCCTTTAGTCGAAGAACTTGGACAGCTTTTACTGCCACTTCCACTTACGTTGTGCATTTCTAGCTTTCAGTGAAAGAGGCTGTTTGAGTGCAAAATATTGGTATCGGTAGGTTATGTTAAATCTTTTCTATCCGTGTGACTAAAACCAAATTTAATACTTCATATATACTGTGATAGTCTCACACAGTAGCTTGAGAAGTGTTAGTAAGACCAGGTTTGCATTCTCTGTGCAAATCAAGTTGGTTTCTTTGGAAGCTTCTGCTCTTTAATTTTCTTTTTTCTTTTTTGCATAATGAGAGAACTGTTCTTTGCACATGCTGAATGAAACACCTGCAACTTTTTAATTATTTTTTTTCCTGCTAGGGTGTATTCATCTTGCAGGCTTGCTAACCTGCTGTTACTGTTTTGAAAGTAGCATCCGAGCAGGCATACTGGAAAGCAAAGGACAGTGATAGGTGGTGCTGGTACTGGCAGAGTCTTAAAAGAGATTTTAAGTCTGTCTCTTGAAGTGTTTCTTTTCACCATTTGTTGTTTTGTATTTTCGTATTTGCCTTGAGTGGAATGAGTGGAAAAGAAGAGCTTTAACAGTCACACAAAATTTAGGTGAAGAAGGAATTTCCTTGCAGCAGTTGCTTCATGGCTTGTCGTACCATCTAGAGTAGACAATCTGGCTTTCTCAAAGCATGTTGGTTCTCTTGGAATCCTATTTTGGAAGCCTTCCAGGCATACTCTGGGGGAGTTATGAAGTTGGGGAACAGGAGATTTCATCACATGAGTAGCTCAATCTTGTACATAAGCAAAGGCTTAACAAACTCTGCAAATTTTAATGCCTGAAATGTACCAGTGTAAAGACATGCTCAATTTTTTTCCATTCTTTGCATTGGGTTTAATGTAATAATGGAATAAATGCAATGTGTTTATGAACTGTGAGTGAATTAATCTTTTTAGTATTGTTTTCACTGATCTACACCACCACTGCCTCCTACCCTTCCACCCCCTTTTTTTTAAAAATCAGCTTGTAGAACAATATTCAGAATTTTTTAAAAAAAGGTTTTCTATGTGCCCTCAGAATTCCTCCTCATCAGGATGTTGGAGATCATTATTGGATTTTTGGAATGAGTTGGAAGGATTTTAGTTGTGCAGTTGTCTTCACAATGTATAATTTTATGAACTCTTAGCTAGCCCTTAAGCAAATACTGTAGTTGAAATCCGTATTCCTATGAGTAATCATATTGAAATTGTCAAGCTTGTATAAATAATGAGCAATATGCTTAGACCTGAGGACAGAGTTACTGCTAGCACTGATCTGGAAAATTAATTGAGTGCAAATTAATACTTTCACCTGTGTACTGAAACTTAGCAGTTTTGCATTATTGTGCACATTGCTGCTGTGAATAGCACTGACAATCATGTTTGTACCCTGGTCCAGCAAACCTGTTTAGGAAGTTTCAATGCTCTTGCATTAAATGTCGTGACAAAACAGCTCTAAGGACAATGAAGGTTCTAGTTTGAGGTATTGTTCTTTTCTAGTTCAGCTGTGTTCTCTTCTTCTCCTGGCAGTAATGGTAACAGCAGTAGCTGGAGCAGTCTTGGTTTAGAAGGGGATATGTATGAGGAGAATTTATCCTTTCCAACATCAGACAGGTTGGTTGAGTTGAGAAATATAAACCAGATGGGTTCCTCATAATTAATGCATGAAATCATCATTTTGGAAAATAAGAATACGGTGCTTTTTTTTTTTAATGCTGATACATTATTCACACTTTTCTCACTTAATCACAATATGATTTTTTCATTAATTAATCCATACTGAATGGTTAAATTTTGCTGTGCTAAACTAATGACTGCATTCTGCTTGCAAAATGAAAGGTCCCTTTGTGCATGTTCTTGCTTGCAGTTTTACAAGTCTTTAGATTTACTTTTTCATGCAAACTAGAGCTTGCTTCCTACAGGATTTCTGTTTTTTCCTATAGCTTGTGGAAACTTTCAAAATTGCGTGGTAATTGATTTTTTTTGTAGAACACTTACGACACAGCTTTGAATAACCTATAGCTGTACATATTTGTGACATAAGGTGGCTCAACCTTTTAACATATGAAGCAAAACTAAACTATCCTCCTAAATTAAAATCAGTAAGTTTTATTCTTACTTTAAAATGTCCTCTTATTACAGTCTTTCTTTTTAACACCGTTCTCTTGTTTCTCTTCTCCCTTCTTTCCCTAAGAGCAAATCTTGCGAAGTTGACAATAAATCTGTTTCCAACATGAAATAGTGTGAGAAGCAAAGCTTCTTTTCATGATCACTGCATAATTCTTTTATGATCTTCCTGCCCTTTAACCTTCATTACAGTCTTAGGATTGACTACGTTTATTGTGCATATATTGGACTGTTTTAATATTTTTGCTTTATTTTTAAAACACAGTGATGGAACAGAAGATAAAGATGAAGACTCCAAGGATGCTGTAGAAGGTAATGTTGATGACCTGTGTGATCTACATGAATTACTTTTGTTAATTCTTTGCTTCTGTAGTCTGCAAAACAGATGACAATTCTATTATCCCTATTCATCATAACGCATGTCAGTCAAGTGTCAGAATATATTCTTAGATTAATACCCTACATACACCTCTTAATGCACTGAAGTTTACAGCCTTTGGGAAGCTCTAGCCTCTGGTGCTCATACATGTATTTAATAATGTAAGGTAGTGAGCTCTGATCAGCTTGTTGAAAGCGTAAATTCATATGCATAGACTAACTTATTTATAAAACATTTGATAAGGAGCCATAGCAATTCATCTGCATGGCAATGTTGGAGGTACTGCAGAAGTTATTCAAATTGGCCATGTTAGCCTTGGAAGAGGAGTCATGAGAAACAGTGAAAAAGCTTGGATTCAATACGTTTGCTATAATATCTTTCTTCTTAGTGAAATATAAAATAGGGTCTATCCAGAATCTTGTTATAAATTTCTGGTTCGTAGAAGATCTCTGCTGTGGTTCCAGTCTGATTAAGTGCCAAAGGTTGTTAACTCAAATGAGGACAGCCTGAATACACAGTGGATTTAAAGATGAGCTGATGTTAGAGCAAGTTCTAACAGAGCTTTTCTTTGTGTTGGGTATATTCTGAAGATAAAATAAGTGTTTCAAGAAACCTCTGCTACCCCCAGGATATTCAGCCATGTTGCAAATCTCCAAATAGTCTTGATGTAAGCAGAAAGATGGTGGTTATTTCTTTTTTTTTTAAGCTTCTGGTAAAATGTGTGGAAGTGAACCACATCTCTTAAATTCTTTTTTTTTTTTTAATGAGGTGGGAACAGAAGATGACAATACTGTAGTTTCTCTGTGTTTCTAATGCAACTGCTCCTTCAATATTGTGTTAATTTTTGGAACTCATGCTGTAGAAGAAGTGTTGAAAAATTGGATAGACTTCAGTAAAAACAGCTCTATATTTTGGGAAAAATCATAGGCAATGTGATCAGTCTGCCTGTACAGGAAAGAATTCTGAAATAGACACTTTTAAAAAATTTAGTAAATGAAGGCATAGCAAAGAACAGCAGTTGAAAATTGAAATGACTAATGGACAATGTGAGAGCCATTGCTGTTCAAACAGTTTATGAAAGGCTGTGTTAAATTCCTTGTCGTTTGGAATATACATTGCAGCTTAGATGTCTTTTAGTACTCAGCTATGTTTGCATACAGTTGTAAATGGGATAAACAGTACTTCCTTATGGGAAAGTACAGAGGCAGCATTATTTTTTCCCTTTCTATTATCTGCGTGTATTTAATTCAGCTTTTTAAGAAAATACAGTCTAAACAGTGAATAGAGACTTTTTGGAAAAAATTTAAAATTATGTATTTGATGATTACATTTTTAATGTTAGGTTCGGAGCAAATACAGAAGACTTTAGCAATAGTGAATATTGATCTGGAACCAAATCTAGTGGACCCCCAAGTCAGAGCAGCGCTCCAGTGGCTGGTGGCTTCTGAAACAGAGGTGTCTGATCTTCACTTCCATGATGCTGCTACAAGGGAATTTGTCTTTGTAAGTACTTGGGTTTGATGGGTGGTGGGGAAGCGAAAGGATTTGCTTGATTTCCGTTTGCTGTAATACACCAGCTGCTACTGCTTTAGTTGCTACTCTATAATAATAAGGTATTTGCTATTGAGGAAAATCATTATTTAAATCCTAAGAGGTCAAAGTGGAACAGCCTGTTTAGCCTGTGTATGTACCATAAATAAACCAGTATAAATCAAAGCTGAGTTAACTTGTTACACAAGTTATTTTCCTAGTTTTACTCCAAAGAAGATACAATTACAGCATTTTTGTTTAGCAAAAAGTGTATGTTTTCAAGCATTTTTTACTTAATTTTTAATTGTCTATAAATTGAATCATGCAAATTAATTTCTAACTTAATATTTTGATGTTCTGCCTCAGGTTTTTCTGCTAGCAAATGCACATTTTCTTATCAGAAAGAAGTTTAGGTTCTAATTAAATATTAAATATGTTTTTATTCTGTAAGCAACTGCAACCAAAACTGTTAAGAAAGAAGGCTCAGTTTAATTTTTAGGTACCTTTATTTTGGTTTTATAGATTGAATTTAATATGTGACCAGAGAGAAAGCGGAATTTTAAAGAATTAGGCTTTAACAAGTAGCATCTCTTAGGGAAGGATCAAAATTTTGATATGTGCACTGACCTGAGTTTTTCCATCACAATCATATAAGAGAAAATTCTTATTCCTATAAAATCACAAAAATTCCTTAGTGGCTATACACCAAACTGCACATGATAATATGGCATTTATTACCTTTGACCTATTCTTTTAATCTTCTACCAAGATATTATTTAACATTATGTGGCTACTGAAAGGCTAACTTAGAGACAATGCCTATATATCTGTTAATGATAAGGTTGATATGAGTGATAAACTATCAAAGATTTTTATGTTATGACCTGGTAACTTGAAAAAGTGGTAACATGATGCCATTAGTATGTTTTTATTAATTAAGATATTGGCAAAAACAACTTAACGTGTGTATCAGTATATTAAGGAAGGAAAAGCTTGCTGTCAGTTCCCAAACCCAGTACTGAGTCTTCAACTTGGTGCATTCCAAAGCTCAAGTCATCTTTTCAGGAGAAAAGGGGAGTGACCAGGAAATAGGAGTCAGTATGTCTAAATAGACTCCCAAACTTAGATGAATGTGGGCACTTACAGTGCTTGGTTCCTGTAAATTTGTGTTAAGAGTGTGAAAGGTACCTAGAGGCCAGTCCTGATCGTACCTGGGCTGAATTTTCCTAAAAGTGGCTTCTCCCTTTCTAGCCAGAAAAAAAATGCTAGTTTTGTTTTTTCTTTTGCTTGTGTAACTTGTGGTATATGTATTCAATCTCGAGCGTAGAAGGTCTTGCATTCTTATTTAGGATAACCAAGAAAATTGGGAAATATTTTTTTGGTAAGTTGAAATATATCCCCTGTGCTTCTTTTCTGGACATTGGTATGTCCATATGTTTGATGTAGAATTATTTCAGAAATATGTTTTGCTGATGACACCAAGCTGTGTGGTGTGATCAACGTGCTGGGGGGGAAGGGATGCCATCCCAGGGGACCTGGACAGGCTTGAGAGGTGGGCCCGTACAAACCTCATGAAGTTCAACAAGGCCAAGTGCAAGGCTTTGCACATGGGTCAGGCCATCCCAAGCAAAAATAGAGGCTTGAGTGGAGAATGGAATGAGAGCAGCCCTGAGGAGAAGGACTTGGGGTTGTTGGTGGATGAGAAGCTCAACATGAGCCAGCAGTGCGTGCTGGCAGCCCAGAAAGCCAACGACATCCCGGGCTGCATCAAAAGAAGTGCAGCCAGCAAGTTGAGGAAGGTAATTCTGCCCCACTGCTCCACTGTCATGAGATCCCGCCTGGAGTACCACATCCAGCTTTGCAGTCCTCAACACATTAAGGACATGGACGCGTTGGAACGGGTCCAGCGGAGGGCCACTAAGAAGATCAGAGGGATGGAGCACCTCTCCTATGAGGACAGGCTGAGAGAGTCGGGGTTGTTCAGCCTGGAAAAGAGAAGGCTCTGGTAGACCTTATTGAGACCTTCCAGTACTTAAAGGAGGCCTACAGGAAAGATGGGGAGTGTAGTGATAGGACAAGGGGTAACAAGTTTAAACTGAAAGAGGGTAGATTTACATTAGATATTAGGAAGAAATTCTTCAGTGTGAGGGTAATAAGACACTGGAACAGGTTGCCTGGAGAAGCTGTGGATGTCCCATCCCTGGAAGTGTTCAAGGCCGGGTTAGATGGGGCTGTGAGTAACCTGGTCTATTGGAAGGTGTTCCTGCCCATGGCAGGGGAATTAGAACTCAATGATCTTTAAGGTCCATCCCAACCCAAACCATTCTATGATTCTATTGTACATTACTTTTGACACTTAGAGTGGACTTTGTGCTTTCATAAACTAGGAGGCAGTTTAAGAGTACTTTTCTCCATTTCTGTTTTCATTTTAAACTGGTGGATTTAATCCTTATATTCATACCTTCCTTCCCTGTTATGGCTTGTAAGTGTCTTAAAATGAAGAAAATACTTCACTTTTTCGGATATCACATGCCTGCCCCAGCATTCTCTGAAGTTCTTTTGATATGAATGAGTTGGGTTTAGTGACTACAGTCATTCTGACCTTGTGAGTTGGTTTTGCCATCTTTTGAGGATCTATCCATCTGTTTCATGCTTGTTGTATGTGAATTGCAGTGTTGCGAGTACTCAGGCAGACTATGGGTAGGACCCACAAGTGTTAATAATATTCTCCTTTGTGTGTGTGTGACACACCTGTATCTTACACTGTAGCATAACCATGTAAGACAAAAAATAGATGTCAGATGCATCTTTTCTTAATTTCTCCTCAAGTCTCATTCTTCTGCCAGCCCTGACTTAGTTGATTTCAAAGTTGTGATGCTACTATTTGAGCCAATGCCTGAAGACACATATAGTCATACAGTAAGATAGGAAAGATATTAGTAGCTGACTGTGTATCTGAACACCACTCTAGCCACCCTAATAAGAGAATACTGAGAAGAGCACTCTGGAAAACAGCGATGTCTATTATGTATGCATTCCTAAGAAGCTGTAATATTTTTCTAATTGATGTTTCAGTCATAAATTGATACTGAGTTGACACCTAGAGATAAAACACAAAACCTTCAGGCAGGCAGTAGTCATGCAGTCATGAAAAAGTTAAAATAGTCAATTGTTTGACTTAATTTTATAGATTAATTTTTAGTTCTCTAAATGCAGTTATGTTAAAATGAACTGAAATCCGGCTTCCCCTCATGGGGGCAGGGAAGGATTACCTGGTTTTTATTCCATCCCATTTTCCATTTGGAATGATCTCTGACCCAAACTGAGCGTCTTAAATTAGAAATAGTCGTTCTCAGTTCTGTCCCTAGTAGAGCGAGACAGGCACCTCCAGAGGGCACTGCAGCCCAGCAGAAAGCTAAGCTGACCTCTACATACTGAGCTCTCACCAGCTCTGGGGTTTTGGTCATCTCATAGGTACTTTGGTGTGTTACCTCACTTACGTGGGCTTTAGATTACATTAAACAGTAATTTTCTCTATAAGCAGTTGGTGGGTTTTGGAAGGGAGGAAAGGCTTGTGTTAGCTGATCACAGCAGGGGGAATGAGCCGCTTACGTGATGTGGCTGTGTAAAAGACAAAAATACTCCTAGCATGTATCAGGCAAGGTATTACTTGCTGCAGCTGGGTATGAACTCTTACTTAAGGACACATGTTACTTATCAAGGCAGAAAGAATTTAAATACCTATATATGAAACAAAATACATTTGTTAGGAGCTAGAACAAGAAACCAGTAAATTAGAATAGTTTGTTCTTGACTTCTTTGAGAAGCCTGACAGTGTCGAAATACAAGTGCTTGGATTAAAAAACCACATACATGCAATTTTTAACCAGACCTTATCTAGCTCTTTTAGGATTCCTGCTGTTTATTTTGAGGAGACTCCAATATTTCACTTGTCTGACAGTAAGAAACATATCAGTCTGCTAAAGAAGTAGTGGGATTGAACTTTGAACTCTAAATTAAAATGGAAACATTAGTGAAGCCAGGTGCCAGGTCTGTCATCTTACCATGGTGGTATCTTCTTTGGACAGAAGTTTTATACTTTATTTGCTGAAGTAGGTCTTCGGATGTTAGCCAAACTTTCCTCTGGCATAAGAAAAATGACTACTCGTTTATAAAACAAACACCGTTTACAAAATTGCCTGCTGTAGACTGTAAAACTCTTGCGCCCTGTGCTTTGTTTTAAAATTCACAGAAATAACAACAGATTTCAGTTCTTCTTATTGTAGAAAAGACACTGTTTTTTTTTTTCATTGACGAAGTTTCAGCGTTTAGGATATATTGTACTCAAAATTAGAGAGGATCTTTTTTGCTTGTTCAAGTTAATTGTTTGCTCAAGAAGCTAATTGTTTTAGACATGTTTTTATGCCCACATTCTTTCTGTCAGTTCCCTCACCTATCTTGTTGCAGTTGATGCGTTCCCTAGGTGAAGAACCAGGGAGAGATTGTCTTCCTTTTCATTTTTTATGGAATTTTGTATTGCAATCTGACAGGTCTCATAGAAGAAACATTAAGAATTTTAAATTTTGTATCTGTGGAAGATATTTCACTGAACACTGTTTATGACTTTTCTTTTAAAATTAACGTATAGAATGTCATGAATAGGGACTATGAAAGGCAATAAAATTTTACAGATTCAAAAAATAAATAGGGTGTCTAAATTGTGTTTATTAAATGCAACATTGACCAGAAAGACCAGTTGTCCAGAAAGCTACAGAGAATAAAGTTTTTTTGTGGGAGTTTGGTAGGGTTTTTTAAAGTAAAAGGTTTTTTTAATCCTGGGCAATCGGGCAAATTCATCCTTGTTTTAGGGTGGGCTTTTTTCCATATAGAGCTGAGCTTGATGCATAAGCAAAGGAAGATTTTTTTTTTTTTCCTTTGATCCTGGGTGAAAAATAAATGTTTTCAGCTACACTAATCTCTGCTCCCAAATGGTAGCTTAACTTAACCCTCACCTTTTCCTCTTCCCCAAGAGATGTTATAATTTCCCAACTCTGAAGACACTGTTTTCATTGAGGGTAGCATCCGTGCCACCCAAACCACACTATATGTTGTGAAAGGAAAATCCACATCCTTTTATTAAGACTGAGTTTTGTCTTTTTATATGTGCATTATTGGCATGGGAGGGGTGGCAAATGTTTTAATCTTGTGTTCAGAATTTCCTGTTTTCTGCAGTCTTGATGAACCACAGCCCTCATACCTGTGGCACCACGTCATTTGAAAATGTTGCTCCCTCCAGAAGAAAATTTTGTGAAAACTGCCCTACAGGAACTTCCGCCTGATTCTTGCGGAAGTTTTTGTTTTTATAGATGTGGGAATAACGATTAACTCATTACAACTGATCTCTTATGAGCTAATGTTTCAAGAATAACTTATGTAACTGTTAATCAGGATGTGCCGGTCAAAATATTTTGTTTTGTGTTCCCCTGTCTCCCCTTTAGCTTTCCAGAAGACTGCGAGAAAGAAATTGGAAGGTTGGAGATCTCTTGCAAGCAGTGCTGAACTATTGTGAAATGACAGAGAAGGTGTCTGATGGAGAGCAAGCTCTAAATAAGTCTTTGGTTGGTTGGCTTCTGGAAAACGTTTGAAAAATCCAAAGATGAAACACTCTTCACTTCATTCCTCTTTTGAAAGGAGATAGAAAGAACACAGATATGTAAATTAAAATTCAACTAATGAATGTTCAAGTAATTGTCAGCATTTAAAAGACTTTGAGGTGAAAGTCAAAAATAGCTGTGCTGTGCTTTGTGATACTGTGCACATGGTATGTTTATTCAGTCCATAATTGGTATTGTCCACCCATGCATAACGTGTATTTACTGCTGTGTTCAGACCATTGAAATATATTTATGAAAAAATCTCTTGTCTGTGATAGTAGTTCAGAGGTGACAGTCTCAGACATCATATTCAGGATTCCCATTGTGCCAGGATAGCTCATTTCCTCACTTGTATGTGTGCTGTGTTCACTGTGGGACTAAGAGCACTGATGTTCTGCAAAAATCCGTTCTGGAATACCTTGCTTCAGATGATGAAAAAAATCACTGATATTAGCCAGGTGTTATGTGCCCAAGGGCATCATTGCCAGGAAGAAAATGGTGACCTGCCCAGGCAGCTCCTTAATCCAGTCTGGCTTCGTAGCCATCTTTATCAAGTTTAACTTCATGTGGAGATGTGAGAGCCTGCTCTGAGATTGCTGAGGTGCAAATAGATGTTCCCTTTTGTTGGCTAGTATAGAGCTGGTAATAGGGCAGAGTGAGTAGCTGAGCATAATTTCATACGTACTTCTTCAGCGAGGTTTCCTGAAGCTTGCCAATCAAGTCTAAATTGCTAAATTTCTTACTGAAGCTTTTTTTTTTTTTTTACACAAATACTTCTGTGCCGAAGATTTGTATGTTAGTCTTTCAGTAGATATGTTAAAAGTAGCAGATCAAAATTTCTTCCTCTGAGGATTTTGGCCATCTTTTTGATTAATCTAATTCTTTATTTCTTAGCCTCCATATATGAACTTTCTTTTCAGTAATAAAGATAATTTTGTTACTCAGTGAGCACTTAAATGTATAACAAAGAAAGCTAATTAAAACATAAAGGGAAAATTTCTTGCAAATTGATTTTTCATTTTTCTTAACTACCTTCACTGAATTTTTTTTTAAAGGCACTTTAAATCAAGTCCTTTTAGCAGCCAAGTCAAGTTTCTCACCAGTGCTGCTGACTTGCCTTTCTGTTTGAAGGGAAAGCTGGAAGCTGGACCTTTACATATCCTGTGGTTTGAAAGTGCTTTTTGGATTTGTTTTTTGTTTTTTTTATACATCCTTTGAGAGAAAAAGACACATGCTGGTAATTACAAGGTTGCCACCTCAAAACTCATCTCTTGCAGGAGCATCATGGAGTCTTATTCTGGATGAACGAAAGACTCTTAGCAGTTCTTTCAAAGAAAACTGTACTGTTGATAAGGTGCACAAGTTTCTCATCCCGAAGTCTCTAAACCTATTCATAAATTTTACTGGAATGTGTTCAGTTCTGATTTCCCCTACCCCCTAAATCACTATGAGATGTTGCACTGGTAAAACTCAAGAGCCCTCTCCTTGGAATGTCTTTCTGTTTCAGGAAGGCATTCGATTGCTCTTTTTACAGAGACCTGGTTTTAGTCCTCATTTGTCATCTGGATTTCTGCCTTGGGTCTCACAAAGTTCACCTTTCTCACCAAGTTAAAGATCTTTAACGATTTTGTATATGCACATAGGTGTGTTCACACGTGTGCATACACACAATGATATGTATCTCAATGAGTATGAGACCTCACCAATATGGACTTACAATGTAAATTTGCACCAATAACTTTAAATTCTATTGTTATGCTCATAGTTTATTGCCTCACTTGATGTATCATTTCATGGATTGAAAGTTCTACTTATACCATGTGACAAAAAGACCAAAAACTATTACAGGGTCTTTTGTCTTGTTATAGGTTTGCTAGGCCTTGTTATAAAGCCAAGCATCAGGAGTTGTTTTTCTCTAGAACCCAAAGCAGGAGGGGAAAGTTATCTTAATTCCTGTATTTGGAAGATGGGGCTAGTAACAGATATTTTTTGAAGATTTGTACAAAAGTGGTCTAGATTTTTTTTTTTCTCCCCAACCTCCCATATTTCTTTCTTCCTTTTTTAAGGTTGACTTTCGATGTTGTTTCAGACAAAAAATTTGAAACCATTTTCTGGCTGTAACATCTTTCCCTTTAACATGACAGTAATGTTCAAATTTATCTATAAAATTGAAATGTCAAGAAAATAAAATATTAAAAAGAGAGTACCTTAGGACTAAATTTTGCTCTGGGTTTTAGACCCTTGTGTTCTCACCAAGTGAAATTTCTGGACATGAAGATACAGTAGTACTAGTACGGTATTTCTGTACATGTCCAAACCCAACTAGATAAAGATATTGAAGGCATTGTACAAAGCTGTACATTTGAAAAAAAAAAACTCAACAAAACACCACCACAGGAATAGCCAGTTTTAAACTGTGATTTATTCAGTATGATGGATTTTATAAAGTTGGTGAAGTGGTTTTTCTTTTTAATTCCTTTTCTGGAGAAAGGTACAGGATTGTGCGATTCACAAAGCTTACAACTGTTTAAAAAGTGAAGTAGACAATAGTTGCACTAAAAATGATTTTTGTAAGTGGAATCTTGTTTTCAGACTGGATCAAATACTTTATGTAACTATTGATTGGTGGTATATTAAGGAAGAAATGGATTTATTAGCCTCTGAGGAAAGTAGCATAGTTTCCAAATTTACATGAGAAAGATGTTATAAAATGCTTTATTTTAAGTAAAAATGAAAAAAAAAAAAAAAAAACCCAAACCAATTTTCTACACAAATTGTTTTAAATTTCTTCTGGATTTTTTTCCTTGGGTATCAAAATTGAGAAAGCATTAAACTAGCCTGGCAAAATTATTATAATTTGACAATTTTAATAATCTTTGGGAAACCTTATTCTGACTATATTTAACTGATGCTGTCTGCCATATTAGCGAGAAGGCTGTTCTTTGCTAATGCAAGTCTTAAATTACACTACTACTGAGTTTATTTAAAACTCCCGACCACAAATACAGAAGTGTAAATGAAACTGTAAAAACATGAAGGGCCGTGTTTTGGTCCGTATAAACCAGACAACTCTGCTTTACAAACAAACATAGCAAGGTAGAGTTTGTTTCATCTTAGATTTTTTCTGTATGGGGTAACCTGACTTGGTAATTTAATTTTTAAGTTGAGAAAAATACATACAATGGTGATATTGTTCCAGAAGACACCCAGACTCAAAACACTTCATAAATACATTTGATGTTTTGAAAAATTGAAGTGTTTTTATGTTTTGTAAGAGTCTGTAGAAAAAGCACTTTGAAAATAGTCCCTCTATAAATTAACGATTAAAAGTGGCCATATTTAAAACAAGTTTAAACATTCAGAACGGGGTGCATAAATAATACAGAAGTATGCATAAAGCCTTAAAATAAAATAAAAACCAAACAAAACAAACCCATATGTTAAAATTAAAGAGCACTGGCAGTCTCAAAATGAGGATGTGCAAAAGTAGCTAAGGCGATGTATGTGAATGCAATTTGTGTAGTATCTTTGTTCTGGAGTTTTAAAAGATTGTGTAAGCTTTTTAAAAAGCAAACAAAAACCAAAAACCCAGCAACCCACATTCCGAGACTAATTAGGTCTCTCAAAAACGGTATCAGATTTTAAACGTTAACATTTGCTAGCGTAACTTTGTCTGGGACCTTTTCTATAAAGAGCCACAGATTGTTGGAGATGGGAACACAGCTAAGTAGTAAACACTGTCACCAGCGCAAAACCCCCTAGTTTTACGCAGTTGATTTGCAAAGAAAAATAGAAGATTCAGGAATGAATTCAGTGTAAGAATTTTGGCTTTTCAGCAAGAGCCACTACTGTCGAGCATTTGCTGTACTTGAGCTCTGAAGAGGCGAGTACAGAGCCCAGCCACTGTAGTCACTTTATTTTGTACCATCTTTGTACATTCCTGTTGTATAGCTGGAGTTGTAGTTTTAGAGGGGCCTTTGTTCTGTTGTAATGTCTGAATAGTATTTAATACTAAAACTTACTATAATTTGCTGGAACTGCTGCTTATTTGTGCAGTGTTACAGTAATTCACAGCCCAGTTAGTGATGCAATTGTATACCAAAAGCAGTTTGAATAACTATAAATGTTTATGTAACTGTACTCAATGAATATGAAGGTCTTGTACTGTATAATGGTGCCGAGTTTTGCCATTTTAGTAATTTAACTATATTCAGTTTTCAGATTATGAACTCCAGGTTGCACTAAATTTGTCCTTGTTTTAGCAGTGGCTTAAAATAAAACACATTTCACTGGCTTCGAGAGTGCTGTCGTTTCTTGTAAATTCATGGAATATTATTTTTCTTTTCAGCTAACACAGCTAAGATCGGTCTTGGTCAGCGGCTGCGTGAGGGCGCTTGAAGAATGGTATAGTAAATAGTGCATCAGTAGATGGCATACTTCTTACAGAATTAAGCTGGCGTCCAGGAAGAATTCGAGAACTCTGTTTTACTGTCTTTGGGTTGAAGGGTAAACCCGTAGTTCTGGTTATAGGAAGTAAAGTGTCGCGTGGATTCCGTGAGGGGAGACTGGGCAAGAAATCCACTCCTAATATCTCAGCACAAGTAGGAGGTAATAACCAGTCTACCCCGGTCTCATCTTGCCTGGAAGTTAGGTTAGGGAGCTTGGCTTGATATTTCCGTGTGGACTGTGGTTGATCTTTGGCACATCGTACAGTATTTGGGGAATCGGCGTAAAAGCCAGCGTTAGAGTCTTCTGGGTAAACGCGAGGATACGCTGCTCATGAAAACATTGTATGAAACATGACGTTTCGTAGGCTTATTTAAAATCCTCAAGTGTTTTGAAATCTTTTGAAATCTACCAAACAGCATATTGTCAAGTACCCCAAAATAGTAATGCTGAGCAGAGATGTTGTGCACAGATAGGGTTGCTAAGACTTGAAAGTACTGCCATTGCGAATAGCTGGCTTAATGGTTTTTGATGTGTATGTTGTCAATTTAATAACCTCAGCAGTGTTTCATTACAAGAATTAAGAAACTTTTGCTGAAGTTACTTTTAAACCAGTAAGCATGCACAACTTTCCTTGACTCTTTATTTTTGCAATGGACGTTTAAAGGAGGTTTCTATAGTATTTATGGGATTATTTCCAAAAGGAGCATTGTTTTGTTTCATTACCACATTTATTTCAAAGATTTTCTTTGTTTGGGTAATGCCTAACATTCAATCATGTAGAAAATATATGCTAACTGAAGCAAGTAAACATTTAACTTATTCTTAAAATATTGTACAGCCAAAAAAAGATGGGTGATGAGTTTGGGAGCAAAAAAAAAGAGATTTCTGTGAAGGGAAAGAAGAGGATATTCATGTGGAAGACTAGTCTGAGCTTTTTTTCTTCCTGCCTGGACTTTATTTTTCTTTCTTTCAGCAGTCTGGTTCTGGCTGGCTTTATTCAACCACAGAACAGTATCCATGCACTTTGCTTAACCTCGGTGCATTAAATTGAGAGTTAAGTCTCCAGCTATTCCATAGTCTTCGCCCAACATGTGTGCTGCTCCATCTCCTGCTGCCGTCGCTGGGACCTTCCTCTCGCTCCGTAGCCTGAGCTGCTGGTGTGACTGAATTCCATGCTGGTTGCTGCTCCGAGCCTCTGGTTGGAAGGTGGCTACGGAAAGTGAGTCACGCCGAGGCTGAAGAACGGTGCCCAGAGCCCTAACCTTACTGGCTATTGAGCCCCGTATTAATCAAATGCTGTCTCTTTCCCTGCTGTTCAGGCAAACCGCAAAGCGTGTGACTGCTTGGGGCAAAGGAGCTAACCATGACAAGCATGAGACCATGTCTGTGGTCAAGGTACTGGCTATCTAGCCCGTGACCACACAACACCTTTCCACAGGAATTGTGAAGGCTGAAACTGGGGCCTCTACATAGTCCAAATATATTGTCTGTCTTGCCTTTGCTCCTCCAAAAGCGGCTGCTGCTTCTAGGACTGTGAAGGAGCTTGGTGTAGGTGGATGGTTTGTTTGTTTGTTTTTTGTTTTTAAGCAAAGAGAACACTTGTACAAATCCCTTGACTTGGTTTCCTGAAGTTCCAGTGCTTTTGCCAGGAATAAGATGAATATCGAGAAAAGCAATGGTGTGATAATGTGGTATTTTTTTCTGCCATCTGCCCCAGTAGCCCACTTATTGCCCACCTCTTATTTTGTACAGTCTCCACCTCATATAATTTCCAAATCTCCTCCTACACTTTCCTTGTGGCTGTTGCTGGTTTCTACTTTTTTTCTGCTTCTTCTCCAGTCTTGTAGTATGGCTGTCATCTGTTGCTTTCTTGACCCTACTCTGTTGTCCTGATGTGACTTCTGGCCTTCTCATTCTTTGCTGGTGGAAGTGGTTAAAAACCAGCAAGGGGAGTCTTCTTAGCTGAGAGGCTACGGAATAAGGCTTGCCTACCAGAAATCATCAAGCAGTGAAGAAGAGCTAAACTTGCTTTTGGCTGAGTTTTTCACTCCTGTAGGAAAGTAATCTGTGGTTGCTTTGGTTTGGAACCCAACTTGCTGCTTGCAAAACCCTTAGATTTTATGCTGATCTGAAAGTAACTTTTAAGCGGATACTGAAATATAATGTAACTCTAACATAGAATGATATTTATGTGGATGTATATTAATACGTGCCGCGTAACAGCAGCTTCCAGACACGGGGCAAAACTCGTTCTTTTTGATGGCAAAATCTCTCACTTACTTGCATCTGTCTTTGGTAGAGAGATAGTAACCTTTGATAACAAACAGCCAGTGTCTCTGTTTCTGAGAAGAACGTGTTTTCGTAATTACTGCCCCATAATATTGCGCTCTGAGCAGATGTTGCAGCTGGAGGAGATGCATAAAGTTTCTTTAGGAAACTAGAATATGACTCAGGAAAGCAATCTGTGAAGGAAGTTCATCAGAATGTGGTTGTTTAGAGAAATTATGTCAAGAGAAATGTCAATACTCGCTTGTCCCACCGATCAGACCTCTGTACAGTGTGTTATGCCGTCTGTATCAGAGAAGAGTTAGAGCTCACAACTAACTCTACTGGAATTAAAAGGCACTGGGCATAGAGAGGTCCCGCTCTAAGTGTTGCAGGACCATGAGATGTTTAGCTAATATTTTAGTGAAATTCAGTGAAATTTCTGCGGCAGCAGATCATACACATTTTTCATCCTGCTAGCTTTGGAGGTTTGGGACTTGGCTTGTGTCCTAATTCAATGTTGTGATCTACGCCATGAAGATCGTTATCTTCAGGGTGGTCAGAGGCATCAAAGGGTTAAGCCTGAGACATCCTGACAAGCCCAGTACAGGCTGGCATCTTCAACAAAACCTCTTTTCCTGTGACTGCCTGAGAAAATAAAGAGGTGGGTGTTGGAAATTCCCCAAGGAGTCTGTAGGGCCCTCATCAATATGATCAAAGTGCTTTTGAGAGGCTCCTAGAGACGTGGTTTCAGAGAAGGAGTAATGGTGATTTCTGTTTAAAATTATTTTGTGAGGGTTTTTTTTCTTCTTCTTGAAGTGTTGGAATGTCGCTGCTTATGGCGTGTGCCCAGCTTGTAGTTTGTGTGTTTAAAGCTTGTCTTACTTTGTCTTCTCTGTGTATTAACTTGCCAAAACTGTTAAAATTGAAGTACATCAAGAAGCCATCCTTGCTGCAGTCATCCGAATTACACTGGATGAGTGATTTAGATTAATTAGGGAAATAACCATTAATCTGAATGCACGTCAGCAATGAGAAGGTTGTTACCATTGTTCATTTTTAATTCTCTTTCTTAAAATGTGAACCTTTTTTCGATAATTAGACTGGAAGCGCACTAAAGCTAAAGCTCATGTAATTGTATCTAATTAACAAGGAGAAAAAGAAAGAGAATGAACTGTGGTCATAACACGATCTTGACCCTGGCAGCTTATTTAATCTGAACATAAATTAATTTCCTACAAACTGTCTTATGTTTGCAAGCCCAATGTTCAAAGACACATCACAAATTCAACATCTGATATTTTAGTTGGAGTTTCTTGGGATGTTGGGAGGAGTAAAGGTTGCAATGATTTTTCTTTCTTCTTGGTTGTGGTGTCCTTGCTGGGTGGGACTTTTTCTCCAGCCCGTCTTCTCAGTCCAACCCCCTTTTCAGCAGGGGTTGTAGTTTGCACTGACCCCACATCGTACGCTGGGACCTAGAATTTCTCTGCCTTTTGCTTCTCTGACTAGCCTTCAGTGCTGCTCTCTGCTGCACCTTAAAGGGTCTCCCAGCCTCAAGTCCTATACTCCAACCTTGAAGATGGGCTCATACCCTGCAGCTGGGAGAGGGGAAACAGCCAGCCCTCTGCTGCTCAGTCTCTCCCTTTCTGTTGAAATCTGCAGAGTGAACTGACACCAAACAAGAATTTCTGACATACCTGATAAATCAGTGTTCCTTACTGTGTCAGAGGAGGCACAGACAAGATATGGGAGACTTGAGGGGCCTTATTTTCAGTTTGCCTGTGAACCTGAGTTCAGCACCTACCTCTGCTGATGCCTTGTTTTGACCTGAGGCAAACTTTGCCCTTCTATGTTCCTCTCTGTAACATGGAACAACGATCCTGGGCTCTTTTGAAGAATTTCAAACTTTCAAAATAAGGAATAATCCTTGTATTTTCCAATTCCCCCATTAGTTAGCATTTTTCTTATACTAACAAATGTTATTGGGCAAATATTTTACAATTTCAGATCATTTCCTTTAAGAAAGCTTGAAAATTGTGTGCCTCTTCAGGCAGATCCATAAATCATTCAGAGACAGTCCCAAACTGGTTGCATGTAGAAAGGCCCTCATAATTTGGAAGCTGATCCCATTTTAAGGCAAGTACCTGGTTTTGGAAACCTTTCTGTGGTGAGTCATAAGGGTGAAATGTCTCTCTCCCTGTTCTAGATGATAACTTACTTTCAAGATGGTTCCAAACCCATGGCTACGTGGCCAGCAAGTCTAGAAGTTCTCAAAGATAATATGAGAAAGGCAAAGATCTGACATTCCATATGATGTTATCCCTCTTTGTATCATTTTCCTAAGGGCATTATGTTGGCATAAAATCCAGAGCAGTAAAGACCGCGATAAGGTGCATGATGTCTATAGCACTGTGCTTGGCCGGAATAAGGGAATTCCCTACCCAGCTCTGACATGGGGCTCCTGGAAGGTCTTTGGGGTAAGTTTCCCATCTTGTGCTTCTTCGTTTCTGATTTTGTGAAGCTGACTGACACTTAACTGCCCTTTGTGCAGGGAGCTGGTGGGAATGGTGTCCCTGTCCTCTCCATGTGAAGGAGTCATCTCCTGCCAAGCTGAATTTGATTGATGAGGCTCCAGGGGAACAGGTCAGGAGCAGAGGATGATGTGCAGCAGATGGATGTTAACAGGCGTGTTAGGAGCTGGTCATGGTTTAATTGAGGTGCTCGTAGCTAATTCAACAGCTAATTAACTGCCTCTTGAGAAGACCTGAAGGTAACCATTTCAGGATTGCAGCTTTCTCCCACTGAAAAAGTATTGGTTATAGATTGTCACCAAATTGCAGCTTTAAAGGTAAGGGTGTTATTTAAGTTATGTTTGAAAGACATTAAAAATATACTGTAAGTAGAGTTATATAAATAACTAGGAGCTATTTCCTGCTTGGTGTATGGGAGTTCAAACCGAAAGTGCTCCTTGTTAGCCTTAAAATTTGGCCTGCAGCCCCTCCAGAGGATGGTTCTTCGTACACACTATATACAGCTGAGCAGAAGGGGGGCCCTTGGAACGGTGCTGAAGCACAGATAACGGCAACAAGGAGATAAAGCCATCCTGGCTGTGCTACTCACCTGACGAGTACTGTGTTCTCAAGAAAGCCACAAAAAATGTTTTGAAGAAAGCAGCCTAACCACTCTACTGCTGGTGGTTTGGTCAACCTCACGGGGCGGCCTGCAGTCGGATGTCAGCCATACTTTCCAAACGGCAGTAGGGCTGGTCAGTGGTTTGACATGAAATGCAGCCAGGCTTGTGCTTTGGCTCCAGGTAACGCCACCACAACCTGTTTATAACGTTTGCTCTGTTTTTATGGTTAGTGATGGACGTGTTGGCCCAGCTTGGACCATCATAAGCACCTTCACGACAAACTACTTTATACAAGCTGCCCTGAGCTATCTTGGTCTTTCTGGCTGAACCTCATGTAAATGCTAAACACTAGGATTTTTACCCTCATTGAAATAGAGAGTTTTGATGCTACGGGCTTGCGTGGTGGCAAACTTTGCCAGGTTTTCAGAGAAGGCCAGTATGTTAAATTATAGTAAATGTAGTGCATGCTTCTTTCTGTAGCTCGATAGCTGTAATTTGTTAGCTAGAAATGCACTGTTACATACATACTGAGGTTTTGTGGATTTCCTGGCTTCGTTGCTACAATGAGGACAAGTGATTAATCATGTAACATGTCTAGTGATGAGTGAGTACATCCGGTCCAGTTTTTATTGTTGTTTTATATTACTCCATTTTCTGTACCTCTCTAGCTTGTGCGTGGTTTTATACCATTTCTTCTGCTTCAGCTTTGATCTCTGCGCTGATCACTGAGAATTCCAACAGCCATTTAAGGAGAAGAATGACACAAAACTGAGACTTATTTTAAAGCTATAGAAAGATTGTCTATACTTGGATTTTATTTTCTTTGGAGTTATAATCTCTTAGTGGGTAGGGAGTTTCAAATGTACATGCTTCTTACACTAAGGGTGAACAAACAACCCAGAAAGTCTAAGGTAAAGTTGTGCTTTTTGACATCTCATGAAGCAAACCTTTCCTATAAAATCCTTATACATGATCCATATCTTTATTTTCAGTAGCCTTAAGTGACCTTCCATGTCTTCCACCTACCTCCCACCTTGTATTAGAAATATTCCACTTGAACTTGAAGAGAATTTTTTGCACCAAAACAGTATCAGAGAGACTCAGCATCAGCAAGATCCCATGAGCAATATTCAGGGACCATATATGCTCTAAATATTCATCCATTTTAAGTTCCTTACATCCTTCTGCACCTCCTTTTAATCGCTTTGCTCTAGAAATGACAGTAAAACCTGGCTCACAACTGAGTTGACTTTTAAAATCCTTGCTTTGTTTTAAAACCCTTGCTTTGTTTTAAAACCCCGTCGCCTTTCTCCTCCAGGGAGAGTGGCCATTCCAGATTGTAGGAAACCGTTACAAATGTTATGATTAGGGTTGTGATTTCAACACCAGATTTGAAAGAAAATGCACATTTGCCCAGCTGCAAGGATGACAGAGGTGGGTTTCTGCAAAGGGGATTTTCCAGTTTGATTGGTGTTGCAAGGGAGCGAGAAGCGCAGTCGGCTGAGGGGTGGATGCGGTTACCCACAAGCCCCAGCGGCGCACCCCAATATGGCTCCGTTTCCCAATTGCGGGGATATGGGTCAGCGAAAAGGCGGAGATTACTGGAACAGCAAAAAGGTGTTGGAGCCGGGGAAATCTAAGTGACAGCAAAAAATAGGCAACGTAGCGGCCAGAGCTGTAATGCAAAAACGAAACCAGGCGCCTTTGCTCTAGGCTGAGAGCTCAGTAGTGAACCTTAGGAGAAAAGTGTGGGTCTTTTTAACTTGTCCCTGCACGCCTCCAGCCAGTGTACAACTAAAGAAGAAAATGTCACAGTTTGCAGAACCAGAAATAAAAGTCCAGGCAGAGGTTTTAAGTTAAAACCACAGGCCTAGTAAAACCCAATAGTAGAAATGGATTTTCAAAGATGAGCATGCTTATTTATGTCATCAAATTTGGCATTGTCTCCCATAAGCCTGCCTGCTTGTTCTTCAAATCGGCTATGAGCGTACGCTCATGTTTAGCTGAACGCCTGAATTGCTATGAACGTGCAAATACCCAGGTTTAATAAGCCCTGCTTAAGATGTGTGCGTGGTATAAACACAGCTCCACATATCTCACTGCAGGGTGTAGACTCTGCAGCTGGAAGCTCGGCGGTCCACAGTTTTTAGCTCTTTAGAGAGTGTGTGCAGTGTCACAGGTTCCAGCTTTTGGCAGGATTTCTAAGGAGAGAGAGAAAGAAGATAAACAGAGTTCTCAAGTTCACAGTTTCACAGAGCTTTTGGGTTACTTGGAGAGACGCGTTTGTGTAGGCACCACAGATGGTCACAGTCTACATATTTCAAAGCCAAAATAGGATGCTGAATATTTTGGTACCGATTTCCAATTAGCAACTATTTAGACTGTGAAATCATTATTAGTTATTGGAAAATCTTTTAAGACTGATGGCATTGCGTAAATAAAGGAAGATTTTTTGGAAGTACAAGAATCCTCTGGGAAGATGACATTGTTATTATTGACTGTTGCTAAGACTGTATCAGAAAGAAGCTGACAAGGCTTGATTTTTTCCGGTGGCTATACTTATCTTGAGCTTTTTTTAAAAGCCATTTTAAAATCTGACAAATCAAGATGACTTACGGATGACTGAGATGGAGACATCCAGTGTCTGTACTACTTAACAGCGAGGTAATTTTCTACAGAAATTTCTACATACCCTCCGATGTCTGTCCTCTGTAAAAGGGGTCGGTAAAATGCATTTGTCAAAATGAATGCCTGTTTGGAAAAAAGCCACTTTGATACGCTAATGGGTAAGAATCTAGAGGAAAATAAATAGATAGGACTCCTTATTGGGTTATTGGCTTTTTTTGCTGTACAGAGTCAGAAATAAACATACAGAGATGTCATCAGATTTATTTTATGAGACTGAAAAATTACTAGCAGAATTTAAAAGCAGTGTGTTTACACAGACAAAATCTGTTTCTTCTGCTAGGGGCTAATTTTATAGCACTTCACTTTTACTTTGCAGAAACGTGTGGGACAACGTCCTTAGCCTGTGTATAAATATCAGTATTTGACAATATAATAGCATGTACTGCTTCGTGCTGAAGATGGCATTATCAGGCCATTAGAGGAAAACAGACACATCCCAGCCCAAGGCACACCGCTGACTACTTCTGACGGTTTGTTTGTTCTCAGGTATGGAGGCAGCTTGAGACCATTTATGGACAGGCGGAGGATCTGCCATTAGTCCAGTTCAGGCAGGAACCCCTGCTGAAAACTTCTGCAGTGAACTTTGGAAGGGCTGAGAGGCTGAAAAACCTGCTCTGCTGTGGGATATTTTAATTTTCTTATAATGGCTCCTCTTCACTCATTTTGGTATGGCTGACAACAGTAAAGCTCCAGCCGGATGAATAGTCAGGCCAAGATATTTTTGGTAAGAGAGGCAGAGAAAGACATTTTCCAAAGAATTTTAAGTGTTATTTTCAGAAGTGGGCAAGAGATAGCCTTTTGGCAGCCCTATTACAACTGTTTATGCATTTTCTCTGAAGCAGCTTAAGTGTGAAGTGTAAAATTGCCTAAGCAGGACTAGAGGAGAGGCCAAGACGTTCCCTGTCTTTACGGAAGATGCCCGTTTATGGGGTTACAGTCAGATTGATCTTCTTATTGCTATTGCTCATTCCCTGATACCCATAGGATATTTCACAGCAAGTAGATGAGGCTTGTTTAAAACTGTAAAGTTGAATTTTACAGTAGAGTCTAGCAGTGAAGACCATCTCTTGGAGTGCAAGACCTTCGCAATTTAACTCCCCCCCCTCAGATGAGACAGGCCTAGTAGTAGGCATATCCTTTCTGGGAACAATGTTCCTACCAATGTGAAAAGCCAGGGGCATCTCAGTTGTCTTCTGAAAGGATGTCTATGAGTCCAGATCCTTTAGGTGTTGCTTGAACAGATTGGATCTGGCCTCCCTAGTGAATTTAGTAAGGTTTTCAAGCCCTTTCCACTCCAGTTTGGAATTGCAGCAGAGATTTGGGGTCGAGCTGAGACCCTGACCGTGAAACCTGCAATGTAAAGAAAGACTCCTACTTCAAAAGCCAAGTCCTGTCAGAGCTGAAATGTTCTTTGTGAAAAATGTAGGCATGTAAGGGATGATTCATCTTGCTGAAGGACTGCAGCATATGTTGGAATCAGTTGCCATAAGTTCCCTGTAGTAGTCAGTGAAAACAAACAGAAAAGTCTCCTTCTTGGGCATGATTCATCTAATTTTCATGTAGACGTGTGAAAACAGGTCAAATGAATTGGACTCTATTTCTTTTAACCATAACGGAGCCTGGATTACTAGGCTAATGTGTTGATATGTGTCATAGGATAGTCCAGGTTGGAAGGGGCCTCAAAAGATCATCTGATCCAACCTTTCATGGGAAAGGGAGCCTCAATGAGGTTATCTATCACCCTGTCCAGTTGCATCTTGAAAACCTCCAGTGATGGGAACTCTACCATGTCCCTGTGGAGGTTGTTCCAGTGAAACTGTTCACTGTAAAAATTTTCTTTCTTATATCGGATGTTTATATAGTAGTCATTTGATGTTAGTAGAGATGAATCCCACTCCGGTCTTCCGGTCCCTTCGGCTCAACTGCTCAGTCCCATGAGATATTTGCACTAAATTTCTGTCTATGTGACCTGCTTGTAGGACTCTTTTGGGGGCCAGTTCTGAGATGACCATATTGCTGGAAGAAATTGGGAGGAGGGAATGGATATCGACTGTGTTCAGTGCTTGAAGTGGGCTTGCTTGGTAGTGCAGAGACACTGTCAAGCAGAAAATGAACTTGAGTCTTTTCTTGTGGGAGCTTCTTCCTAGAACCGCTGCCAGAGAAAGACTCTGTGTTTCCTTCTCTGGGGCAGGTGGTATTTATAGACAGCTTGGATCTGCCTGCAAGAGGCAATATAGAAAATTCAGTGACTAGTCTTGGGACTGTTCTAGCAGGGAGAAGGTAGAAAATGAAATCACATTAGAAAATGTAATTTATCTGGGCACTTCTGAAGAATGTACCTCTGGTTACCAGACAACTCAATGCAACTGTCAGCTCATCCTGCATTACTTTTTCCCCAGCCCTTATGACTCAGCTAAGGGTTTTGGTAGAAAAGCCCAACTGCTAAACTTTATTTCCACCAAGAGGACAATTCCAGAAGTCTCTAGCCATAGCAGAGAAAGTAATTAAAACCAAACAAACAGTGGACTGGTTGTACTTGTGTTCTTTTCCATCCTGCTCAGTTATCAGTGGTCTTAAAGTATTGCAAAACTTCTGTGGCTACCAAAGTTAATCTTAAAAAAAAATAAAAATCATAATGTCTGTCAAGGGAAAGACCTATTTATTTTACATTTGATGCTTTAAAAAAATAATAAAGTATTCCGATAATGCGGAAGAACAAGTCTTGGAGCTGGGAGAGGCTGTCTCACCAAGGAACCTCAGCCCCTAGCATCGGAGGCCTGGCATGAGACAGTAAACCACATGTTCCTCGGGATGAGTGATTATTAGTGACAAACAAAAGCAGTTTTGGCAACCCCAGGCTTTCGACACTCATGAGTCAGGACCCCAACCAGTCAAAACTGAGAGATGTACAAAGAATGTGTTTTGTATTTTTTTTTTATTTGCTTGCTGGTGGTTGAGCATTCAGGGCTCATATTTTTGTTTTCTTTGTAAGACTTTGAGACAATGAAAGAATTCATGCTGTTGGGTGTTAGGGGGGGAAAAGGCTAGTTATCGTGATACCTATGGTGAAACTGCAAAAGGTTTCAAACCCACATTGTTGTTTTGAACCTGAGATTTCTTTCCGTTTGCTAACCAACGATTCCTGATGATTATGGATATGTTTGTTAGCCATAGTTTAGAGTTGCTTGGAAATTCTACCTTAAAAATGGAAAATGTGGTTCTCATAAAAATCAAAATTTACCACAGGAAAATGGTTTAATTTTTTTTTCCTGAAGTGTTTCCATCAACATATAACATTTGTTGCCTCAAGTTGGGAGGACCCAGGATGCTTGGTAAGTTGCTTGATAGAACCTAACTAAAAAAAAAAAAAGAAGAAAAACATTAATTGAGTATTAATCTTAATCCATGTCCTCTGAAATGCTAAATGGATTCTTTTTTGAGTCCTAGAGCCTCATTTTTTTCAAAGGGCAGAAGTTTCCAGTTGTCATTCAAGGCTCATGACATACTACAATTTGTGTTCTCTATGAGACACATCACAGCATGGAGGTACAATCTGCCCTGATAGCCTAGATGGTTGCACAAGTTGTTACTTCCCTAAAATCCAGTTTTCAGCTTCTTCCCCTGTTTGGAAGTGTGAAAAGATTTGGACATATCCAGTTTTCTCACTAGTCAGAAATTCCTCTTTTTGCTCAGCTGTGTTTATAAGTACTTTTGAAGCTGTTTGCATAAAGACATTTCTGCTTATAGATTTTGGAGAAACTGTTCATTTTGCCTACTTACAGTATGTGTTTGGTCATCAAAATCATACCAAATGTTTATTTTTCTGATTAGCAACACTTAGAGACAGATAATAATGAAAACAAATAATGTATTTCTGGTTGAAATTTCAGATAAGCTAATATGTTCTAAAGTGCTTGAAATGTTATTGACTTTTTAACATCTTCATAAATATGTGCTGGATCTTCAAATATTTGTGAAAAAAAAAATTAAAATCCCACAGGAATCTTAGTTTGTTCCTTTCTTTTGTAAATGACTAGATTTACAAGAGGATTTAGTCGCCAAATTGCCTCAGCTCCCATTATACCCAATGGAGGGGCAGAGGCGTCTCCAAAAGAAGACAAAGCAACTTTCCCAAAATTTGAATCAGCTTCTGGAAGTACCTGTCCATTTCCAGAGACAGCGGAGAGATTCTAAGGGAAGAGCCGGGAAGTGAGCTTGAGCTCTGAGCCCCAATCAGCCACGTTGCTGAAGAGTTGGCTTGCTCTCCAGCGCTGTTTTGGACATCCCTCAAAGGCTGTCTCCAGGGCAAACCTGCTCTAAAGCAGGCTTAGATTTGTGCATGCAAAGGCCCATCTGGGCTTCAGATCCCAATTCAGGCACCTGGCCTTCCTTCATTTAGCTCTTTAGACACAAAATTGCACACAAGAGGTGGGAATCTAACGTTGAAATGTTGCAAAACTCAATGCTTTTTGGAAATCCAGCACCAAATGCAAGCAAATCCCTACTTGTGCTGTATGAACAATTCACCTTTTGTTTTCTAATCAAACTCTTCTAAGTATTTTTCTAATTTGTCATGTTGTGTGGTCCTGGACTATTCATGAAAAACTCAACTGGCCTCTGATTTTCAGTGCCTCCAGTATCTGGAGCACGGACTAGAGACCAACAATTTAAAGGAATCTGCAGTCAAAGTCAAGGAGAACTGCAAATAGCTATCACCTTTAAAAGCATTGCTCAGTATGTCACAGAATCACGGAATCACAGGATTGTCAGAGTTGGAAGGGACCTCTAGAGATCATCTAGTCCAACTCCCCTGCTAAAGCAGGATTGCCCAGAGCACATTACTCAGGACTGCATCAAGGCAGGTCTTGAAGATCTCCAGAGAAGAGGACTCCACGACCTCCCTGGGCAGCCTGTTCCAGTGCTCTGTCACCCTCACCGTAAAGAAGTTCTTCCTCATATTTGAGTGGAACTTCCTATGTTCCATCTTGTGCCCGTTGCCCCTTGTCCTATCACTGGAAACCGCTGGAAAAAGAGTCTGGCTCCATTATCCTTCAACCCACCCTTTAGGAACTTGTAAACATAGATGTCACGTTAAGTGGGCATGAAAGAAAAGGCACCTATATTTAAAATGCCCGCATTTTTAAAATTTTGGAAAACTTTGGCTGCAAAAGCACACAAGCAAAGGAGGATGAGAACGGTGATTAAGAAACCCATCTGCACCTTAGTGGCTCTGTTGGGAAGAGGCAGAGAGATACATAATCCTAGTCTATAAGGTTTCCTATTGACTCTCCATCCCTAGAGAAGAGGGGGTGGTCTTTGACAGTATTTGAGATCAGACTCTTCTTTCATCCTTTGGTCAATCAAATCAGTCGCAGTTCTACTTTAACACAACAGAACAAAATTGCTGTGTGGTTTCAACTTGAATTGTTTCGAATTCAGTTTTTCTTTTCCTTGGACCAGTCCCCCAAACCCTTCCCTCCATCTCTGTCTTCTTATTCCTCCTTCTCTCTTGATGTCATGTGCAATCACGTTACAGCAATTAGTAGACGCTGGCCTGGCAGTCATTAAAAGTTGCAAATGCTTCTTATGCTCGGTGATTACACGCTGGGTAAGCCAGACCCTGCAGGACTGTGTGACAAACCCGTAACATCTGTGTCCTGGCCCGTCATATCATTAGAATGTATGTATTCACAGAGTACGGTGCACTGTTGGCTGGGAGTCTGAACAACAAACCATAAATAGGATAATGGCTTTCCTCAGTACATTATCATTATTCAAAAAACAAAACCTCAGTTGTTTTTGAGGACCTTTCTGGTTTCTCTAAATTTCTCCATGGATATGGCTTTCTACGAGGGACTGATGACAGAGGTGCGCGTTTGTTGTCATCCTAACCACTAAAAACCCTGTGCCCTGTCTGCGGTACATGACATCCTCCCCGTGTCTCCTGTTACGTTTTCCGCCCCGCGATGCACAGTCGGTCCTGGCACGCTGTCAGGAGGACAGGCGGCCGCTGGCAGCTCCGCTCCTCTCTGCCCAGCCAGGCTGCTTAAGCTATATAAGGATGCTCTGTAAATACAAACCAACCCCGTTGCCTTGAGGCACGAGGAATGACTGTCAGTTATTTATCAGTGCATTTTGACTCCAACGAATTAATTCTCTGACGCAACCAGGCATCCGCGAATTCCCAGGCTAAATATAGCACAGTTTTTAAACTCGCTAAATGGGGAGTTGATGAAGTGGTTACTGGGCTTGTTAAATGGAAGCCACGGGCCGTGGATGTCTCGCTGCAGATGTATTCACGTGCTTTCATTGCTATGAGGTATTTTAGACTTTGTATATGCAGGAAGAGATGGATGCATTGATCTCAGCCAGGTGAGATGGATTAAAACGGAACCATGGAACTGCAGCTGATATCTTTCTTTCTTTGCCCCCCCAAAGGAAGCACAATGTTTTGCTTTCCCACACAGTTAATACTCAAGCTGGCCAGTGCTTTTCCTCACTCTGAAGGAAGCTGAAGGGTGAGATTCTTTTTTCTTTCCCCTGCAATGGTGCTACTGTACTGATTGTGGATGTGGGAGAGAGACTTGGGCTACAGCATTTCAAAACTACTTTCCCTTATTTCTTATTATATTTTTTCCATTAATTTCCTAGGTTTTAATGACATTAATGGTTAATGACATTCAGCTTATTTCATTTTCCAGAAAGTCAACCAGTGTATTATGGGGTCGACAAAATACTGCATGGATTTTTACTGCTGCAAATAATTACAGTAGCCAAATATCACTGTTCTTCCTATGGCCTGCAATTCAGCTCTAGGCTTTGCACTGGCATTCTATATAGGACACGCAGCAGTAGCTGAAAACCATATTGAAGCCTTTAAATATATATAATTTTTTCTTTTTTTTTCGCTTTGGGAATCCAAGGGAAGATCCATAAATGCGTGTTGTGTCACTGAAGTGAAATGGTGAAAGGCACACTCTTTGGTCCTTAGCATCTGGCTCACAGCCTCTCCCTGCTACAAGCAAACATCACAGCCTATATTGCCCTGTCTCCTCTCACACTGGGCTGGTGTGGATAGCTGGAGCCTTTATGCAGCTGAGTAGACTGTTTACTATCAGGAAGCTTTGCTGCGCCCCTGCCCCCCTGAGCAAGAGTAGAAAACCTCAAGGTTTCAACCTCAGCTTCAGCTAATGAATGACTTTGCAGCCCATGAGCGAGTTCATGCACTTAGCTGAGCCTCGATGCGCTGGCCCTCCCTCCTCAGTGCATGCTTGGGAACCGAAAAATCTTGTCGTTAAGTTTCACACCGTTACTGAATGTAATAGTTATGATATTACAAGGTGTATTGCCTGTGATTCCCACATGCAGTTAGCTACTGAAATTAAAAAAAAATGAAACAGCCACCCCACAGGGAAAGATCCACCTCTTTCTTTTGTTTGGAACTTTATACTAGTTGTTGAGCTTTGTTTTCATCAATAGCTATTGGCACTTTAGAAATCAAAAGAAAAAGCTTAAAAATATCACCTGGGCAACACCTGTACCAGTTAGCACATACTGTCCAGGCCCTGCGGGATGGTACGGCCAAGGGACAGTTCCTAAAAGACAATGTGGAAGAAGCAGTGCTGTTGTGGGCTAGAAGAGGTATTCTGTGCAGAGATTAATTGTGCTGTGCCTCTTGTCTTTGGGCTGACAGAACTAGCAGAGGTGTACCTGGGGACACAGTAATGCAGAGAAATGGTCAGGAGGAAAGATTTCTTTCATACCATGAGCAGAAATGTTTCCTATCACGGTCCTTACACAACATTTGGATTTTGAAGGAATATCCCGTTTTGTTTTCCTTTCCTCAGAACATTTTATAGAGTACTTTAATCAGCTACTATGCCAGAAATGCTCTTGCCTGTAAGAAAAAAACCCAAACTATTCAGGAACATTTTAGACAACCCTATTCTAAGGATGCTGTTTAGAGGAGAAGAAGAGACATAGCTCTGACCCGCAGATTATCCATGTGCATCTGGGGGAATTACATGTTTATATGCTTCACTTCTGTCATTGTGTTTCAGTAACAACAATGAAACCAGGTTCATCATTGAAAACCCTCATCCTCACTCTTCCGACCCCTTACATTGGTGGTTCCCGATTGTAGGCAGACAACCCATTTGCTTGCTGATAAATATTGTGAGGAAGGATGAGCCTACAGGGCCAGGCGGAAAAAAAAAAAAAAAGCATATTTACCCATCTGCAAAGACAAAAGAAGTAAACTCTGGCACGGGCAAAATGAATCATGCATAGGAATTATTATTAGGTTTTTTTAAATTGGAATCTTCCCCAGTGCTTGGTCCCACAGGAGAGAATTAAAAAGCACTTGGATGAGATGCAGAAAAGGCCGTTCCCTTACCATCAGCACACTGTGCATGGCCTGATGGCCATGAACTGAAGGGATGTGGGTCACAGACAAAGGCTGAGACTGCCAGGACAAGAAGTGGGGTGGGAGGAGGGGATTGAGGTACCCCATGTCCAGAGCACGTGAAAGCAGTTCTCTGGGAGCAGCTGGAGCGAAAGTCTGGCTGAGGCACAGGGAAGGGAGGAAAAGAGAGAAAGGTGTTCTCAGCCCAAGAAAAGATCGATAGTATGCAGCTATGGTGGCAGCTGGCATCAAAGACAACAGATGAAGAAGGAAGAAAAGACATTTGCATGACTCAGAGGAAAGGCAATCAGCTACTTTATCAGGACCCCATGCACCCCAGCAGGCTGTGAGAACACCAGAAATGATTGCAATGTGGTGTGGGAATGCTGAGAGAAGCAAAGGGATGGAGAGGCCTTTGTGTTGTCCTGTCTTGGCCTTCTGTAGGGAGCAAACAGGTTCACAAGCCTTGGCCAAGCCAGCGGCGTTGTTGGCTCTGGTAGTGTGCCTGTGAAGAGACCTGAGAGCCTCACGGTTGGTGCCTGCAGATGGGGTGTGCTGGTTTAACCCAGA
>JAHREE010000279.1:35528252-35541104 GCA_033628505.1 Tringa tobata
CAGGTTCTGCCCCGTGGTGCACACACAGCTCACGGTTTGGTGGACGGGCAGGAAGAGACATGACAAATGTCTTTGGCTTCTGCCTGACATATTTGGAAAGCAGGCTACAAAATCATACCTCATGGAGAAAGAAGAACCTCATCCTTCGTTATCTGTTTCACCAAGGGGGAAGCAGCCATCACCTCTTTAGGTTCCTCCTCCTCCCCATTCATGGTTCACCATCAGTAACCCCTTGCTTCCCCTTATCTGGGGATTAAGCCTTGGGAAAAAAGAGGTCTCCTCATTAGACAGACATTAACAACCAGAAGCAGAAAGGGATGTAGATGTCTGTAAGCTTTTGGTCCTCATGAGAGGATCCCAGACCCCAAGGAACTCTAGACATTCTATATTATGGAATTACAGGCCTCCATGCAGGGTCCAGGAGCAAATATGCCGTTGAGGAGCCTCTTCCAGCTAGTCAGTAAGAAAGGCTGAGGATACAGGGATACCTTAGACCCCCCGCTCATGGTTATTTTATTTTATTTTATTTTATTTTATTTTATTTTATTTTATTTATTTTTTGTCTTGTTTTAAACCTCTGTTATTTCCTATAACACAGAAAGAAGGTGGTGGGATGAATGGGTAAGCCAACAGATCTTCCGTCAGGGGTGGCGGTGAGCTACACACAGTAATAATCTTCGAACCCTGGGTTAGGGAAATCACCAGTATCAGTACAGACTAGGTGATGTATGCGTTTGAGCAGCCCTGCAGAGAAGAACTTGTAGATAATGGTGGACAAACAATTGGACATGAGCCAGCAATTTGTACTTGCAGCCCAGAAGGCCAACTCTGTTCTGAGCTGCATAGAAAGAATTGTGGCCAGCAGTCAAGGGAGGTGATTCTGCCCCTCTACTCTGTTCTTATGAGACCCCACCTGGAGTATTGCATTCAACTCTGAGGTCACCAGCACAAGAAAGACATGGAACTATGGTCCAGAGGAGGGCCACAAAGGTGGCCAGAGGGCTGAAAGACCTCTCCTATGATGAAAGGCTGAGAAAATTTGGGTAGTTCAGTCTGGGGAAGAGAAGGCTCTAGGGAGACCTTATAGCAGCTTTTCAATAGATAGAGGAGGTTTATAAGAAAGACTGAGGGACTTTTGACCAGGGCCTGTAGCGACGGGACAAGTGGTAACAATTTTAAACTAAAGGAGGGTAGATTTAGTTTAGATATAAGGAAGAAATGTTTTATGATGAGGGTGGTGAGACACCGGAAGAAGTTCCCCAGAGAAGTTGTGAATGCTACATCATTGAAAGTGAAGTGAATAGAACAAAACAGAACTGAACAGAATAGAATATTTCAGTTGGAAGGGACCCACAACAATCAACTAGTCCGACTGCCTGACCACTTCAGGGCTGTCCAAAAGTTAAAGCATGTTATTAAGGGCATTGTCCAAATGCCTCTTAAACACTGACAGGCTTGGGGCATTGACCACCTCTCTAGGAAGCCTGTTCCAGTGTTTGACCACCCTGTCTGTAAAGAAATGCTTCCTAATGCCCAGTCTAGACCTCCCCTGGTGCAGCTTTGAACCATTCCAGTGGTTACTGAGCAGAAGAGATCAGCACGTCCCTCTCCACTTCCCCTCCTCAGGAAGCTGCAGAGGTTGCCCTTCAGTGTCCTTTACTCTGAACCAGAGAAGCCCAAAGTCCTCAGCCACTCCTCATAGGACATTCCTTCCAACCCTTTCATCAGTTTTGTTGCCCTCCTCTTGATGTATTCGAGTACCATCACGCCCTTCTTAAACGGTGGGACCCAGAACTGCACACATTACTCAAGGTGAAGTTGCCCCAATGCTGAATACAGTGGGAAAACTGTCTCTTTTTACCAGCTGGTGTTACTGTGTTTGATGAACCCCAGGATGCAGTTTGCCCTCTTGGCTGCCAGGGCACACTGCTGACTCCTATTGAGCCTGCTGTTGACCAGCACCCCAGACCCGTTCCTGCAGGACTTCTTTCCATCCGAGCCTTCAAGGTCAGGTTTTAACAACATGATCTAGTGAAAGATGTCCCTGCCCATGGCAGAGGGGTTGGAACTAGATGATCTTTAAAAGGTCCCTTCCAACCCAAATGATTCTGTGATTCTATGGTTTTATGAAGCCTGATCACCCCAACAGGTGTGTAGGAACTGGTTACATCAACTGTTCCACCTGCTTAGGGTCCAGAGCCTTAAATCCTGTCCTGAAGACTGGCTTCTCCCCTGGGAGCCATGCTGGGTAGGCTATTTTCTCTCAGCCTAGTGCTAGAGAGGTAGGACTGAAAAGTCAGGGCATGGGCCTTGCTTTCAGACCTCCTCTTTGCTATGTCGAAGCAATGAGCCTGCCTGCACTGCTGCTCTCCTAGACCTCCCGGTCAATGCTACTGCACCGTGAGGCCCATGAAAGTTGCAGGAAGAGATGTCAAGGGTAGAGAGGACAAAAGATACAACCCTGTAGCTTCTTAGGGCATTGTCTTTTCCTAAGTGTCCTCCAAATGCAATGTACCAGGGCCCTCGCTGCATGTGTCCAAGGGATGGACCGCCTGCTGTGCTGGTGGAACTCCACCTCCTGCCCTGACCCAGGTGTCCCCTGTTGCCTGCGAGCAGGCTCCATCGTAGCCTTCTCTGGCCGAGAAGTGGAAAACCCTCATTTTGCCCCTTTAAGACACGAGGCTAACAGAGAGTATCTCCTCCCTGGCTCAGCCTCCTCAGTCCGGGAAGAGGCATTCAGTCAGCCAGTTGTTCGGGTCACAGAGTAAAGCCCTGGCAAAGTTTCTAATGAGCAAAAACTTGACAAATTGCTGTTGCAAACACTTGCTGGGGTCATCTGCTGAAGACAGCAAGAAGGGAAACATTTTTCCTTTTTTATTGTTAAGCTGCTGCCTGCAGAACGTGAGACTTTCAGCTAGTGTGCTGACTCTGGCAACAAGTCAACCCCAGTGTCTGCGTAGCTGTTGGCAGAGGGCAACTGGGCTCACAAGTTTTCAAAATATTTTCTTTTTTCTCTCCTGGTCATGATTTTCTTTGTTTACCCAGGAGAAATAGATTTGTTGGTAACGTCTGAAGATATAATAGTGTCACATTTCATTTGAGATCAGGGCATGCAAGCCATTCGCTCCATTTAAAGCTATTGTATTCCAAGATCTATGAAGTACTGTATAGATTATAATTGCCTCCAACAAATATGTTAGTGAAATTGCAATGTTTCAGAGTGAACCATATAATCAGTCTTCTTGGAAGTTTTGGAGACGGGAGTTAATAATGGGTTATCTTCTCAATTACACTATGATAGACCATTTCCTATCTGGAAATAGGTCATGTCAAATAGTAGCAGCAGTTATATTTTTGCTATTATTTGTAACATTCAGTAGCTGCTATAAAAACAGGACCTCATTTCCCTGTGTGTACCGTACACGTGAGAAGCAAAAGCAGCCCTCAGCCTATAAACTTTGCTGAAAGTAAGATGCAATAAGTGGGTGAACCAAATAGTTAGTAGTGCATTAGAAATAGTAGAAATAACAGCAAGAAAAGTATTATTATGAATCCTGACTGGATGTGTGCAACAGTTTTCCAGCTGTTTGCCAACAGCTGAGTGGTCAGGCGGTATCAGAACAGACATATGGTTGAAGAACATATGCATGTCTGAATGATGGCCATGGCTGGCAGAAAGCTTCACCACCCTTTAAAAACTGTCTGATGCACTCCAGTTTTCTGAAGGA
Organism: Tringa tobata; assembly: GCA_033628505.1. Classification (NCBI taxonomy): domain Eukaryota; kingdom Metazoa; phylum Chordata; class Aves; order Charadriiformes; family Scolopacidae; genus Tringa; species Tringa tobata. The sequence goes on from JAHREE010000279.1 coordinate 35,531,981, forward strand.
CTTCAGCTTATATGAAGGACTGGCTTGAGGTGACCCTTGCACATCTAGGACCTAGAGGGTCAACAATTTATTGAACTGAATTTAGGATTAGGATGGCATCTTCAGGTGGGTTTTCCATGCATATAAGTGAAGACCTGTGGCACTCAATGCTGCTTTCACAAACCTACACCTGTGACAATGAGGCAGGGTATCTGTCATTCAACTAAGACCTGTCACAATTCTTCTACATTTTTCAGAAATGTGACCCCCAGAAATGTGACCAGAGAGCCTATAGGCTTTCCTGATAAATTTGAACTTGGTTGCTGGGAGATGAAATCAGGCTACCTAAAGGTGCCATGAGTTTTTTTTTAACGTGAAGATGAAAATGCACTACTTTTACTTCTTTTCCTCCTCCCATATTTTTTTTTTTACTCTTCTGCAAAAAAAAAAAAAAAATTCCAGGGAATCAGAATTCCCAAATCAGTGTGAAGTCACTGCGCTTAAATTGTGCTTCAGCTTTGACAAATGATGCTATAAACCCAGCAACATGCAGTCCCTTGTTAAAAGTGTCTCTCTCAATGTCATACGCACTCATTTACAAGCCGTTTTATATGTAATATGGAGAAGGGTGAGCGTGCGCTCACACAAAGTCATCTTTACAGACATTTAGGAGCAGAAATGCTCTTAGAAAAGTTTGCCACCCCAACTTACTGAAACTGCATTCTAATAGAAGACGCTGCTACGGATGGCATCTTCCTTTTAATGCCCTTGCATTGCTTAGGTGACTCCTGACGTTAGAAATACAGGAACATAAATCAAACTCCAATACCAAACCAAATGCTGATATATTAAGAGAGGAGAAGTCCCACACCACCTACTGATGAGTCACATTTCATTGTTTCTAAAAGTTTTGAGCACACCAGCAGCTAACCACATCCATCCACCTTTGCTGAGGGTCATCCCCCCCCTACGAACTTAGGTCAAACTGGATCCTCAGAAGGTTTTAAATGCCACAAAGGGCTGATATTTGATATAGTGAAAATGGTGAGGCAAATTCCAACTCCTGCTCACACTGAGGACTTCCTTACTTTAAGTGCAGCCAAATGAAAGAAGTTGAGCTGCTTGAGAAGGGTATTGCTGCTTGACTTCATGCTCTACGCTATTATTGCCCTTCAAATTCTGTCAAGGGTGGAATCTAGACTGTTCCCTCCAGTAATATAAGCAAACAAGTGAGTAATTTTTTTAAACACAATACTGAACAGGAAACAAATAGAGAAAACCACTATGTATTAATTCATCATAGTAAAAATATAATACACAGCAGGCCACTTGTGGCTTTGAGCAATTCAGGGTTTTCTGATGTGCTCTGACATCTTGGTATGTGATTGAGGTTTTCTGATGCAAGTAAGTGCAATTTCCTAGCTTGATGTTAATATCTTCTAACAGAAGGTGGAGAATAGTAAAAAGTCATTACATGAGCCTCACTGGTCATTCTCTTAGCTTAAGGAAATTCCCAGGTGCAATACAGTAGATTTTTCTTGTACACATCGGTATTTTATCAAAACTCAATTTTCGGTTACAATGGACAGGGTTTTTATTCAGCAAAATATGACCCTTGCCACTTCATTGTATGAGGTATCCCCAACTTGTCTTCTATAACAGATCTTTTCTGGACCTCGGGATCCCATAGTGTCGTGCCCAAAGTGCCAGATCATGGTTCTAAAAGTTTGAAACACATTTTTTTCCACACTAAGGGAAATGACTTTTTTTCCCCAGGCACCTCTGTCTTTCTTCGTTCAGAAACATTTCCAGCTGGAACACTTGGGGGCTCGTCTGAGCAGCAGCTGGCTCACAGGTATTTTAAACAAACTGAAATTGCCATTTAGGCATCCCCAGCCTTGTCATCACGCTGTTATCTCCTTCAGAGTGTATGAACCAGTCTTAAAACCCAGGGTATCGGAAGCAAATGAACAAATGCATGCTCTTGTTGCTCTGCCTGCCTAGGGATTGCTTGGGAAACGCATCCTTGCAGGTCCAGCCATCTCCCCAGCTCTCTAGGAAAGAAGGTCTTATTCATGGCTAGTAATTAAGATTGTAAATCTGTCATTTCGTCCTGCATTGCTCTTTCGCGCCGCTGTCACTGTTCAGCCGCTGTGGCTACTCGGTCCTGCCCCTACCAAATCCTTCCCCTCGCTTCTTGTCGGAGCTCCAGCTGCTTTCCCCCGTGCCATCCGTTTTCTTGCTTCAGGCACCGCCGCGTCCCTAAAACCCGCTCTCTCTTGCCCAGCTATTGTCCTGTTGTTCCTCTCGGTTCCTCTTTCCTGCCACCCAGGCAACACTTCTGGATCACGCTAGCATCCAACTGTGGTTTTCTGCTGCCTTTTTCCTCCTTGTTGGGAACTCATGTAGAAAACGGGGAAGAGTCATCCTAACCGAGACAGCGGGATAGGATTTCTTCTCATTGGAAACTAGTAGAGACGGCAACCCTCCTCAGAGGCGGCTCTTTCAGTCGTTCCTTCAAAGGTTTGGGAAAGCAGGCAGTGATCTTTCTCTGGACAGACTTACCCCTACACTGCAATTCATGGAAACCGTTGACCATTGCGGACGAAAGTCAAAAATTCACAGGAATATTTTTGGATTCAAGACTATTAAAGGCTCTTTGAAAATTCCCATGTGAACAGAGCTGCCAGAAAAATTCACTATGTGGCAACTGCTGAGGTTTCAATTGTTGTTTCCATTCTGCGCTCACAGGAAAATAAAAGTCTTCAATAAAAATGGGAGCTGGTGTGTTATGGTCTGGAGACTGGCAGCTGATAAACCGCTTGGGACAAGGCGGACACAAGCTCAAGTGACTCCTGTTTTAGTAAAATCAGAACTTCATGGAGAAGGAACTAGATCGTGTCTCCCACAGCAGGTCAGCAGCCGCCTCCCCTCTCCCTTCCCAAGATGCAGGAAACTCTGGGAAATGGGTTCTGCGGTAAATGTGAGTCTTGGAAATGCAGGTTGAGGTTAACCAGACTATGGCAGCAATCATAAACTCACTCCTCTTATCTGCAAGAAGGATAGGGCACTACATACTGATAAATCCAGAAATATCGGGGAAAATGCAGGAAAGGGGTAAGATATTGCCAAAACATGTAAATATTTTGCAAATATTAAAAATTCATGTCTTTTTACCTGTATAACTCTAACCCTTTGATTGATTAAATGCACAAAATCAATGCTTTCGTTGATATAAAACCAAAACCACACAAAAAAGTCCAAGCACTTACAGCTGCTGAAAAAAAGTTTTGAACTGTGAGCCTCGAAAGCCCAAAGGGTTGAATAAGGAAGAACTCAAATGCATAACTTCTTTAAAATTCGACGTTTTTTTAAGGGTGTAGTTAATTTTGGGTCCTGCCTATGATTCTTGAATACCTGAGTAGCATTATTTCAGCAAAGGGCACCCAGTGCAGGGTAGTTTTATGGTACAGCCGCGTGTTGTTGGGTGGGTGAAATACCAGAGAAGGAGAGGGTGGCTCAAGCTTGTGCACAAGGGAGTGAAACAGTGCGAGAAAATGCCATTGGTAACTGGTAAGAGAAACTTCCTGGCAGTAAGAGCTGTTATTTTGTTGTTATTTTGTCTGACATTAACAGTGAGATGAACTGGGTGATCTAGGAGTGTTTTGTTATCTCTTACTTCTAGGAACCCTGGAGCCACAATGCCACTTGGACTGAATTTATGGACAGCTTTTCAAAACAAGCAGTTGAAACATGAATGTGCATCCCAAGGAAGCTTGGGCAAAGAATGGCTGCTTTTTTTCTTTCCTTTTTGCCTGCTGCTCAAAATTCAAACCTTTGAATAAATGAGTAATTAGGCATCAATGGAAATGTTTCATACACTACAACGTTAATATTTCATACACTACACACCCTTTTCAGTCACTTAAAAACCCTACACATATCTCTGTAGTTTTTGAAAGAAAGATGCCCTGTTTTGAAAAAGAAAAGAAAAACAAGATAATGTTTGTAAGTGGTGAAAAGATGGTCAGAGTTTCTGTCAGTTTTTTGTCACTTTTCCCAGAGGTAACTACTTTTTCAGCTGGAGCTTAAACTGCTGAAGAGGTTTTACTCCTCTACAATTGCATATTTGAAAAAAAATCAGATTCTCAGATGTGAGAATTTTTGTATGTGCACTTATAAATGGGATATTATTATTTTTAGCATTTTTTGCAAACGTTCTTACATCACTTTTTTTTTTAGCTACTATAACCATCCAGTTTCACTTGACGTTTTACAGCTTGACACTCAGAAATTTAAAACAAAAAATAACCTCATGGCTCAGTGACTGGGATTGCATGGATGTATTTAATATTCCTAATAAAATTTTGCTCCCATTGTCCATGGCTAGTAATGCAAACATGTACCTACAAAATTACTCACTGCCTGGTTTAGGTCTTCTTAATTTTTCAATAAGCTAAAATTTGGATAAAGGATAGCCAGAAGTGCTTGAATGGAATTCCTCCAGGTAGGCAACACAGCCCCATTAGATTGCATCTCTAATTCCAGATATTATATACAAACAGCCCTGTTGCCTGCTGCCCAGTTTTAGGATGATAGGCATTCTTTTTTAGCCATGCATCTATTCATTTTGAAAGCCATACTGACATTACATTTATCAAAGGAAATCTATTGCCATTTGCATTTTAACTATGCTTAAAAATATTTACACTTCTGAACTGGAAATCTTGCTTGCTCAGTTAGAGCATTCAGACTCATGGGATTTTTGGGGCAGACTTTTCTGTCTTTGATAGTTATGTCCAGTGGCTTTCCTTCAAGACCAGCAGTAAATATTTGCATGGGCTTCTTCACATTTCTTGATTTCTTGTTGTAGCTGTAGTTCGGTGCTTTTGTCTGTATTTTCTTTGGCTCAGGAAGGGGGTCTGTTGGGCACTTGTTTTCCTTCCTTGTGATCATTGCCATTAAATCCTTGGAGCTTATCATGTTTCATCAAAGCAATTTTCATTTTGATTACAGATTTGATTCTCTTAAGTATTTACCTCTAGTCTTAGGAGGCTATATTTTTAAATTCCTTTTTAATACATTAATAAATTTACTTTAATGCTATTCTAACTGAAGTCGTGGTTTGTGTGGTGTTCTTGCATCTAGCAAACATAAATAAATATTTTTATATCTGCGAGCAGGAATGGCTTAGCTTTATTTCTTACAGTGTTTCTGTGAGCTTCATATTAAATATGTCTAGGAAATTCAAAGCATGCAAATTATCCAGATTAATTGTTTTCCTATTGCATTGGCCACTTGTGCTCCTGCTGCACCCAGAACGAGCTTTATTGCATGTGGGGTATACTGCTAGAAAACTGCTATATGGAAAAGACATCTATCATTTGGCAGAGGAAAGCACACGCTGCATCACATGGGTTGGGGTAATTACAGTGTCTCTGGAGCTGTAGGCGTTCACGATGGCCACAAGCAAAATTTGTGTGAGACGCTGCAGAGTGAAAAGCGCCGTGCCATCTATATATTGCCTTTTTTTTTCCTTTTCCCTAAAATTTAAAAACAAAACAGACCGTTATTTCCCACATTTGGGGCCCAATTCTCTAAACCTTTATGTGGATCATTCCACAGACTGGGAAAACTACTCCTTTTTCTGCTTTTTTTTTTTTCTTCCATTTCTTTTATCATTTAGCATTTACATAGTAAATACCAAAGGACAAAATACAGCCTGCACAGACCGTGTCTGTGTTGTTAAAGTAATTACAGGCATAGGCTGACTGCCTTTGTGGCCTCTCAGCTAGTTTAGGGGTTCTGCACATGCAGTCACCTGGTTCACACACACCAAGGCAATTTCGTTAAATTAGCCATGCAATTCACTTGGGATTTTAACACACAGCTGGAAAAGCCCTGGCGGTTTTTGAAAAAAAAAAACAAAACATTGACTCTAAAAAGATGAGTACAACAATTTAGTGTATTTAATCCTCATCCTTCTGTACATTGGCATACTTTGTAGCTCTTTCTCAGAAGTGCTGGGCTCCAATAGTACCTTACCTGTACACTTGGCATATAATGGAGCAATCACTGGAAACTCTCAGCCCGCTGTGCCCGCGCACCTCTGTCCCTCCTCTGGATTGCACATAATTCTGTAGCTTTTGGCAGTGTGAATTATTCCTGTTTTGGAGTTACATGATTATATCACCAATTCGAATGCCACAAATACATGGTTCACTGCCTCTCCTCTTTGGAGTAACCTCATGCTTCCTACCAAAATTAGGCAGTTGATGTTGGACTAGAAAATCTCCTATTTTTTAAAAGAACTTAAACTTTGTGGAGAGCTCTGCATTTATTTTTTTCTGCCCCTGATTAATCCCTTCCATTTGGTGTAATCTGGCAGAAGAAGCTATCCAAGACAGGAATCAAAGGCTTGTCAGTCAAGAAAGCCAAACCGAGCAAAGGGAGGCTCTTACCTGAAAGGGAATCACCTCCCCAAACCTGTTCCTCTAAATCCTGGATTAGGATGATGGAAGAGGAGAGATAAAGTGGTGAGAATTGGAAATGGCTGCATTATCTGGCATCTGGAAAGGGGATACAGAATACTACAGTGGATTATATCCCAAAGACTTTCAAAATAAGTATATTTTGTGGTAGCCAGGGTCACAGAGAAAAGCAAAATTGAAGCTTCACAGTCATTCCTAAGAGTTTAGTTCTCAGCAGGATGAGTTGCTTCAGTGGTGCCAAAAAGCTTCTTGATCTTGAAGAGATCCATTCGTCGTTTCTCTAGTCCTTTTGCAGTGCACGTGCCTGTATTGGGTGTGCATGGCAGGGAGGCAGGGAGACCACAGGGGTGGCTTCTGTGAGAAGTTGCTAGAAGCTTCACCTATGTCTGACAGAGCCAATGCCAGCCAGCTCCAAGACAGACCCACCGCTGGCCAAGACTGAGCCCACCGGCAACGGTGGTAGTGTCTCTGGGATAACATGTTTAAGAAGGGGAAAAAATCTGCAGCAAAACAGCAACTGGGAGAGAGGAGTGAGAATACGTGACAGAAACAACTCTGCAGGCACCAAGGTCAGTGAAGGAGGGGGAGAAACTGCTCCAAGCACTGGAGCAGAGATTCTCCTGCAGCCTGTGGTGAAGACCATGGAGAGGCAGCCCACAGAAGTGAGTGGTGGAGCAGATATCCACCTGCAGCCTGTGGAGGACCCCATGCTGGAGCAGCTGGATACTTGAAGCTGGATGCACTGGGGCAGGCTCCTGGAAGGACCTATAGTAGACCCGTGGAGAGAGGAGCCTATGCTGGAGCAGCCAGGACTGGTGAACTCTTGGGTATCCATGCTGGAGCAGTCTGTTCCTGAAGGACTGCACCTCATGGAAAGGACCCACACTGGAGCAGTTAATGAAGAACTGCAACCCATGGGAAGGACTCACACTGGAGAAGTTCATGGAGGACTGTGTCCTGTGGGAGGGACCCCACGCTGGAGCAGGGGAAGAGTGTGAGGAGTCCTCCCCCTGTGGAGGAAGGAGAGGCAGAGACAACATGTGGTGAACTGACTGCAACCCCCATTCCCTGTCCCCCTGTACTGCTCAGGGGAAGGAGACAGAGAATTTGGGAGTGAAGCTGAGCCCAGGAAGAAGGGAGGAGTAGGGGGAAGGTGTTTTAAGATATGGTTTTATTTTCTCTTTGTCCTCCTCTGATTTGATTGGTAATAAATTAAATTAATTTTCCCCAAGATGAGTCTGTTCTGCCTGTGACGGTAACTGCTGAATGATCTCTCCCTGTCCTTATTTCGACCCTTGAGCTTTTCATTATATTTTCTCTCCCCTGTCTAGCTGAGGAGGGGAGTGATACAGCAGCTTTGGTGGGCCCCTGGCATCCAGCTCGGGTCAACCTGCCACAGTCCATCAGCTCTGGAGATGTTCCCCACCAGATCCCCCTCTTCCCTTACCTTTGAACAAACTCATCTTTCTTGCCATTTGGAGCAGGTGCAGGAGAGAAGATCGTAGCTGCCTGGTTGCATTCTGGTAAATGGAAAATGCTTGTAGCTGTGGATGGCCATAGGACTCAGGGATGTATGAATTTATGTGTCTATGTATGCAGACACTGTGTCAGGAGTAACAGAGAGTCTAGGAGAGCATTGCAGTTCACAGATCCAGATGTGCATCCAGCCATGTCCTGACTCCATTTTGGGGTGAGATGCTGACTTTCCTATGTCTTTTCCACCTTCTCACTCCTCAGATATTTTGGTTTCTACTTGGAAAAAGGAAACTTAGTGAGGTGAGGCCATCAAGGACTCATGGCATTCTTCATTTGGTTCTGTGTCTGGAGTCATTTGGAATACTTCTGTGAAAAATGATTATTCACATGAAGGGGGTGTGTGTGTTTGTGTTAATATAACTCTTATCCTGTCTGGAAGGATTAAAAAAATATATATTTTTTGTGAGTTTTTAAAATTTCTTTTAGGAATCTGTGTGTCCCGTTCTTGCTTTTTTTGCCAATTTTAATAATGCCATAGATATTGCAAATTTCTTTTCCCATGCTGTAGGTACTTGTATATTATATCATAGATGTCATACTTCACTTTAAAATAAATTTTAGATGAAGAAATGGACTGCAGATTTTCAAATAAGATTTTCAAGGACATGTTTGCAATTTTCTTTAATATCTTGATATGTTTTCATGAAAGAATAATATTCCTTAAGTATATTACTTTTTGTCATAAAGATTAAAAACAGACTAAATGAGATGGTTGTTTTATTTTTCTTTTCAAGTGAAAGATTTACAGAATGAGGTTGGAAAATTGTGTGTAGGCTGATGTTTTATGTTGTAGCTGGTTATTACTCAGTGAGTCACAGTAAGTTTCCAGAGCTTGCCACACCTTAAGGTTAAACTGCCTCAAACCAGGCAGCAAACTATTAGCGGAGGTGCTTTGAATGATTTTTTTTTTTTTAATATAAAAAACCTTATTTTTAAGCAATGTGTAAAACTTTGCTGAGACTACTCAAATCCTGTTTCCTTAGAAAGCTTTTTGTCCTCACCCTCTGGTTCCTCTGATAGTATTAAGCATGACTAAAAAAATTATTTAATTGAGATAGTTGTCAGTAATTTCCTAGGAAGAATTAGAGGCCATAGGAAAGAAGCCAGTATCCCATGGC
>JAHREE010000279.1:35545973-35570805 GCA_033628505.1 Tringa tobata
GAGAAGAGAAGAGAAGAGAAGAGAAGAGAAGAGAAGAGAAGAGAAGAGAAGAGAAGAGAAGAGAAGAGAAGAGAAGAGAAGAGAAGAGAAGAGAAGAAGAGATTAACTAAATAGGTGTTGGGAATATTATCAAATTAGGTGAAAAGTGCATCAAATTTACCAGAAGAGAGGAAGGTATTCACAAGGGAAAAGTCTGTCACAGTAAACAATGATAAAAACCACAAGAAATCTCTGAAATATGTATACAGGGAGGAAATGTAACACCCTCCGCCCTACTTTTTTCCTGGATATTGACATGTTTTTTGCTTGGACTGGTGGAGTAATGGAATTTCAGAGGATTTTCAGAAGCTTTTCTGCAGTTGTTTGATTTAATTTATTTTATTGTTCATATGTAGATGTCGAACGTTAGTATTCACACTAGTTTCAAGTAGCTACATTGACATATAAACTAGTAAGTAAAACAAGGAAAAAAAGCATTCTCCCCAGCTATTTACCATGTTTCTTCTCTTTGTACGTTTAATGGCAGGCACCGAGCATCTTTTAGCACCCAATACTGCAAGCCTTCACACTGTAAAGCAGCAGAGGGGCAGCAGGAAATGTTTTTCTTTTTCTTCCCCCATTTTTATCCTCTTCAGTTGCTGCCAATGCCACTTGCTGCTCCTCAGAAAATGTGTCCTGCAAGTAGGAGCATGGAAGATGGTTTTGAATTTACTTTCAGTGAGTGGTAAACCTTTTCCACTTTGGGTTACGGGCTAGTATTTTAACTTCCGTTTTTTTTTAATGAATCTCAGATTTTAAAAAAATAGCCTCTTAGCCGTAGAGCAGTAGAAGGTTAGTGAAGAGAAAGGTTATCTGGTCCTGTGGAAGGGGTGTTATATGCAAATACGCAGTAACAGTTTGCTTTTGTAACTCATTAAATGTCCCCCAAGGATTTTAGTGGTGGTGTTAATAGATTTAATATAGCTTTTCACAGGGACCCTAAAGAAACGAAGCATTGCACTAGATTGCTGGAGTGCCAAAAAAAAAAGCAACGATGCCTTTGAGGAGCCCTGGAAAATGGATTCATTGACCGGAAAACATATTTGAGCAGTTTTTCTCTCTGTGTCTATTAAAAGAATACTTTTAATGCCAGTGTCAGATCTGTAATATTCTGTTAATGACAGCTGAAGCAAAGACCCCTGAAGCTGATGTACCACCATGTTGTACAGGCTGCTTCCTCTCTGTTGGCTTTCCCATGTTTGACTTGAGGGTCTTTCAGTAGAGGACATATTTTGGGGCACCTTATGCCATCACATCCCCCTTCACCTCTCTTTCTATGGCAAAGCCACCCAAGCATACAGCTACCAGGCAATAGTTGATGGGACCTCTTGAATGGCTCAATCCATCAAACCCAATGCTACTGAACTTCAGAAACATCTGAGACTGTGTTGAACAAATTTTTCAACCTGAAACCTTCCTTCTCATTAACAGCTACTTGCAACAATTGAATGGGTTTTCAGGGTAAGATTTAGTTCTTGGCTGTAGATACTTACATCCAGGGTCTAAGAATTGTCCTCCCAGTCATCAGCCAAGCTTCTGTTAGGTTAGAAGCAAGCTTGTCAGCTCCATCCACGCAGGGCTGCCCAGCTGGCCAGATGCGGATGTCTGTTTTAGGGAGAGCAGAATAGCTCTCCAGACTCCTCTGCCCATATTGACTAGTCTCCACCAGCTATAATGGGAGCTCAGACACCTGGATCACATGAAGACACTCACATTTAGAAAGTATATTTAGGTGTCTGCAGTCTGGACCTGAGTATCAAACAAGCTTGTGGCTTAGGGATTCGTCTGCCTAAACATAGATGCCCTGTGGTGTCTGAGACATCCAAGGGGGGCTGAGGGGTTGGACACAAAGCCTACAGGGGAGCTGTGGGACAGGGGATGGAGTTCAGGCAGGACACTGCAGGGAACCTCAAGTACCTCTAAATATCTATGCGTGGGCAACAGACTTGAGCCTTTAGTGACAATTCACACTTTCAGATGCCCTCTAATCGCATTTCTTCTTTTTAGTCTTGTGTTGTCTTCTTGGTTTTTGTTGTTTTTTTTTTTTTTTCTTAATCTCCCATTTTCCATGTGAAGTGTATCTGTCAGTACAGTCAGGAATTTAGTATGTCCAATTACAAAGAGGAAGTTAAACTTTTAGTTGATTCATGTCCCTCAAAATAGAAGATCATCTATTTGGACTTACTGCCTCCTCACGCCTTTCCCTCCCAGATAAATCAAGAGAAAAAGAGGAATGATAAGGCTTCAAAGAGAAGTCGCTCTGTAATATATACTGACCCATAATTATTTACTCAGTTTCTTGTTTTAAAACAATTTTCTGATACATGTCTGCATCAGCACTGACCATGGGACTAGTTTCAGGAAGCAGGCTGGCCGTTGCTTAAGTGGTTTGAGAAAGCTCTCTGAACTTCTGACATAAGTGAACACATTGAAAAAATAACAGATGTGGAGTTTCCCCCCTCAAAGGCTTTTCATCTGGAGTCCCTGCAGCTGGGGATGGAGAAAATGTTTAATGGCAATGTGACAATTACTCATATGCTTCCTGCTCTGCCATATGTCCCAGTTGCATCGTGTATGGTTTTCCATATGGTGGGAAGAGCACAGCAAACACAGTCTGATAGTCTGTGGTCACTTCAGACCAGAAGAAGATGTTTAAGGATGGTAGGGAAAGGATGATGAGTTCCTACAGCACAGGAACACCTGTAAACCTCTTGCTTTGCTCTGTAAAGTTGGAGCTTTTCTTTCCATGCTTTAAAAAACATCTTAGGTTTTTAAACTATGGCAAGCTGCTGTAAAAAGAAGCAACAACCAAAAATTAATAATCTGCTTCTGGGCTTAATTTATCCTCTGTTAGTGGCAGTGGTTAGACTGCCAGGGCTTTGTGAGAGACTGAGATATGATTAGAAACATGACAGACCCATCAATGACAGCTCATGAGGGTGGGTTAAGTTTGACTGCTACCAATAGAAAGACTAAAAGTATGTTTATTTTTTTCCTTTGTACAATGCCTTTTTTTTTTTTTTGGGTGTCCCTATTCTCTCACAGTTTAATATTCTGTTCACATAGAAAGCAGTAGGCACAGACTCAAATTTCCTTTCTATAGCTGCTTTAAAGAAAGCATTAGGGCTGAAAGAAGAACACGATTTCAACATTCACAATAGATTTTACAATGGAAACATGAAAAGCTCCTATCCATAATAGGAGACTCTACAGGCAATTTCCTAGACAAGATAACTCTGATCTTTCAAAGGCTGTATTTTCTGTGTCAGCAGTCTCACCATGGGGTCCAGGGCTTCAGAGCACTTGTCTCCAGGCCATGAGAAGGCTGCAACTCAATGCCATAAATACGTGGTGCCTCACTGCTGAGTGTATATCTCTGAATAAAAATACAGTCATTGTTCAAATAAGACTAAGACTGGGCACCCAAATAACACCTTGATCTTTGATTTAGTGCCACACAGGCAGCTGGCAGTAGGGCCTGGATTGGAGGTATTGGCTTGGTCCATTGACATTACATAGGTATAGGTTTACTATTATGAACAGGCTTAAAAAAAGGATAAATATCCAGATGAATGATCTTTTGCAGCTCAGAATGAAATCTCTTTTGCAATGTGTGTGTTAGTTTGAAAATTAAAGATTGGTTACCAGGAAGCAGAAAATAATTGTTTTCAGGCTTGTAAAAAAACCCCCAATGCAACATGGGCCAGCTAATTAAGATGATGAAGGTAAAACCCTGCATGTATCTACAATCAGAGAGGTTAGACAATGAGCAGGTCTAAAAACAGCCTGTTCCGTGACGCATGCCTGTACCAGATTCTGGTACAGTTTGGAGAAGCAATTATGTAAATATAGATTTGCAAACAATTTCACAAAGTGACAAAAACAGTGTTAATTACCAAAAAATGTTAGCGATCTGTCTAGCCAACCGCAGAGTGATGAAATCATGGTCATGTTAAAAATGAAAGCCTGATGTAACCCCCTGGGTTGTTGGGGTTTTTTTTGAGAACATTATCTTTCCTTGTATCTTTGACTTAGCTCTCAAGAGCATCTGGGTTTATTTATTTTTTTTAATCTAGGCCCAGGAAAATGACACGCATGGGCACAGTCAAAATAATGTGTCTATTCCCGGTAAGAGAGGGGAATGTCATGAGTAGTTCCTCCATAGATCTTCACAGAGCTAAGAATCAGTTCATTTGTGCTCAAATTCTCATCCTGAACTAAGTAAAATGTTTACTTTGGTTTTAACGGAATGAAGACACAGTTTATTTTCTTTCAACATGTGAAAGAACAATGTTGATAGTAACTATTTCATGTTTTTGACTTGCACAGAGTTTCTTTCATCGCATTGTATATCACAATATAATAAACCTCTTCTTTAATCTTCATTTGATTCTTTATCTGTCTGCCTGTAAGCTCAGCAGTTCAGCGTTACCATTTAAAAAGCTCATTTCTCAAGAATGCAATCAGTGTCTTCATTGTACTCATTGGTGATTTAGGCATTATAAGAGTAATTGGTAAATAGTAAGAGACAGAGTACATCCTACTGGTACTAAATGCTGGTATCCAGTTACTCTGCTTTCCCCAGATTATGGCTACGGATGTCATACAAGATTGACTAAAAACATTCTTTGGAAGAACTGTACAAGTTCACATTAAGTTTAGAAACAGTTCTGGATGCAGTTAACCATAAATAATGGTTATTTTGTAATATTCAGAAACATCTTATTTCCATGGATAAATTACTACTTTCTTTTTCTCTGGTGAAAATTTAAATAGTAGCTTCAAACAAAAGCTGCTTCTATTTCTGCCACAAGGTTATACAACGCAGTGTTGATACAGTTTGAAGGAGCTGATCTACTGCTTAAAATATGGATGTTGCATATGACTTAAATAATATGAATTATATGCTGAAGTCATTACTGAGTTGTTACCCCGGCAAAACATAGTGTTGCTTCAATAAATATTTCAGGATTCAACACTGTAATTCTTATGAGACATTTTACAGAAATAAGATGGATAGTAACTTAAAAATTGCTGCTGAATTAATATCTCACTGTTTAAATATTTAGCCAGGGGCTTACTAAAATAGGATTGTTTCTCCATATATTTGTTAACCAAATAGTAAATTTACAAAAGACAGATGATATCTCGTATTTTCTCCCTCCCCCATTAAATAAACATGTAATAAGAACTCATAATGGTTGTTCTAAGACTCTGGGTGAGTCAGTATAGTTGCCTACGTCATAGCATGAGAGTGAAGTTTTGATGAGAATACATGTCTGTGAACAAAATTCATCTCCTAATCAATCCTAATCTTTAATTTAAGATACGAAAAAAGTTGTATCTTTTAAACATAAAAGTTTTTCTTTAAAATAACTGAAAAATCTCACAGGACATTTAAAGAAACTTTTATTTCTGTCATACTAAGAAGTGGTTCCACTTCTACATAAAGGAAAGTTCAGGCACCGAGTGATGGTGTGTGTTTGATGATCGTCCATTACTCCTGCATTTCAGTCTCTTCAAGTTTGAATGACAAGATATGTCGAAGATTTCCAAGGGCTTCACAGCCAGTGAAATGCAAGCCTCAGGGAAACTCCAAGAGTTTTGACATTTCTGTGACTTGTGATCCGACTAGTAAATAATAAATAAATAAATAAATAGAACTAATAAACCAACTAGTAAAGGATATGACTCAGTCAACTAGATATGCTACAGTGTGGTGTCAGCCTTTGATAGGTTCTAGGGTGCACACCTAAAATGTACATTAACTCCTGACTTTGTTTAAAGACCACAACACTCTGTACTCATTCCAAAGATACAGCTTGCAGTTGAACATGAGACAGTATTTTTACAGGATCAGGCCCTTTCCTCATACCTATGTATATGTTTCCCATAGTGACCAGATTAATGGGATTTCCAACCTCCAGTCACAGTGGTAAGTGTAAGAAAACATCTCTATACTTTGAGATTAGTAAAGGAAGGAGGTAACTTTTAAACTTCACTGTTAAATGGACTAAAGGGCGGTGGGTCTGGTCCATAGCTGGGTGATTCAGCAGAAAGACTGCCACCGAATGTGATGGGTTTTGAATCAGGGAATGGTCTCTAAAATGTTCTCTGCCTCCTGCTCAAATATGAGAAGCACAAAATGAAGAGAGACAGTTTTTATTCCTCTATTGCCTAGTGTTTGTGATGACTCAGATACAGCAGACTGCAAGGAAATTGTACTTCTACCACAAGGACAACACTTATTGCAACTCCTTAGTCATCAGAACGGGAGGCTAAATTCAGTTCTAAAGTTTGGTACAGGGTCACAGTCTGTAACTTTTGGATTACTAACTTACTTGTTTAACCTATTGCTTTTTAAGATTAAGCATATCTAGGAGCTGAAAATTAAGGTGTTTCTAGGATTTATTTAACCCATAATTTTTTGGACTATCAGGTTATTTCAGTAGCACCCATTGTTTGCAAAAGCTGATGAAACAGATGACACGAGTGAATCTGGCATCATACTGTTACCAAATATCACCACATCAAATACTTAGCAAGCATCGGGGATAAAAAACTGCCTCTTATTATTGCCTAACACAGGAACTATTCTCCTTTTAATCTTCATTTTCGATCTGTTTGGATCCTGTTACTCCAACAGTAAAGCTGCTGCATTTTATCTGTCTTCAGCACTTGTACTGCTGCCCATCACTTTGGTATATGCACATTCACATCTCCCCAAATGGATGCACTACAAATCTTTGCACATTTGAAACCTTTAATTTAGTGGAGTGAGCTCAGCTTTTGGGCTGTGTGCGGCCTCAAGGATTTATTAAAAAAAAAAAAAAAAAGTATAATCCAGATTTTAATACCTATTTGATATTCACAAAGAGCATTTTGGCTGTGTCATGCTGTGCTAATAGGCTGAAGGATTTCTTGGTCGGTTTGACATTCTGCTGCCCCTAGGTAGCAAAATGCTGCGGTCTCCAAAGGACAACCCTCAAAACTCAGAAGAGCTGGGTACTGACTCCCAGTGGGGCTTCCTTTATGTGAACTCAGCCAACCAACAACTCCATGACTCCAGCAGATGTTTTTGGCCTTCAGACCAATGGGTGAATTTATCCATCTTCCCTCATTCCCTCAGTCATCCCTCTGGCTGAAGCCAGCATGGTTAAACCTGGATCCCTGCCGAGGACAATCAGGAACGAAGTGCTGGCCCAGTGAGGTTTTCCAGCGTGTACCAAGCAGATTGTGTTTGGGGGCAAAGGGTCCACGCTATATAAATGCCGTAGAGCCTGTACCAGTGTTCTTGGCTCCCTGTTGTGCTCTCTTTGATTGCAGGTTTTAAATATGTCATGTATTTCCAGATGCATTATTTATGTTTGCTTGTGTCGTTGTGCAATTTGTGGCAGAGTGAGGGGTCTACTGGAAAGCAGTCCTTGGTTTAGTGGCCAGCCCTGTAGCAAAATATTAGTAATACAGAAATCTGCTGCTCTAAGTGAAATTTGATTTAAACATAGATGACAGAAAGCATTCAAATTATTTATTATTTTTTTAAAGTTGGCGACATTCAAAAGTGATTAAAACTGTAGCTATTTTTAATATTTATCTTTTCTTTCTCGTCCTGTCTTTGTCCTTTTCTTCTTTCTCTCTTTTCCATTTTCCCTTTTCCTTCTTCCTCTTTCCCTTTCCCTTTCCTTCCCCTTTCTCCCTTCCCCTTCGTTATGCTTCACGATAGGAGTGAGAATACAAGCTCTGGCTTGATCTGGCAATGCCCGACCGCAATCAGATGGGTGGAAGTTGGAGGTGGCTGGTCACCCCTGTGGCAGTGATTCAAATGATCTTTTTTTTTCTCAGCCAGTGTGGGTAGGAGGCTGTGTCTGCTTCTGAGTCTAGACTTGGATACCATGAGCTACACTCACATCAGCTGGAGTTCAGGCAGTACTCCTGCCATAAAACGGTGCCTTCACCCCTTCCAGAAACTGACGCTAGTACAGTTGACACGTGGTGAAGTTCAGGACACCGGTGTTTCACAGTCAGTCATCCCAAAGCGTATGGTTTCCAATGCAGTTTAGCTCTATTTGCTTTCCAGTTTGATTTACCTGGTTAAAAGAATGGACTCTTGCTTCATATCCATACTGTCTTGCAATCAGTGGAAGTATTTAACCAGGACTGTCCTGACTTTAAAGAGATGTAGCTTCCAGAAGTGCATCTTTCATGGTGTATTCTAAAATAGAGCTTTTTCTTTCCCATTCCAAATAGTTTTAGGGTAAAAGCTTATTTACATATGTGTATAAATTCCAGGAGTTTGGAAGCAAATGGGTACTTGGGCCCAGATAATACGTGGTAGTACATGGTAGCTAGCCTTGATCTTAAAATTTGCTTGGCTATTTCCAAGCATGATTTCATTCTTGGTGCAATTTAATCTTTAGTGTTCCCTAAAATGGTTTATTTCCCCGCCTTGTGTATTGCCATTATACAGAAAAATTAGAAAGCGAAAACAATCTGAGAAATTAAAGGACTGATAAGTGATCATTGCACAATAATCACATTCTTTTTTTACTTGGATGACCATTAATTTGTGTAAACTACCAACTTCGTGATCATCCTGCTTTGAGCGCTACATATTGTATATTGAAATTTACCCTACTCCTCTATGTGACCACAAAAGGAATCCCCAGGGCCATATTTAATTTCACAGTCAAATGCACTACTTGACTAGCTGCCTTGAAACCAGTGTGTATCCTATAGTTTGGATCTCCTCTGGGAACCGTACTGTGCAGTTAATTTAGCTATTTTGCTTTGTACACAAATCCCAGCAGGAAGATTAGGGGGGCAGGGACTGGAGAAAAATATATATGTAAGTTAAAAAAAAAAAAAAAAAAAAAAGAAAAAGAAGACAGAGCAAAACCCTTAATGTTTTTTTGAACAAGATGTAATCAGTTGCCATAATACTGTACTGTTTGTTTGACTTTTTTTCAGAGTGGTTACTGTTACTTCATCCCTGAAATGTTTCCAAGAGAAACGAGGGATTGTCCACAAGATAATCACTGCAGTGTCTGACTCTTCTGCATGTAGTATGGTGTGTCACTAAGATGGAGATATTATCTATATGCAGCCTGTGAACAAAAATCAAGAATACTAATTGGGGGGTATAACTTTGAATGCACATAGTTCTGTGAATGATTCTTTTCAGTGGTGCCCGGTGACAGGACAAGGGGTAAGAGGCATAAACTGGAACACAGGAAATTCTATCTCAACATGAGGAAAAACTTCTTTACTTTGATGGTAACAGAGCACTGGAACAGTCTGTCCAGAGCGGTGGTGGAGTCTCCTTCTCTAGAGATATTCAAAAGCTGACTGGATGCATTCCTGTCCAAAGTGTCGTAGGTGAACCTGCTTTTGCAGGGCGGTTGAACTAAATGATCTCAAAAGGTCCCTTCCAACCCCTACCTTTTTGTGATTCTGTGAATGGATGGTTTCTCCAAGATAGGTTTCTTTCTGCTAGGTAAAAGTAGTACTCTGCCCTTTTCAATATCAATATTTCAGTGCCCGTTCTGTTGATTATGATGGTATTTTCAATACCTTCAATATATTGAGTGATAACTTAGGAGAAGGCCAATTAGTGATTTCTGAACTGACTTGCCCACACATCAGGTACTAAGTCTACTTGTAAGCCTAAGCTGATGTCAGCTCAATGCAAGGGATGGGGATCATTACATATGCCTGGGCTCCTACTCTCTGAGAGGTGGCCAGCCATAGCTATGGTCCCTGCTGTGAGTTGGATTGTCCCTACAGATAATTTAAGTCTTGCCCTGCCTGCAATAACTGGCATGGGCAAATTCACCATCCCATGAAATAAAAGCCAGAGTTCACCGACATGGTGTTCTCACTCTGACAAATAACCATCTTCTCGTCACGTGTAAATCCACATTATGAGAGTAAGGGGATGTCATGAAACTGACAGCTTTGAGATGGGACCAGTCCCCCCGACTCAGGGGTGTCATCTGGCAGGGCCATTGCTCCCTGAGAAATACCGAGTATCTCACACAAGCTATGAGGGCCACCAAGGACACCTTTCAGGTGGGCGTGCTTACTTTTCAGCACAGCACCCAGAGAGTAAATTTAGATGATTAAACGGCTTTTTTAAGGTCATTTTGTATATACAGCAGGATCTATCCTGCTCAGTTTAGCAGGCACCTCAAGTTGAGATACTTGTTGAAGTATTCCTTCAAACAGGGGTTTTATATTCACCCTATAGTCACTGGGGAAAGGAAAATCCCTCTGGAGACATTCAAAGGATTGAGCTGTCACCCAAGATGGTTTCGAAAAGGCAGGCTGGGTCCTAGCCTGTGTCAGTACACAAATATTATTTTAGGGGATTTTTTTTTTAATTGCAGTTCTCATTAAATAGATTAAACTGAATCATGCTGGTCAGTTTGTGCTGAAAAGTCCTTCCCTTCATATCAACAGTGTTTACTTGACTGTCAAATAATTATACTTCCAGAATTAGGCCCATTAGAAATCTTGTGGGTTTTGTTATTGTTTTACCACGATTTATTTATGTTTTGGCATCATAGAGGAGCTTGCTTTTATAATCATAATAGAAATCAGTGCATAATCATAATAGAAATCAGTGCAATGAGAGATGAGTTGCTGATGTGCCTGCTAGTAAAATCTGCAGCTATTCAATTTTAGAATGATCATTTTTCAAAAACTGAAATGTTGGTATTAGAAAAACAGCACCCTTCCGATGTTTTTAGTACTTATTGGATGAACAGCATCTGAAGTCAAGCAAATAACAAGGTAACATTTATGCACAGCACCAGGTCTTTATGCCTTTATCAGCTTGAGTAAGTTTTCACTTCACAGATGATCTCATCAAAGCAAATTTCTGCTTGTTGTGCATCAGCTGGCAAGGTCCGAAGAGTGATGGCCGTTGGCCACTAATTTAAAATCTGACATGAATTAGTTGTAATCAATTCATAGGAAATCAAGTAGCTGTAATCAATCCATATGAATGATGGAATCCAGTCTTCTGGTGTCAGAACACCTTGCAAAAAAGTTTTCCGTGCCACTTGCTTTTATTAGATTTTCTATGGACCAGTGAAGAAGCTAATATATTTGACGCATTTTATGTGTGTCAGCACTTTTAGGCTAAAGTTGCAGCATTAAATACCCTGGTAGAGAAAATTTGCTTCTGTGTTTTGAAAATGTCCTCACAAATTGTTAAGCCTGTGCAAAAATTAAGAGTGATGACAATTAGCAAAATTGATTAAAAAATAGCAAAAAGCAATTATGCAAATTAGGAAAAATGCTTATAAAAATGTTGCGTAGGTGCAGTTTGGAAAGAAAGCCTCGACTTTGTTATTTCTTTTCTGTCTCATGACTTAAAATACAAGCCATTGCTCCTACGTTGATGGGAAAAGTCAAAACATATGCTTTTCAGCTAACAAAAAATAACATGCAAAGCACAATGTTATTGCAAGTGTAAAACTAAATGGAACTTTTCCATAAGCCATATTCAGAGCAGTGTCGACGGCCACAAGGCCAGCTTCAGCTTGCTTCTGGGGGTGTTGGAACCCACATGGGCCATAATCCAAACACAGTAGAAATACAATACAACAATGCTTTGCCCTCCCGATGCTTTTCACGAAACCACCAGAAGTCCTGCACCAGGATGACAATACATCAGTCTAGCTCAGAAATTCAGACTTGGGAAAACAGCTGGTACAACGGCTTCATGCATCATGCTTTGCAAAACTTAACTACTTTACATTTGAAGAGGCATAATTATCTGTGCTAAATATCGGTGGTTGGAAGCCACACTAAAAGAGAAGTGACATTTTGATGGGTTGTTAGGGCAAGAAGAAGATAAATAGTTTTCACTACTTTGACAAATAATAATTGTGCGATTAAATACCTCAAATTGCATTCTTAGAGTGACTATGTGAAAACGGCACTTCTTACCCAACCTACCTATTCTCGACGTGAATTTAGTAATTTCTGCCTTTATTAATCAAATTAAGTGTTTAACAGCTTTAACATGTAGAAACTTTGTTAAAAGAGCACCAAATAGGGAAGGAGAGCTGGAGGCTCTTGGATTCAGTGGTCATCGACAGCACTGTTAAATGAGCAATGACTGGCAGCGTGTCAGCCCTTCATCTACAAGCAGAGTTCTCACGTCCTCACGTGAAATCCTGTGGAATAAGGATGGAAAGCAATGGCAAGGAATGTTTGGCCTGTAACATCGCTGCCGCTGGTGTTAATCAGCAAGCCAGGCAAAACATGGCTTGGCTTTCGACTCTGCAGATGTGTTGACAGAGCTGACAGTTAAGAACACTCTCTTTTTTTAACTTGTGAAATGAATGTATTTTACCTGGAATCACTGAGTCACAACAAATATGGAAAAACCACTCCCATGCCATTTCCCAGAGTAGGGCGGTCATTTAATAATAGCATGTTTATACAATATTTGTTTCCACTGTCCATGTTAGGGCCTCAAAGTGCTTAGCAAACGTTAATAAAACTATTCGTAATCCTTTATAGCTAAGCAATTTATTTCCACTTTGTTGACCAGAGCCACGAAGAGACTGTTGATAGTTTTTAGCTGTTACATGCAGTAGTTCTAAGCCGTGGCTTTCAATGTTCTTTGAAAAAAACCCACATTATCATTAAGCCCTTTTTACAGATCAAGAAATAAGGCTTAAGAGAGCACCAAGGCTAACTAATGACCATATAACTCATGTGTTGCCATACTAAATACCACCCCTCTCCATCTGTACCTATAAGCTAGCATGAACATCATGTAAATTGTTCTCGCCAGTCATGGGGAATTTCTAGGGCAATGGGAAGAACTGGAAGGCCAAAGGAGAAGCAGCAGCTGCCCTGTGGTCGTGTCAGTGTGCTTTTTTCAATTTGCTTCCAAAAACTTGTTCAATGTGCACATCCCAAAGTAGAGTCCTGAGTATGTCCACATGGCGGGCAGGCGCACACATTCACACTGCAGTGGAAGCCCGCAGGCATTGCACAGTTATGCTATAAGCTCTCTGGTACTGACAAAGCCCTGTAGCAATTTCTTCAGGTCTGATTTGCTTGCAATATATATACGTATATTTTAAAAATAAATATATACATATAACTCAACCATGCAGCCATATGTATCTTGCCAATATGTATCTTGTTCATGCATATGTATACACAGGATACATATATATCGTACATATCTTGTTCAATACATTCATCAACAACCTGGATGAAGGGACAGAGTGTACTCTCAGCAAGTTTGCTGATGATACAAATCTGGGAGGACTGGCTGACACACCAGAAGTCTGTGCTGCCATACAGTGAGACCTGGACAGGTTGGAGAGTTGGGCAGAGAGGAACCTGATGAAATTCAACAAGGGCAAGTGTACGGTCCTGCACCTAGGTAGGAATAACCCCATGCACCAGTACAGGTTAGGGTCTGATCTGCTGGAAAGCAGCTCTACAGAGAGGGACCTGCGAGTTCTGGTGGACAACAAGTTGACCATAAGTCAGCAATGTGCCCTTGTGGCCGAGAAGGCCAATGGTCTCCTGGGGTCCTTAAAAAAGAGTGCGGCCAGCAGGTTGGGGGAGGTCATCCTCCCCCTCTACTCTGCCCTGGTGAGGCTGCTTCTGGAGTACTGTGTCCAGTTCTGGACCCCTCAGTCCAAGAAGGACAGAGAACTACTGGAGAGTCCAGCGGAGGGCTAAGAAGATGATCAAGGGATCGGAGCATCTCTCTTATGAGGAACGGCTGAGAGACCTGGGTCTGTTTATCTTGGAGAAGACTGAGAGGTGACCTCATCAATGCTTATAAATGTCTAAAGGGTAGGTGTCAAGAGGATGGAGTCAGGCTCTTTTCAGTGGTGCCCAGTGACAGGACAAGGGACGAAGGGCACAAGCTGGAACACAGGAAATTCCATCTTAACATGAGGAGGAACTTCTTTACTTTGAGGGTGACAGAGCACCGGAACAGGCTGCCCAGAGACGTTGTAGAGTCTCCTTTCTGGAGATGTTCAAAACCCGCCTGGATGTGTTCCTGTCCAACGTGCTCTAGGTGAACCTGCTTTGGCAGGACGGGTAGACTAGGTGATCTACAAAGGTCCCTTCCAACTTCTAACATTCTGTGATTCTCTTTCTCCAGAGACTTTAGGAACCGATTTGCTTGGTGGACATGTGGACCTCCCTCCATCTTCATACTTTTTCGCTAAAGGCTGAATGTCTTCTCCTTGGAGATGGCCCACAGGGCTTGTTTGGGATCTGTAGCATTCACCACAAGCCTAAGCACAGTCCTAAAAATGGTGGAGGGCAGGTGTGAGGACACCATTCTTGGATTGAGGAATTGTAAGTGGGGGACTTTGGTCACCAAATTTTACCTCAGGCGTTGAGTCAGAGGAAAAGTCCCTCACCATCAAGTGACACACACTTTATTCCTGGCAAGAGGCAAGAAATTTTGTTGTCTTGGACAATACCATTGCTATTCCAGGCTGTGGGCAATGAGACGGTTTTTGAGCCAATGGCCTTGATGCTTTGTGATGGTCTAGACATCACCTGAAGCACCAGTCACAAATGGCTCTATCTCCCCATTTTTAATTGCTCTCAGCCCATGTCTCGCTGCTATGGAAATGTGGGCTGTATGGCAGCTTCTTGGCTTCCAGTGATTTGAGCGTGAAGCTGTCCCTTAAGCTACTGGAGAGGAGTGGCCGGTGGCTGCAAGGTGCTGGGAGGAACTTTTCTTCTTGTCAGTCCTAACCCAGGGCTCATCCAGGCAGCTTCAAGCAGTGACTGCAGTGGGCTGGGGGAGTTCTTAAAATTCCTTCCATGGTATTTCAGCTGGGTTACTCTCATGGTGGCCCTTAATATACTGCAAAGCCAAAAAAATGTGGTAGATAAGAAATTTGTCCTTGATGGCTTTGCTAAAGATGGCACTGGTAACAATGCCAAACCGAAGCCATTTATGGTGGCTTAAGTACCCAGTTGTTCAGCAATTTTTTTCAGTTTAAAGGGCATCCCTGTGATATCTTACTGAATTATCCAGCTTTTATATAATTACGATATGCTGAAGTGGGTTCTTACCAGTACTCTTTCTTGCCATGCTTTTACCTACATCGCTGTAGACATACTTGCATTGTTGATGACTCTTGGAGAAAAGAAACTCTAACACATGCATATGGTTGGTTTTCTTGATACTCTAGAATGTACTTTGACTTCTCCAAAAGGAGGCAGTTTTTCTTCTTTCTCTCTTTTTAAGTTTATGTTTTACTGAAATGATTTTCATAAAAGGAGGCTATCCTCGCATCTCTCCTTGTACTGGAGAACTATGGTAAACAGTCTTGAGAATGAAGTATCTTGGGCTCCTGGTTTAACCTTGGAGTGTTTCAAATGATGCTGTCTCGTAGCTGTTGCCTAAAACAGAGCTCAAATAACAGCCCTTCAATTAATACCTGTCAGAAAGAGTTTTGAGTGCAGGATATCTTCACAGAGTCACCCTTCCACTGTGAGCCCATGAGCCAACAAACTTTAAAAATGATTAATAGAATTTGAGCTCATGGTCTATGAAAGTGGCTTCAGAAGTGTGCAGAGAAACATAGAGGCCCCAGACTGTGAAGTTCACATGATACTGTTAAATGTCCATCAGAAGAAAAGCAGGGAGGAAGGTTCAAATCTGAATATATATCAAAGCTACACAGCTCAGCTTTTAAAATTACATTACACTTTTAATCTACCTTTATTCATTGCACTTTTAGGTTCATACACCCAAAGATCACAGATGTAAACAGAAGCATCGTAGAGGAGGTGGCAAATAATCCGCGGGCAAGATCTTCATGGATACCTTTTATTCCTGCCCTTTGAAGTAGTTTAAAGAATAATTGCGCTTGCTTAAAAAAACACAAGATGGCAGTGCTCAGTTCATTAACAAACTAGAGCAGAACAACTATTTTGCTGCACAGTGAAAACGAAATAGAGAAAAAAATATCATCACACACACCAGCAGCGGGTTCTTAACCCTTTCTGCCCATCCCACACTAAGACAGTTTCCCCCTAAAGCGTACAAGAATGTGTCAGTAAAACCCACAGCGAACACCCACAGCCCTGAAGAACAGCCAAATTCTGCTTTGTTACCCAGAGATACAGAACAGTTTTGCTTAGCCAGCTAATCTTCAGACCAGCGAGAGAAAGTGAAAATGACACCTGAATTTGTCCCGATTTGTAATTTATATGTTTCTTGACTGTGCTTGAGGCTTAAAGCTTCCAGGATTATACATAACCAAACTGCAATATCTTTTTTATTTTTCCAAACAATATGTAAGATAACAAATAGATGGGTTTAGCCTCCTCTATGCTTCTCTTTCCACTTGTTTGGTAATACAGCAAACATAAGGATTTCCTGCATCATTGCAGTGCAGCATTGTATTATAATATTTTTAAAGAGAGACTGTTTTTTTCTCAATGAATTTTTTTCCTCTGAGTGCACAACAGCTCTATTAGGACACCTTCATTATTTAGCTTGGCAGCAGCTCGGAGCACGCCAAGTGAAATACCTAAAAATAGATAGCATGAATTCTCCTGTTTTAGAGCATCTTTTCATAGATGCAGCTAACTGCTGAGAAAACAAAACCCAATCAAGGCACCCAGGTCTCATTACCTGAAGGTCAAGGCTTGGCTTCGAAGGCAGGGACACGGGTTCACCCCACCTGGCTGAAACTACGCTCTCCTATAGAAATTGTATCTTTCACCATACCCCATCCCCTGCCTATGGTGCACCCAAGAGTCAGCAGGACGGGCCAGCCCCTTACTTGTAGGGACACCCACAGGGTTAGTCGGGAGGTTGGTACATCTGATGCCTTCATCAGGGTCAGTGTGAAGCCATCGAGGGACCACAGCACCCTCTCTTGAAGAGAACGGGACCATGTTTTTGAAAATAAAGGAAAAACAACAAAGAAATGCATACTGTTAAGAGGTCCTCAGAGATTTCTGCCTGGCCTAGGCAGAAAAAAAGGTGGCAAAATCATATGAAAAGGTCCCAAAATGGACCCAAGTCCCCTGAGTGAGCATGCCCAAGGGAGTGCGGGCATCTTCACCCTCTAGACGGGGTGAGGGCAAGGTATTCCTGGGCCCCCAGGATACTTCCAGAGACACGAAACATCTAGCTACTTAATGATGACTTCCCTTAACTGGAAACACAGTACTGGGAAGAGAGAAAATGCCCTTCCTCAGTATCATCCTTCTCCTCACAGCAGTCCCCACCTGGCAATGGGCTACAGCCAGCAGGGCATTTTAGCAATCAGCTAAATCAGTGGCAATCAGCTACTGCCCCCAAAGCCAGCAGCTTCTTCCAGCCTTTTTCTCCCAGCAACCAGCCACTGCTTTCAATCTTCAGCGGGACGTGGCAGCCAGACCTCCTCAGAGCCTACTGCCCCCAGCCCCATCCCTGCAGGGTGAAAATGCCCCCTCTGACTGTGGCCACCTCTGCTCAGTGCCAAAAAACGAGCTGGAGCACGTGTGGAGCCAGCATCCCGGTGGAGGATCTCTGCGAATGATTTAACTTCTGTGCTAGCTGGCTGAACAGCAAATCCCAGCTTTCCACAGGTGCAGAAAAAGGCCTGGAATGTGCTGTTCCTCTTTGCTGCACAACAGTTTGGAACTAGGAATAGACAGACACCCATCTGATACCCTGGGAGCTGGATCAAGATCCAAAACCTTGCATCTTTGAGTGATTAAAATAGTCCCTTTTTATGCTGGAGCAGGACAAATGGTGCATCTGGAATAACAGGAAAATATTTGTTTATCCTTTTTATTTTTGCTGTGCTAATGAAAATGGTTAAAATAAAAATAGCTCCTATAAGAAAGAAATATTGTTTAAAAGCTTACCTTTAACTTGTTCTTAATTTTATTAAATACATTTCCTCACATTAAATATAGATTATTTTTTTTTGTATTCATCTGCTTGCAGGAGTATCGTGTTATTCACTTTACAAAAAAAAAAACGAAAAAGAAAAAAAAAGTTGAAAAATTGAATCGAGTCACCTGGCATACCTACAAAACATTGGCAAAGTGGTAACTTATTCTAAAAATGAAAAGACAACTGTTCCAAATTCAGCACCTGCTGCTTCGAGTTTAGTGTTATTGTTTTTCACTAGTACTTCCATTTCTCAGGGTTCGCAGAAGCAGATGTTGCCATTTGGAATGTCTCTAGTTAACAAGACCACTCGCAATCAATCACAGCGTTTTTCCAACAGATTTATTCCTTATGGTAAGGTATGCACTTGCACAGAAAATTTGCCCTGCGCGGGATCTGAGCTGTATGAGTGCAACACAGCTCCCCAACCCTTCAAGCAGTAATAGCAAATGACACAGTCAACGCAATTCCTCATTAAGGAGGAATCCCCATCAGTGATGGGGCAAATGGAAGCCCAACGCGAGGGAGCCCCCGGTGCCAATCGCGGCCCTAGGGATCTTAGGGCTGCTTGAATGGGCTGCAGGCAAAGGTGCTGAGCCGGCCTGGAAAATCCATGACCACAGGGAGGAAATGAAACCCAGAGAGTCATTTTGTGGTTCTCGCCACTGTAGCTAAGCGTGGCATGAAATTAATTGCTTAAAAATTGCGCCTTGCCCTAATAATCGCTATTCAGGCATGACATTCATCAGACTAGATTCATGGCGAGGTAATGGAGTTAGAGATGGCGGTGCAGGTGTGTGCCTTGCTCTAAGCCGTCTCCTATAGCCACAGCATTTACATTGAGTTTTGTAATAGCTGAAGCTCACTAAAGTTGAAGATGACGTGGTCCAGCTCCCCTTCCCCTGCTCCTGAATGTCCGTTCCCATCCATTTCCAGTGCTGGTACTAGTGTGAACATGGGGCAAGTCAGTTCAGGAAGCTGCTATAGCTAAAATATGAGCTGTCAAAAAAAACCAAACCCAAAACCCAACAAGAAACAAACCAAATTTATTTGTCTCAGTAGGATACGTTTAAGGAATCAGCACGCCCTGTGATCACAGAGATCACAGCCTGGGACACAGCAGGGAAAGCTGGTGGGGAGTCACCCCCAAACAGAGATGGAGAGGCGATTGCCCGCGAGCGTATTCAATGAGGACACTTCGGATACACTGATTTATTCCTGTTGTGATTCCAATTATTTCCAGTATAGCAGGATGGGCCTGATTTCAGATGTAAGCACAGAAGACAGCCGCCTTGGGCAGTTTTACCCCTCCTTTTGTTTCTGGTAGAGTCCTGGAAAGGCAGACATGCTGCTGAGATGTGCTGTGTGGCAACTTCTGCTGGTGCTGAACCCTCTACAAGTCATTACCTTATGTCTTGTTTCTCCTAAGAAGTAGCACAAGCTACAAACATGGCTATGCAAAACTTTGTGCACCGTTGCACCTTTCATACCGGTCCCTCTTGCCTTGGGGTAACTGGACTGTCTTGACACTGGCCTGGTCCTAGTTTTAGCCTTACTATTAGCTCACAACTTCCCAAACTTGATTTTCCCTATTCTACTGAAAGACTTAATCTGACATTGAAGTAAATCTGTGGTCATTCTAAAAAGGAGCATAAAAAGAAGAAAATAAAAATTATCTTAACAGATACACGGGCATGGGAGACAGTAGTATGTTGTTTTTCTAGGGATGTGCTAACTTTTTATACCAAATATGTTTCTTCTTACTGAACCCTTCCATTTCAAATTACCGTTCTCTATATGGTGGTAGGAAATTCCCACTTCTCCCATTGATCCTAACTTTTAACAGCCACTCTTCTGTTCTTTCTTTTTTTAAAATGCCATTTTATTCAAGACAAGACCGCTCATCCTAAACCTAAAGTCAAAATCAAATTCTCTAAACCCGTTTGCTACCTTTGGCCATGCTTCAGCAGAAATTAATACGGCTTAATTGTAGGACAAGGAATAACTCTTTCCTGAGAGGGTGCTTGGTCACTGGAACAGGCTCCTCAGGGAAGTGGTCACGGCACCAGTCTGTCAGGATTTCAAGCAGCATCTGGACAACAGTCTTAGTCGTTAGGTTTAGTTTTAGGTAGCCCTGTGAGGAGCAGGCAGCTGGACTCAATGATCCTTGTGGGTCCCTTCCAGCTAGAGATATTCTATGATTCCGTGACCTCTTTTCAGGCTTTGGTGGACAAAGCTGGAAAGTTGGAAAAAACAATCAAATCTGGTTTTAAATAACCAGGGGATGGACAGATATTATCCTGAATGGTCTCCATGACCAGAGACAGAATGAAAAAAAGCACTCTGTCAACCTTTATTGACAGGACTGCTGGGCTGGATCAACATTTTTTCTGTTAAAAGGATGAATTTTCTCCCTCATTTTGTTACCTCAACGTTGCCACCTCAGCCCCGAATAAAAGAAGTCAGACTTTGTGCTTTTCTAGCTTATGCATTCCCATCAAGACTGAAGATTGCATGCCTGGGACTTGGCAATAGCAGTGTCCAGCAAGAGGAGAAGCAATAAACTTATTATGTGTGTCAATAAAGTCAGCAAGTAAGACTTGGAACACACACATGGAGCAAAACTGCTGAGTAAGGGACTGACTTTTCCAATTATAACAACACATTAACATGCAGGTCAGAGGTTGAAATATTAAAAAGCAGTTAACAGGTCTCCTGAGAAGCACTGGTAATGCACAGCAGCTCTGCATACTTGCAGACAATGTGAAAAGCCACAACATTATCCCTTAAAACCAAACACTTATGTGCAGAGCTCAATTAGTAAAAGCTGTTCGGGAACAGAAATGTGAATTCTGCTGGGAGATGCCCTGCCTGGGAGCAGAACTAACAGCACTGTGATACCCTCCAGGACCCCAAGGTGCACTGCAAGGCAGGGCGCCTGCTGAAGGCTGAAGTAAAAGCTGTCAGAAAGCCAAAGGCTGGAGAAAAAAATAGCGGTGATGACACCTTTTAACACGGACAAACAACCTTTCTTGTGACTGGCCTTGGGTTTTTTATTGCCACAGCTGCTTGAAGTAGCAGCACTTCAGTTTTGATAACCGTGAACCCAATTTCAGCCATGTTGTGCATCTCCAATTAGAGCTAGATTTTTTTTATAGTCAGCTCTACTCCCTTTTAGTTATTAAAACTGAGTATCTCTTATTGCTCTTACACAATTCATTACCCTCTTGCAGCCTACAGACAGCTGGACTGTGTATCATTGGGAAACACAGTAGCTGTCCTTCAAAACCTCTAGCTGAAGGGTTCTAGTCAAATATATTTTCCAACATGGATGGTCTGGTGTAACGGGGTGCAAGAGCTGCCAAAACTACCCCAGGCTATGGATGAGCCCATAGCCAGCTTCTCTGTCCTATGTTTTATGATTTTGTCATCTGTCCTATGGGACATATGCAGATGGACTCAGATCAGCATGGAAGTCCATGATTGTTACCAGCTTATCCAAACTGCTGTACACATAGAGGAAGAGAGAGAGCTCAAATTTTCTGTGTTCTGCTCTGAAGTTGATTGAGTAGGAGCTCAATTTCAGGCAGTTTGAATGTATACTGAATTTGAGATCAGTATTTTACTGCATCCATGCTTGGCCTGCAGTTAAGCACACACGTGAAATCAGAGTCCTCCTAGATATTGCATGGTTTAGGGCAGAAACTAAGTCCCCGCTAAACTATATTTCCTTGCTTGGTATTAAACTGCAACTTCATCAAAGCCACTGGAGAAGCAGCTTTAGTTTGTCTGTAAACAACATGGTTTTTGTGGTTTTGTTACAATGATTTCATGCCCTGAATTTAAATAAATTGTGAAATCAGGGTCTGTTCCAGAGCCCACCCAAAAGATCGGTGGTCTTCCCAGCGCACTGATCAGGCAATATGAAGGGAATGCAAAACCTACATCTGGCCAAAACAATATGTAACCAAAGTTTCTGCCTGTGCTATGCCAAACAAACAAAAGGTGAGCCTAGGGCAATTTTTACAGTCAATATGCTCCATCATCTAGATGGTAACTTGGTAGATGTAGTTAGATCAAAGGTTTCCTTTCAGTCCCAAAGCAGAGGATGTTCTACGGTGAAAGCATGACAGTTGTTTCAGCTAAGCAAAGTACCGCCTGGCTCTCTCAGAGATAAAGCTCTGCCTCTTGGAAGGAAAATCTCAGTCACTCTGTGGCTATGTCATCCTTGCTCTGGGTGGAAGCTGTTTTGATGGGTAACATCTGTTATTTTCATTGAAATCTGAAAGACCTGTCTACATGTTTTGGTGTTTTTTTTCTTTCTCGGTATAGGATGTGAGGGAGGGAAAAATAACTAAATTGACCTTTCAGTTGACTGAGATGCAGTGTAAAAAGACTCAAAGAAATGAATATCCTTACAATTATGCATAGTAAGGCATTCTTACTCAGTTTTTCTCATGTAAAGAAAACCAAGACAAACAGAGCTATTATGACTTTACCCACCTACAGACAAAGCCTGAGAAGATCCTATTTCTCAGACCTTTGTCAAATTTTTAGTCTATCTAGTGGGAATTCTTTTTCCTCCCTTAAAAGATAAATACGTTAAGTAGTCTCAAAGGACAATAGATTTTCATCTGAGAAAACAAATGTCATCATTCTCATTCTCCAATCTTGTCTTCCTTTCCCTGCTCCATCTTTTATCCCTATCCCTCTGTCCAGGGGAGAAAATATTCTCCTTTGCCATTAATCTCTCTTTTCTTGGAATCTTAAAACATTTGAGGACAATATATACTGAGACAAAATTGCACTTTCAGAAAATTGGAACAACTATAACCTACCTTTCTATTTGTTTTTAAGTAAAATGTAGTAGAAAACATAAAAAGAATGAGAGACTTGCAGCCATTTAAACAAAGAAGTAAGGTACAGGTAATGAAAAAATACTTAAACTTGTCATTGCATACTCCTGAATCTGCCAACAAATTCACATTTGACTGTGACCTGTGCAAGTGAAGGGAAGGTGAATTACATTTCAACAGTGATGTTGAAAATTATGGCAATTCATATTGCAAAAACAAATTTTTTCTCATGGAAATTGTACAGCAGGTAGTTAGTATCTTCAGCCCCTGGCATAGGAGCTGGTGCTGGCTTCAAGACTCTTCTGTTAGTACCAGAAACCATCTTACAGTTCTTTATACATAAGAATTCACATCTTTTCAATCACTACCTCTTGCTTTTTGATGACCTGTAACAAGTCTTGATCATGAGTCTTGTGGTGGGATTTTAGGCCATGAGATCAGCACGTGCTGTTGTGTTGGCTGCTAGCAACCCAAATCCCCACCTTTGGGCAAAAAGCAAGCTGGTAGGGGTTGGTATTGATTGATGGCCACCCTGTTTCAAGGGTGCAGCCCCAGCCTGACTCATCCTCAGGTGGGGAAATTGGGAAATCATTTTACTTCTTGCCTGTGAATAACTCCTGCAAGCATTTATGGTTCATACACTGTGGTTCTTCTGCATACGATGTTGGTGAACGGCAGATAAAGTCAGTCATGTTGGCCAGTTTTCTTGGTTCTGTGCACCACATGAATGGTTCCTCCAGCTCATTTGCAAGCTGGAGAGCTTGCCATCTACAAAAGCAAATACTGGGGCAACAGCATAAAACTGTGAAAATTTCTACTGTAACCAGCTGTGTTGTGAAACTGGTTGTCCTTGACTGATCTTCTACTGAGCCAGACAAGCACTACGGTGAGGATTGCTAAAGCTCCTGACCCTATGCACAGCCACACAGGAAAGTCTTCATCAGGTCAATAGCCACAAGAGGTTCACCACAAAACTTAGCACGATAATCAGACAAGGACCTCTAGTAGTTTACAGCCAGGAGCTGGGTGCATAGCTGAGTCCCAGAGGACCCCATTGTTTTAGGGCTGAAAAAATTTGTGGATGCACATTTCTACCCACTTCCATGGGGTCACAACATACTTTCATTGTGGGAGCCATTCTTGAATTGCTTGAGGCTTTAGAGAGAGTTTGGACGGTTCTGCGCAACACTCTGTATTTTAATGCCTTCCCCAAAATATTTTTACCTGCAAATAAGGCTTGCCAGAAAATAAACAATAAGAAAATACTGTAACAATGAAAACAGTATATGATTCTGAGATATACAGAAAGTACTATAATGTGTATACTGGTTGCATGTTTCTTAACTTCCTTTGCTATCTTCTTTATACTCTTAATAGATGTGTGTGTCTCCTTCCTAGATTTTCAAAAAGAGGAAACTGAAAGAAGTCCCAGTGCTCAGCAGCATTGTGCAACATGAATTTGAGGGACTGGAACATTTCGATCCAGTACATCGGCTTCTGCCATTTGAACTAAGGGAGAAACTGAGTTTGTGGGTAATTTAACATAATTGCAGGGAAAATCTCTTTAAAGCCAGATACTAAAACATCTGTAGTGCAGTAAGTCTTCTTGTCTGCCATCTGATAATATCTCACTAACCATTTCCAAAATAAATGGTTTTGACAAGATTTCATTTTTAAGTTAGCCTTATTTTGCGGTATCCAACCTCATCAGTTTCAACCTGGAGAATGAAAGATCTACCAACTGATAAGAAGCTAAATCAGAATGTTACAACAAAAAGTGTTGACCAATACTAGAGATAGGCAGGACCACCTCTGGCACCCACCTAGGTGAGAAAACAAACTCAAACACACTTCCAAACTCAGTACTAAGTCACAAGGATGCTGCTTTGTTCAAAATCTCAATAAGCCTGTTTATTTTTCATATTATCACTTCTGTTCTATTGAATTCTTTGTTATTCATTGCAATGTGTCTAAAACTGGATTCCAAAGCCGGCGCTGGTGAGGCTGGATGATATTCAGACAACTACCG
>JAHREE010000279.1:35571104-35587886 GCA_033628505.1 Tringa tobata
TCAGTCTAAACCTACCCTGTTGGAGCTTGAAGCCATTCCCTCTCGTTCTGTCATTAATTACCTGTGAGAAGAGACCAGCACCAACCTCTCTACAGTGTCCTTTCAAGTAGTTGAGAATTAACACCTTTCAAGAGAAGGTGTTAATGATGCACAAACCCCTATCACAGGTACCTAATTTGGCAGTGACTTCACATGGAGAGCCAGGAAACTGCAGCCTAAACTCCATCTATTGCTCTTTGGATCTTTGTCTGTGCTTGCACGCTCTCACGCAGACACTCCTGATTTCTCCTCGCTGCCTTATAAACCAGCAAGCGCAAGGTGTGATCGAGAAGAAAAAGCTACGGATGAGCATTTCAGGTAATCAGCTGTCATCCTGCCACCTCCTCTTTGCCCTCTGGCTTGTGCTTGGAAAATGGGAGCTTCCCTCCACACCATTCCTCCCTTTAAGCTGACTCCTGCAGCTGTATTACCAGACATGCTGGGTTGCAGGCTCATCGATACTATCCAAATTTACCTTGTAAGTAGATTACCTGTTACTGTGGGGACAGACGAACCTGCGCCCGCCGCATTGCTTTCGCTTTTACTGGGCAAGGTTAATGATGAAAATGAGGTTAATCTATTTAAAAGGTTAAGCAATTGATTACAGAACAGGAAATTGAGTTACAAAGAACTAAAACAATAAAACATGATGCTAATGTCTTTATTTTGAGTTCAGGTTTTTCTCTCAGCATTTTGAATTTGGTTACCAGTAATCTTTCCTTAAATTTAAGTAATATTTCCTCATACTGGCAGATAGATATGCAATACTAGAAAGAAAGGTTCGGTTCTATAATAATTTCTGTAATTAACACCATTATTTTTAACATGGACAAATAAAGATTTTTAAAAGCAGGCATTTGGTGCCTAACCCTACGTATTCCTGGCCAGATTCATTGACATTTGGACCTTTAGCTGTACCAGAATTATCTTTAGGACTAACAAAAGGGTGTAGAGCACACATTCACTTAACACTATAAACTAGCTATACGTAGGAGATTACAAATCATTACAAATATCAGAAGACAAATCCTACAACAAAGGTATTTTCCTTTTTAGCTTTCAAACTTGGCTGGCTTGAAGAGTTCTAAAATGTCTGCTGGGACTACCAATTATCTGCACCCTGGTGACTAAAAATGTATCAGAGAATATGAATTGACCATTCTTTCTTGTTTGTTTGTTTTCACATGTTGACTGTACCTTCTAGAACTACTTGCAGAATAATTTTAGGCTTAATCCACCTCTTCCCCCAATTCAAATTAAACCAATAGTGTCACCTATACAGACCATATAATGCAACCTCTAAAAACCATACCTCAAACTCAAATTTTAACACAGTTTTAGAGTGAACAACACTCAACCTTTGGGAAACTTTTACCAGAATGGAGAATTACACTTGTTTTGTGATAACTAACTCCCCAGGTATTGAGGTCTAATACTGAAAATGGTGTATTGCAAGCAAGTGAAAAGAGCAAATGGAAACTGCACAAACCAATTTGCTGTTTTCTCTCATGCTTCAGAGCTCTGAATGTCATCTTGGGTGGAAAATGTCTTAGCAGTTTTCTCTAGCCATCTGAAACCATTCTAATATATTGAAAAATGGCAGTGACATTTCCCCAAGATATTTTTATGTGCAGTACTTGGTCAATCCTGAGCGAGAAGAAAAAAAAGTGCTCTGATTATAAACAACAGAAACAGTGTCCTCAGTAGAGCTGCTCTTCTTTTTTTTCCCCACAATATATAGGTATTTTTCCAGAAGAATCCTCATTTTCATAAAAATGCTCTATTTTTAATTCAGAAATATAACTCTGAAGTAATTTGACCTCTTCCTTCCTTTCTTCTTCTTTCCTTTCCTCTCCTCTTTTTTCTTATAAAATGTAGACAGAACAGCAGCCGCAGTTATAATCCATTCAATTGCCATTCTCTGGTCAGGCTGAGTGGAGCCACCGAGTACAAGCTCTTCAATATCAGCAAAGGCATTTGGACTGGCAGGTAAAGTGCTGAATGACTTTTAAATGGATATTTTCTCCCTCCTCACATGGTGGTGACTGAGCTGTCAACAAGCTAGTGCACTTCAGGTGAATTGCAAACTTTAGGGGCATATAGAAACTGGGAAATAGATCCAAACCAGCCCTGGAGTAGCAGCTTCCACATATGCCAGGTTTTATAATATCTTAAACAGGCAACAGGATTATAGCAACACAAGGTGCTATAAATGTTTTTCAAGCTATAAAGATGACTCCACGATCCCACTGGCATCAGGTGCCAACTCTCTTATTTCTGAAGAAAAAAGTGATTTAGGATGAGACCTTGACCTGCTCTGTAAGAATTATTGTCACAACTTCTCAGGTGATGTAAGTTAATACGTTTCTTGCTGAATTAAACTGCAGCCCTTGTGCTTTCTTTCTGTACATATATTCTAAGACAATAAAGGGATAATTTCCACTGTCAAAAAGAGTCTTAAATTATTATCTTCCAAGTGATATTTTATTTTGGCCTGGGACCAAGTAGGAGCTGCTATTATTTGTGCATTTCTCACAGAGAATCAGATATAGGCTTGGACATTTACTGAACAAGCCAGAGGATTTATCACATAGCCAGGAAAGCTTGTGATCTAAACCCATCAGTGCTGCTCATGGACGTACAATTTTTCATGTGTGTTTATGAGTTTGACTCTGTAAAGGGCAGAAAAACAGGTGTGAGAGGAGTGGGATGAGGACAAAGCGTATCCCTTCAGAGGATGAATTAGTGCCTCGATGCTTTATTAATATCTGTATACCTATTCTTGATGCATTGTACTGAGGTCTTGGCTTTCAAACAATTAGCGGAGAGCAGACAGCACTG
This sequence comes from Tringa tobata, assembly GCA_033628505.1. Taxonomy (NCBI): domain Eukaryota; kingdom Metazoa; phylum Chordata; class Aves; order Charadriiformes; family Scolopacidae; genus Tringa; species Tringa tobata. Next base: position 35,573,985 of record JAHREE010000279.1, read on the forward strand.
CCAAACGGGATCTCTGTGGGGTTTGGCAGTGGAAACAACTTTTCATTTCATTTCCCAGCTTCTTGATAGAGGTGAACTGGTCTCCTGACCACCCCCAAGGTACTGTGCCCCAATTTCCCTGTCTGCTAGATGAGTACAATGAGACTGATGTGTTTGGAAAAGTACTTGGGATTCATGGGGGAGAGAGGAGTGCCAGCTCTGAAACGGGCATCAACATCTTTAGTGTTCTTATTACCTGTATTACCTTACATACATAACGTCCTGGCACCTTAATGTCTGTAGTGTGAAGTGATTATGGATACAAAGTGGGATCAGCAGGAGAGAAAATGCATCCACCCCTGTAAAAAAAACCCACCCAACAGTTCAGGCACAGAAGTGCTCAAATGTAAGTGATGTGCAGCCTTGTCTGAAAGTAGCGGTGAGAGCTGGGAGGCCAAGTGGCCCACTTTGAAAATATCAGATGAGAGATTGTTGTTTGCTTGTCGTTTGTTTTCAGTTTTGTTTTGTTTTGTTTTTTTTTCCTTCAGGGATGTGTATGATGACTGGTACGTGTTCAGATAATCAGCTTCACAAACAAGACAGGGAGCGTGAGCTGGATTTTATCCTGGCCAGCACGTTTTCAAGAGAATCACTAAAGTGATTGTAAGAAAGTGCTGGAAACACGATTCCTGGAAGTAATTCCCAGCTGTCATGTTGAATTATAGAGACTTAGAGCTGCTAAGTTTTCCATGTCTCAGTTTAATCCTCTGTAAAGTGAGTAAAATAAAACATATCTCAGAAGGATGTAGTGAGTTACCGAAATGATATTGTGAAAGATTTCCTGTCTCTTCAGAAGAGGTGAGCTGTCTCGTTCAAGGTATTAGTGTTCCACTGTCATGAAGCAATTCTTTCTCCTACATAAAACAACACAAAATCCTGTAACTTGGTGCTTCATTACTGATGACTGACAGCTCACTTTGAATTCATAATTATAGTCAAAACCCACATCCATTTCTTCATAATAAGTGTTTGGATTTGTGCAATTGTGATGTAAGAAGAAAATACTTAGACCACTTCTTTAATTTCTGTAAAGAGGAATAAGAGAATAGCATGAGATAATGCTCCAGTTTCAAATAGGCACCATCAAAAAAAATACTTGTATTTTGCTTTCCTATATGTTACAGGTTTTCCCAGGTTTTGTTAGAAATACATTTTCACTTCATATGCAACGTATTTGTTATTTTCTGGTTTTCCTCCAAGACATTTTGCCATTATCCTGCCAGGACTGTATGTTGTCTGACCACTTCCCCATTGCAATTAAGGATTGAAACCACTTGCTTACGCACAACGGAGACCATCATACCTAACCCCAAAGGAGGCCAGAAACTCCTAGCACACTGCATTTCCCAGACCAACCAGGAGGCCCAGGGCACAGAAGGACAGCGTGCTATTTGCAACAAGGGCTGGCACACTGACAATCCACATGAGTGGAGCACTTCAAAATAAAGGAAAAAAAAAAAAAAAAAAAAGCAGGAGGGAGGGCCATTTAATGCATCTCACAGAGAAGGTGCTGCCTGAACTTTCATAACAAAACAAGATAAACTACTTCAAAATCAGTTGTTCAGAACAGGCTACCGAAGAGTCGGCCTCAAGGGGTGATGTTTAACCAGAAGCTTTTCTTCAAATCATGCAGTACATGTTTGGCAGTCAGTATGCAGGATCACAGGCTTGATCTGAACAGACATCAGAACATGAAGCTTGCACAAACAACACAGCCTTCCCCGGGAGTTTCACTTTGTCCCTCCTCCCCCTTCCCTGCTTTTCTCCCCTTCTTTCTATGGTGCCAAAGCCAGAAAGGAGGAGGAAAGATGATGTCTTGGGGTGCCGGAGGTAGGGTGTAAAAGAAGAGGAGGCAGTCTCTGACTGTGTGTTTTGAATCACGCCCATTGTCCTTAACAAACTTAAAAGTGGTCAGCATGCAATAAACTAAATTCAGAATCATACGATTGGGAAGGTGAAAATGACTGCTGAGTCCAGACTACAATTTTCATATGTGAGTGTGCACACGTATGTGTTTGGGGGCTGGGGATAGTACTAATTAATCATGCTTATCAGCCCATTGAATTCATCTTTATTTTCTTAGCAGGCAAAAATTGTAATATTACAGCGCTGCAGTAATGTGTGCGTGAATCTGGTAATCTGCCCTGAAAATAATCTTTGGAGCCGTTTGTTCCATCTCTTCCTCAAGGGTGATGTTTAAGGACTTTAAAATGAAAATTGGTTCAGATTGCCAGAGAATGCAAAAAAAAAAATAAAATAAATGAGCAGGATCAAATTGTATTGGATATCTAAGTCCACGTGGCAACATTTTTGCAATGCTCTTACACAGTTTTAGTGTGAGGACATGATGTTTTCTTAGGATGAGGAAACACTGGGAGAGGAAGAAGCCTCTCAAATGACACACTGGCACAGACACGCATACACACAGACCTTAGGTGTGGGGAGTGCTCTGTCTATGTGCATATTTTGCTTGAAGGGGGTTCTGTCAAAAGGATCCAATTCAATAGTTAAGAGGAAAGAAATGACTAGGTCACCGTTTTTTGTCCCTCTAAACTTTCATATTAGTCTGAAGCGAGCCACGGTTTGAAAATAAGAAGCTGTTCAGATATACTGTGTTCTGGAGCCATTAATTACAGTGTGTCCTGTTTCTGTTTATTTGTCTTAGTTCTTCTTGGTGTTGAAAGACTGACCCTCATGGACATAAAAAAGATTATCTAGCTTCATCTGTCTCACCATCCTCTGTGGCTCAAGTCCTTGTGGTAGGGCACTTCCCCAGACTACATGACACAGCCAGATGTAGCAATTGGATACCGGGCTATGAAATAGCACTAATTTCAGATGTCAGCCTTCACACTTCATAAAACAGAGAGCATATTACAGTGTACATTAAATTCTAGAGCAAGTAATACCAAACATCTATGCGGATGGCTGTAGATTTGAATAATCTGGCAGACTGTATTTGGAAATACTCTCTGAATTTCCTCTGTCCCTGCCCTGAGACTGTGGTAAGTAGCACAGAGACCAGCTGTCCAGCCTTGTTTTTCTAAGCCATTGACTAAACAGTGAGTTCATGTTCAAGATAACTGTGGGGAACCAGTTCATGAACTTCTTGAACTCTGCTGTCCATAAGTGCGGTGACGGGATTGAAGAACTGCCATTTAATTAATGGTGAGTCTTATAACTAGAAATGAACCTTGGACCAAGTGGGATTTTTCATCAAAAGATGTCTGGAGAGCAAAAATAAGTAGAAGTGCTAAACTGGCTCAGCTGTTGACTTTATGCCAGGGAAAGATATTGCTTTATAAAAGAGGGAGATAAAACCATCACCTGCATATACAGTCCAAGGACTTGCAGTGCACGTTGGCTCCGATGCCAGAGCAGAATTCTCTCCCTGTGCTCCTTCCTAGATTCACTTCCCAATTTGCAAAAATGATTAACCTGGGGGTCTTCCCACCAGTCGTGTCTATTTTACAGCGAGAGTTTGAAACTTCCCCTTTTCTTTGTGGGATTCGGTTCTGTGCCGTTTCCAGGCAGAGCAGGGATTGGGCTCTGAAGGAAGAAAGCTGCATGATGCTTCAAGGTGCAATCTTGTGTTGCAGTTTCAGCCTCCAAACCTCTCCAGTCCTGTTGATAACAATGCCTAGATGTTGAGCCTTTGTCCAATACAAACATCTTTCTATTATACTTTCTAAAATTCCACAAAACACAGCCTTATTGCGTAGATCCACATACCCTGCTCCTCTCAGCTAGAAACCACATGGCTCCACTGTGCTTCAAGGTACATGCTCCTTGCACAAGCAGAGCAGGATCTTTCCCTTAGTATTAGAAAACGTTTGACATCCATAAGCAGAAGTCAACGCAGAAGAAGGACTGGAAAAGACCTTCTGAGATAGACCCCTGCTATTGCTAGACTTATAGAGTATTTAAATAATCCCTTTCACAGAGAATAAAGTCTATTTAGAGAGGTTTAGAGAACAAGTCTTATGAGGAGTGACTGAAGGAAGTGGGATTGTAAGGAGGCTGAGGGGAGACCTTATTGTTCTCTACAACTACCTGAAAGAAGGTTGTAGCAAGGTGGGTGTCAGTCTCTTCTCCCAAGTAACAAGTGAGGTTGAGAGGAAATGGCCTCCAGTTGCACCAGGGAAGGTTTAGATTGGATATTAGGAAAAATTTCTTCACCAAAAGCATTGTCAAGCATTGGAACGGGCTGCCCAGGGAAGTGGTTGAGTCACCATCCCTGGAGGTATTTAAAAGACATGTAGATGCGGTGGTTAGGGACAGGGTTTAGTAGTGGACTTGGCAGTGCTACACTGATGGTTGGACTCGACGATCTTAAGGGTCTTTTCCAACCTAAATGATTCTATGATTCTATGAAAGCCTTCTTCTGATTTCCTGCTTACTTATATTCCTAGCCAGTGTATATTCATGTGTTTGTCTGTAAACCTTTAGTTTAAATAAGGTCTCTGTCCTCTCTTATATCCCTAATGTATTTATGGCTAGCAATTATACCCCTTCAGCCTTGACATTGAGAGCTCTCCACTCCTCTGATATTCTGGTTTTCTCTGTATTTCTCTGTTCTACTTCCAGTTTGAAATTGCCTTTCTTGAATGTGGCTGCCAGACTGGGATAGATTGTGAGATCTCACTGGGGCCTTAACCCTGCCCCCCCATGGAAACGGAACTGGAACAAGAGCACTGTACTTGGAGTCACACCCCAGCTTGGTGTGTGTCACCAGCTTGGTGATAATCGCCTTTGAGCAAATACAGTGAATGCAAACATTTCAAACTATAATTAGTAGGAAGTTCTCAACGAGCAAAATATTATTTTCACACTTTGCCTTTACATGAAGCATCAAAGTATTTTATGATGTGTAATTAGGATCCAGATGTTCAAAAGTGTGGCAGAATGAACAGCACTGTTCCCTGTTTCAGTTCATTCTTTTACTGTGCTTTTTTATGATGAAGAGGAATAGGGTGTAATGTCTGCAAGTAGTTATTGATGAAGAAACTGTCCTAGTTTCTCCAGGCCCCAAGCTAAATGGTGCTGAGGGAGTTGGCTTCTACTTCCATTAACCATTGCTGATTTTGTGCACTCTTGGTGCACTTGTTGAAGAGGTTGCCCGAGTTTTAGATCTACTGACCTACCAATTTATTGGTTAATAGAAATAAAAGGTAACAAGTGCCCTTCTTTGCTATTGACTGTGCTCCAGTGTTAGGTGGCCTCATTCTGTGAACCCTGCCTCTGCTTTGTAATGCTCCTGGGCAGCTTTTACTACAGTCTTTATTTGAACTATTAAGTGGCACTGGCTGCAGGATCAAATGAGGTGATCAAGGAAGAAAAAAATAGCAGATGTGCCTTTCAGCAGGTTACTCTGGCCACCACATAGGCTTTGGTCATCTGCAGTGCACTGTGGCTGCCACGTTGAGCACTGCGACACCAAACTTCACGTGATCCTTGCCAAAGCACTGACGGACACTGTCCTGAACTGGATCTGTAGTCTATGTTCTCCATAGCAGGTACTTGGAATGAAACTCTCAGGGACCAGTGTTGAGCAGCGAGTTCCCCTGTGTCGTGGGGGAAAGCAGAAAAAGAGAGAGCAAGGCTGATAACTGGGGCAGACCTCTGCAAAGAGAGGTACCTCAGCCCTGCACCTCCCCTTTCAGACTATACGTTCAACGTATATCAACATCATGATTTACATTAAACCTTTCTCCAAATCAGGCTGTCTCCTTTTTCGTACTAAGTTGGAAAACCTCAATTTGCTTTCCTTCTAATTATTCCAAACAATGTGGAACGGCTCTGACAGGTGGCCTTACGCAAATGCCTTTGCTCCCACGTCAGAAGAGCAGATGATTGTACCACTTTCCAGGGAAGTGGGACATGTTGCTGTGCCTTCCTTCATGGAGGCAGAATTGAATCCAGATGCTTTTGTCCCTTGAACACTGAACCATTAACCACTGAAATATGTGGAGAAAAGAGGAAGTGAGAGATGAAGACAGATGTTCCAGATAGATATTATCTCTAAGGCAGATTGTGCTTTTTATGGGAACATGCCACACACACACACATTCTCCTTTTCCCTGTCCCTTTCCTCTTCCAAATCCTTAAAACTGCCATGCAAACTGGGAGAGCCCATCCTTCAGCCAGCACACAGATATGTGGTTAGGATTTCTACTTGAGGATCCTGGAATATGTGTGGGCTTGAATCCCACTGGCAAAAGAGGAATGTGAAGGCAAGTCTCCCACATCCTGTGGAGTGCTCTATTCCGTGACCTAGTAGATAAAACTGTGTGCCTGTGGGAGAGCCCAGCACCTCCTCCTCAAGGGCTGTTCTGTGCCAAGTCCAGCCCAGTGCTCTGAGAGCACCTACTGACATTACTGGTGCCAGTGAGATGAATGGGAAAAAAGTAGCTTGTGAAATTTGATGGGATGAGATGAATGCACTGTCAAAACATAAATGGGAAGAGTAGAAGCATACAGGCTTTTCTTTTCCAAAAGGAGATCTGTTTTCCTCCTCCCATATGCCCTGGGAATGCCATGTCCCCTTTGTAAGATAAAGATTTGTCTTTAAGTGGACAGTCAATTTATCTCAATCAAGTTTCTTTCAAATACCACTTTGGACTTAGTACTAACAATAGCAGTCATATTTAGAGATGTTACTTTTTAAGAAGTTGTTTCTCTGTTGTGTTGACCTCTGGTGTTTCAATCTTATAGAATCATAGATGGTTAGAGTTGGAAGGGACCTTAAAAATCAAGTTCCAACCCCCCTGCCATGGGCTGGGACACCTCCCACTAGAGCAGGTTGCTCAAAGCCCAAGCCCGGTCTTGAACACTTCCAGGGTTGGGGAATCTACAGCTTCTCTGGGCAACCTGTTCCAGTGTCTCACCACCCTCGCAATAAAGAATTTCTTTCTAATATCTAATCTAAATCTTCCCTCTTTCAGTTTAAAACCATTCCCCCTCGTCCTATCATTACACTCCCTGATAAAGAGTGATAAAGAGTCCCTCCTCATCTCTCCTGTAGGCCCCTTCTGTTCTCATGGATCTTCATCCACTACTTAATGTTTCCAGGTCTTCCCTACTCAGTATCCTCTCTAAGGGATACATCATCTAGTACATCATTTGCTGCATCATCTGGTACTCTGTGTCCCCTCTCAGGAGCCACAAGCACTGCTGGGTATGCCTGACAGCTTCTGACTCATGTTCTCTGTTGTAATCACTGTTGTCTTGTGTATTTTCTTTTCATATCACATCCACTTGCCCATGCCCATCCAAGACTCCACTCCCACCGAGGTTCCATCACATGTTCATACACCATCAGAATCCTTAGGCATCTTCAGGCACAGTCTTAAACACAAGAAATACCACCACTGGCTTAGGACAGCTCTGAGCCACAGTCTGCTGGAGTGTACTGGCAAATCTAATTACATGCTTGCCCTGCTCTTTTATTTTTTTCCTGGGCATAGACTAGTGGCCACTGCTACGTCTGAAATCAGGACGTTATTCTCTTGTTGGGTTTACTCACTATTGATTTTGTGGCTATTGGTTTCTTGGGCAGAAAGAGAGCCTGGATGTTGAATGAGCATGCAACTGTTCTGCTCCCTGTCACTGCGGATGGCGAACTGCAGGTTCTAGCGCGTGATCCTGGGTTTGGGTTTCTTTTTTGGCCTGAGCCACTTTTCCAGCCAGTTCTAGGAGTTTCAGACCCAGAAATTCCAGCGTGGTGGCTGGAGCTCCAGGCTCCACTTGATTAACAAAGCCGTCCCCGTGAAGCACAGTCCCCAGGGAACGGCAGTCTGGTTTCCAAAGAGCAGGGCTTGCACTAGCCACACCGCTTTCCACAGCTGGACATGGCTACTCCTATTCTGCAGCGGCTGCCACCCACACAGGCTAGATGGATCTCCGTCTGACTCAGTACTCTCTTCTTATCCTCCTGTGTGAGAAAACTGCCCTTCTGCACAAACGCTACCAACAAATGACTTGTTTTCAGTCGTATTTATCATAACTAAATCCGATTAGCAATAGCAGCAACAGGTTCTTCCTTGGCATCAAAGCAATTCCACTGTTTCCAGGCAGTGCTGAAAGCGGTAGATGTGCAGTAGTTCCTCAGAAGATGGCCACGAAAAGGTGAAGTTATACAGCTCCTAATTGGATTGTAAATTGGAATCTTAAATTTTAGACACTTGGTCTTAATAAAAACTTAGGGCTATGTGTATTGCATTGTAAAGTCATACAGAAGGAAAAGCTACTCTGTGAAACTGGATAGAAAATGTTCAACCAATTCTGACACCACTGTTTAATGAAAAATAGTATTCCTGCAATGTTTTGATTTAATCAATTTATTGTATTGTATGGTGTTATGTTTTGTTTTGTTGCTTTGTTTGGAAAAATAAAATTGAAACACTTTGAATATATAGTTTGACCAGAGTGACTTTATCCAATATCAAACTCTTCTGACCGAGGTGCTTCAGTGCCCATGCTCCTGGGATGGATCACATTCACCAGGATGGACTCCCATCTTCTTTTGAATCCACCTCATGAGGCATCACCGGAGTCTCACAGCTCTGCATGCCGCCTGTAACTCCATCATGGACCTTGTCTAGCTGAGCATACTGGAAACTTTGGCACTATAAAGAGATGTGACAGTCAAGTGACACTAAAGGAATATATTCTATTCAGAAATGTTTCAGCATATCTGGCTTAAAGAAATAAAGAGAAATTCCCTCTTCTGCAAAAGAGGCCTTGAGGTGATGTAATCCCAGTGCGTGAAGCCTGTACAATTACAGAAATAAATTTTGCGAATTCATATAGGGTGACTTTGAGCCTCCCAACCGGAGAAACCTGATCTAAAACCTATTAAAGTCCTGAAAAATATATTTAGCAATTTTCTTGGGCTTTTCAGCAGGCTCCGAGGACCCGAACTACTGACAAGCAATGTGAGTTTTTTCAGTTTTACTGAACATAGACAGATATGAACTGTTCTCTTACTTACTGCCCAGTACTTTCCACAACACCCTGTTGCTGACTTCAGTTCTAAAACTATGTAAGAGCATTCCTGCAATTTCATTTCAAGTAATATTTTCCCTGAGCAGGGAAAAAAAAGCTATTTCCACTACCTTAATTTAAGAGTTTTTACATAAATCATAAAAGACTTTAATATACTAATTATTTCTATTGAGATTTTAAATCCGATTGATTGTTTTGACCTTTGTCATACCCACTACACTAGAAATAAGCAGAATGGCAACTCACTGAGAAATTTAAATGACATTTTAATGCATTTTCCACTGTTTTCAAATATAGCAATTATTTCCTGGTATATCAATTGCTGTTTCCCAGTCTTTTCTAGAATGCTATTTTAAATAAAAGCATAAGTTTTCAGTGAGGCATTCTGTGTTATCGGCCATATTTTGCCACCTTTCTTTTTACATTTACATGTTTACTTATATTAATCACTGTATGGAATGTGGAGAAGTGAAAAAAAAAAAAGGCAAGTCCATTTCATGACAATTTTGGAGGCTGCAGAATTTCGTTTCCTCCTAACATGCATGGAAAACACCTCCATATATTTTCACTACTTGCATCAAAACGTCTCTATTCACACTCAGAGGATCAGAGTTTTAGTACAGGATGTCTTTACATCCCCTAAAGAGTCTGAACCTAGTTCCAAGGTTCCTTGGAAACCTTACTGTCCAAAACATGCTCAAAACACATAAATGTCAATGAAACATTTGCACCAGGCTCAAAACAATCTTTTGCTGATGAAATGGTTTTGCCAACAATATTCCAACCGATAGTAATTGCAAAGAATCTCTTCACAGAGTAAAATCTCACTGGTATAAGACTATAACACTTGTTTAACAATGCTTGTTAAAAAGATGACACAGTTGGATGGACGCACTTACTGCTTTACTGAAATGGAGTATTTCAGCTGTATAATCTCTCTTGAGTTAATACATGCTGCCTCATTTGAAGTGTAGGTCAGAAGAACTTTAGTGATTCTCCCTATTTTGAAGGAGAACAATCTAAAATAAAAATAAAAAAGGCTTTTTTTTCCCTAATGTTTTACTTTGACCTGCAGGCTTGCTGCTCTTTGACATTTTCCGATTTTTCAAGACTTTCAGCTTTGCAATGAGCATTGACTTTGCAATGTGAACCTCCTTTCAACACAGCCTTTTATGTAAACGCTATGTTTCCTGTTTTGCTTCAAAGCAAAATGATGAAAAAAAAATCGTAGCAGTTATGCAGACTTATCGCAACAAGGTAGTATATTCATCATCATCTCCTGCAACACAAATATTTTGCAGACAATAGCGAAGAGCTGTCTTCTGCTCAGGGGGCAAGGGTTCGCATTGTAGAGCTAGGACTTTGTTCACAGGAATTGTTACCGATGTCATTAGTCCTCACACAATCCAAAGAAAGGCACATTTTTTAGGAAGACAATACCTCTTATTATGCCAACAGATACATTTGGGTAAAGCAGATATTAGATAAAGCAGATTCATCTGCAGGTAGTTGAACTTCTCTTTGGGTCCAAAACATAGAAAGAATTTGAAGGTAACTGAAGTTAATTGCTCCGAATTGCCCTTCACTGTTTTATTTGGTCAGACATTTGAGAGAAAAGTGTTTATTATTTTGGGAGCAGAGTGTGATCCTGACCCTGCTAAGAGTATAAGAGGTGACAGAAGCTAAATGATCAGAGGAAATGGTCATTCTCATCAAAGATCAGCAAGACTTGAGATGTGGGGACACTCAGAGGTCTGTCTCAAATTCATCTAACATGGTGTTTAGTATTTCATAGAGGAAATACATTTTAGTTCTCTGGCCCATCTTTGATCTTGCAGTGTCAGGACTGTGAGGTTAGAGACAGAGTAGTTGTTTTGGGAATATAAGTTTCCAAATGGTAACCGGATGTTGCTGTTTTTTCTTAATTAGCTAGCACATGGTTGTTGTTTAGTTTCACCCACAGAATTCCCAAAGAGTAGTGAATACATCGTGTGATGCCTATGACATTTCAGGATGCGCATATGTAGGATCTGTGGATTTCGGTGGTTCTGGTGTAGCAGGCATTTATCATGAAGGTTGTGGCAAGATTTGGATCTGATTTTCTTGAGCTATGTGGCTCTGGCCAGCGTGTGCTGGTCTGACGGAAATTTGCTTTCAGTAGCAGAGCTAATGATAGATGAGTGCCATTAGAAAGGAAGGAGGGGTGTTTCTAGGAAAAATAATTTCAAGTTGCAACTTATTAACATTTTCCAGCACATATTTCTTGCATATTGTGGTACGTGATACCCAGTAGGGGGTTCTCTCTCTGTATTGTAGGAAGTTTGTAGAAGGTTTAGGTGGCTTCTTCAAATACACAATCCTAGAGGAACTGTCACTGTTGGATGAACATCATCTGTAGCTTTGTGAGGGTGTGTCACGAATATTCTCCTCAGAGCAAATGAGGTGATGTCTGTGGGCTGGTTGTATATCAGTTTTTCTAGTGTGTTTTGGATAGCTGATGGTTTGTGGAAGGAGGTGTGTTGGTCTGTGGATTTTCTGCATATGGTAGTTTGAAGGTTGCTATTTTTTATGTTGACCTTGGTGTCTAGAAAGTTGATGCTGATGTAAGTTTTCCAGAGATAGTTTGATGGACAATTCTGGCTGCTGAATTTGTGGTCAAAATCAATGAGGGAATCCAAGTTTTCAGCCCAGAAGTCATCTATGTATCCCAGTGTATCCTAGGAAACCATGCTGGTTTGGTGGGAAGGTTAAAGTTTTTTTCTTGAGGTGACTCCTGAAGAGCCTGACATCCTGGTGCTTGGATACAAGTACCTGGGTACTTGTACTTCCATCTGTGATTTGGTGGGAATGAAATTGTTGTGGGTGAAGGTGAAATAGATGGGGTTAATATATAACATGCCAGTTAGAAGGCTGGTGTCATCTCAGTGATACACATGCAGGTCAAGTGTAATGCTTCCCTGGTGTGGCACAGTAGGAAGATAGTTTGTGAAGCAGTGATCTTAAGGGAATCACATTTTTCTGAAGAAAGGTGCTTTCATAGGCAACAAAGTGTTTAAAGATGGTGACTGCAGATCCTCAGAGCTCTTCAGTAAAGAGGGTTTCCTCTGTAAAATTTCCTCTGTGAGTTTCCCTCTGTAAAGTTCTAGAAAAGACATTAAATTTTTAAGGTGTCAAAAGAAGGGTTTACATAATTTTTTCCTTCTTCATTAGGAAAAGATTTGAGCCCTACATTGAAAAGAGCAGGGATCTTTCTCGAGTTCCTTCTCATATGAAAGCATCAAAAATCATGTGCCAGCATCACTGATATTATCCTAACTTCTCTTTTATCAATTGTTTAATTGATGACTGGATTTTAAAAACTATGTAGACTATTAAAAAAAACCCCGCTTCTCTCTTTCAAAATATTATTTCACTGTTATCCCTCTCCTGAAAAAAATGCTACTGTAGACCAATGTAAAATTAATTCAGGGGTGTCCAGCTCAGGATAATGTGCAATTATTTTCACAGTTATTTTACAGGGGATGGTGGCTAGTTTACCTTAATTTTGTTTACAGAAAAGTTGAGACACACTCAGAGAAACATTTCCTCCAATTCTCTACAGACCACAATGCTACAGCGTTTCCAAGCATAAATGTAAGTGTTTGGAAAGAAGAGAGATGGGTAGGCATTCAAGGTCGGGGTATTTATTTCTCCATGACTTCCTGGTGGGTGATGTTGGGAAGCAGGTGCTCTTACCGTCATTTCTCAGATGCGCCTCATTGACGGTGAAGTAACAGCTATTGCATTATTTGAGTCCGCTCTTAAATTTTATCAGCTTATTTTGATGGTAATTTGTTGTGTGGTGGTTTGGTGTATTGCAGACAGTTTCCTTTAATTTGTTGGTGCATGTAATCATGTCTGGTTCAGTCAACCTCTTTGGGAAGTTTCTCAGTTTCTTAGCTTAGGCAGACTTAAATAGGATATTCTGTCACGTATCAGGAATTGAAAATTAGACTGTTTTTCTACAGTCAAAGTGACGTACATGGATCTGTGTCATTCTCCCATCTTCTTCAAAGCCTGAGCTGGACCTCAACTCACTTTCTTTTCTGTCTGGACCATTTCCCCACTGACTTTTACAGAGCTGCTGATCTAATAGATCTGTACTGCCTTTGCAACAAGCACTTTCAGAGAATTTAGGAAACATTTCCCACAAAGTGGAAAGTCAGGCACATAAGATGGATCTGCTGAGGAGATAGACCTATCTGCAAACACGTAGATAAACCGATAAGTGGAAGTGCAGAGGGAGGAAACACTACATGGAGGTGGGAAAGATTATGAATATACAAACTCTAAATGAGCAAGTATATGAAGGGGAGACTTGACCTAAATGGGACCCCCAGAGGATGATGAGAAAGAAAGCGCCTACAAGCCGTAGCATGACTGCACGAGGAAGGGGTCTGGGTATTGAACGCAGTATTTGCAGGGTATTGAATATTGAAATTGGGGAGTGCAGGAAGGTGTTGTTCTAAACCAAGCGTTTGGAAATGCCCCTGTAGGAGACCACCCGTGTGAGGGGAGATGGGGAGGCCCTGGTCTGGTTTCAGAGGGACCCAGTTGCCCCCACAGCTTTCTGCCATTTCTTCACCCCAGCGTCTTTTAAAAGACTCTGAGCTATGTTGCCTGTTTCGGGCAGCGCAAGTCAGCGCCATTTGTGCTCGTTTTAGCCTGGCCCGAGCGAGGAGTGAGATCGGGCACGGAGGGGTTGACAGGCCTTCGGTCCCCTGAGGACCTGGACCCACCACAGGGGCCAGGGCACTACCGGGAGGGCCCACCCTGGCTGCTCACCGCTTCCAGGTACCCCGGGATTGTGGGGAAAAG
>JAHREE010000279.1:35588192-35612884 GCA_033628505.1 Tringa tobata
TTTTTTTTTTTTTTTTTCTGGCTCTGAAGTTGGCCCAGCTTTGAGAGGGGGTCGGGCTGGAGGGCCCCCGGGACCCTGCCCGGCCTGTGCTATACCCCTGGTTGCTGGAGCTGCTCGGCCTGAGGTGTTGGAGGTTGTGCTGTGGCCTAATGGGGCGTACGGAGGGTTTCTTCAGCGAGGTCGGACATGAGGGGTCCCCAAATCACAAAGCGGCTTAGCCGTCCTTCACCTTAAAGTCTTGAGGGGCTTTGGTTCTTAATGATCAGCTTCTGGTTCTTCACCAGAGAGCGGTTTGACGTGGGCTGAGGTCTTTAGCTGCCGTAAATGTGTCACCAGGGAGAGAAGCGCCTTGAAGGGCCTGGGGGGGGGAAAAAATAAAACCCAAACCCACCGCACAACACCCCATGGGATCGTTTGTCCTTCAGGCTGCACAGCGGTGTCTGTGCCTTCGTGGGCATCGGCATTAGCTCAGGAGCTCCTTTCTGAGAGAGAACCATCCCTCACTCGCCAGGCCACGAGCCGGCCAGGGGAGATGCTTCAGAAGAGGCAGGGATGCACGTAGGAAGGAGCAGGGGGGAGTTATCTGTCGCTGCGGGTGGAGATGAGGTGACGAGCGGTTAGGCTTTCGGAGAGAAGAGGAGCCCGCTTCTTGGAAACGGCTCGTCTGGCGGGATTCACTCGCTGCTGGGTGTCTCACCCCGCGGGGCTGAGCCCTCTCAGAGGAAGTGGGGGGCTGCCAGCTGGTTGCTTCTCGGGGCGAAGGTGTTAGCTTTTCTGCTCGGCTTTTTCATCGGATGCTAATTAGTTCTGTTAATACGGGTCTCTCTGCCTTCATGGAAGTGGTACTTCTGTTGTGCAGCCTTTTCATTTGAAGTCAGTGGGGAGTGGAAACCTGTTTCTTTCGGTTTACTTTCTAGGTAGATGTGCTTGATCTTGATGTAGCAGAGTGGATTTCTTAACACAGTGCGCTCCGAAACCAGATGTTGCGTAGACGTATACCCACTTGAATAGATGAATGACTATCAAATATACAGTAACGCTGCCGATCATTTATTATGCAGACCAATTCATATTTTCTTACCAACAACGGCGTTGCGTTTGCCATTTTTAGGAAAATAAAATGGAACAGCAATACAGTACTTAGTTAATCATATCCTGTATACTTCAGAAGAGTGACATTTAATTTCTGGGACTCATTATAAAGTAGCTTACAGCTACTTGTTTGCTTGACAGTGAAATAAATTAATGCTTACTTCAGCTTGTGGCATAGAAATGTTTTTCGCTGCGGGTCTGCATGAATTCAAAAAGACATCTTTGTCAAAACATAGCTCCTAGAAATGCACAGTGATACATTGATTAGTAGGCTAGAGAACTATTGCAATCAAAACAACTAATCAAAGCATACTTTTTGAAAATGCTCTTTTTTCATTCTCTTTACCCCCCCTTATTAAGGACTCTTTCTGGTAGGTTCATGTCAGTGCCTCACACATGCCTAACAAAGGGTAAAAAGAGCTTTCTTACCATAATGACTATTTTTCTTCTGCTTCCTTGATTTAAAAAATTACATAGTCCGGGTGTAATTCTGCATTTGGCAGCTTAATTCTCTTGCCAGTTTCTTGTTCCTGTAGATTTGGAGTAATGCTGTTGGATGGAGTCCTTTGTAAACTTGAACTTCCAAAACATCTAAAAGAGGCGTTTTAGCTAGATGTAGACTTGACTGAAGTCATTGCCTGAAAAATTTCTAATGGAGAAAATGTCTTCTTTGCCATCACTGGAAAATAGAATAATAATTATACTTTTGAAGTAAGTACATAATTCACAGTAATGATATGTTAATTCATATTTGTTCACCAATTTCTTATTGCAAAATAAGATAGATGGAAAAATCTTCCTGCAGAAGTTAAGTCTTATTTACCTGTCTTGCAGATTGTTTTATTTATAAGGGTATGATTTGACCTCCTTCTCTTGAAAAGATTGCTGTGAAATTTAGTTGTATTAAGCTATCTCAATTTTTACTTTTCAGTACAAATTGCAGCTCTCTAAATTTTTACTTTAATAACATAACTTAAGTATTATGGTGTATTTTGTTAAAATAATGAGTAGTTAGCGGTAGAAGCGGTGCACCAAAAGATTAGGATTGTTTGATTGGTGAATTAACCAAATGTGAATTAGCAAGATTTGACCGTATAGGCTGATAATAAGAATTATACATGTTACAAGCTCTTTCAAAGTCTACTTAAGAGGCTGAGTAAACTCTGACTCAGTTTTACCATACACATTTTATCTGTATTTGCATAAAATCATTTGGGCTGGATCATGACACAATATGAGCTGAGACAATAGTTGAGGTTTTGGTTTTTCCTTAGTTTTGTTTATTTTGTGGCTTGAGCATTTGGAATTTCACAAGACACGTAACTAAGACTGACACTAGATTTTCACGGGTAAACACATGTTTGTGGCCAAGAAATAATGCAGTGCAATGCAAATGAGACAATGAGCTGGTATATCTAAAAGAAAGGAAAAGATAAAAATTGAATTTTGCCAATATTCTGGTCATAGTGTTCCGAAATGTAAAAACATTAAGATGTTCTGGCTTTTCTTTTTAGACCATCTTGTGCAATGTACTGAATCCAAGAAATTAAACACTAACAAAATGTATTGGTCTTAGATTTTGCTTACACTTCATGAGGAATATTTCCTTGTCATCAATGAAAATGCCTTGAAAATTTAGTTAGATACTCAAAGCAGCTGGAGATCATCATGTAAGAGATATTTATGCATAGCACAAGGTGAGAGAGCGAAGTATTTTATTTGACATTCACTGGTAAATGCTACAGTATAATCTCCAAAAGCTTAGCTTTTAAACTTTTCTCTCTGGTCCATTTTCTTAAAGTACTTAGATCACAGAAGAGTAGGAATTTGGGTTAACACTGACTGAAGGGGAGTGCAGTGGAAGAAGCTGGAAGTGCTCAGTTCAAATGTAGGGGGCTGGATGTCTAACTCCCACAGTTTTAACCTGGAAACTTAACATCCAAACTTAAACATTTTTCCCATTTAAAAAAAAAAGTCTATAGAAATGTTATGTATCATACCATACTGAAGAATTCACCCTTGGATAGCTGGGGACCTGGATGACAGGTTTTTATTATCATTTCATGCATTTGTGGAACTCTGACTTTAATGAAAGTATGTTTTTAAACAGTTACCTTTCAGACTTTATCTAAAGTTTCCTGTGCGTGCTAGAGCAGTAGCTAACATAAACCAGCTTGCTGGGGGTCGTTAGCACTTTCTCAGGTCGTTAGCCTGGAAGAAGCCCTTCTTGGCGGTTAAGAAAGATCATGGAATGCAAAGTGATACTTGATAGTCTGGAAGTTAAGCTTGAAAATAAATAAAGGTATAAATGGTAAACATTTATTGTAAGGATTAAGTACAGAATGTGATACTGTAACATTGCATGATTGAGGCAACATTTAATAGGTAAAGTTGGCTGGAATGTATTGTATCTTTAAAAATCAAAATGAATCTTTTGAACATGAGAAAATTGTTTCTTAATTCTGTAAATTCATCTGGTTGCACTCACAATGCTGGAATTCATTTTGGCTGCCCTGATTTATGTGAAGGGAGTCCAGAGATGCAGCTAAACGATCAGAGATGCTGAAAATCAAGGAGCACCAAAAAATTTGATCTGATTCCAAGGTCAGACGTGATGGATGTATACAAAACAGTAACATAGGAAACATAAGCTGGACAGTACTCCTCTATTTTAAATAGGTTAATTCCACTAGAGTCTTTAGCTTGTTTAACGTGTTAAAAGCTTTCTCTGTTATTTTTGGTTGCATCTAGATGTTTCTTCCAGGTTTTAAATAGTTAGGACTTCATGCTGAATATCTCTGTTTATTCAGAGGCTCACCTTCTGTGCCTGGCAAGTCAGCTGGCTGATTCCTGTGGGCCATTCTGGTATTTCATCTGGCTCTTTAGAAGTTCTTCTCAAAACGTGCAAACCTGAAAGTTTCTCTGCGCGTCACTTCTTGCCAGCAGTTTTGGTCTCGGTGCTCGATAATGACTGTGTACAGCCCCGGCAGTTCAGTACATGTTCTTTACAAAGATAGAAGATGCAGGATTTCTGAGAATGCCTTTTCAGGCAAGTCAGCTAATTTTCATGGTTAAATGTGGCGAAGACTAGGTATTCTTTGAAAAAGGCAAGGGCGATCAGGCAGGTTAGCTAGTCCCGAGAGCACTTTATCTGCCACCGAATCTCTAGAGCCTTGCAGTTTGTCAGAGTGGGCTGCACAGCTTTAAGTTGCCGAAGCTATCAGTTACAGTGTTTCCATTAAGCCTTCAATCTTCCCACTGTGGGTGCAGAGATGCTGGTTTTCTGGCTTAAGCCTTCAGCAGATAAACTATAATCCGAGTTAAGTGCTGCTGTACGATGTGCTGTTACTGTTCTAGCCCAGTGTTGTGTGACACGTTTGACCGATTGCTGATGGGTGATAGCTGTAAGTCTACGCTGCGCATGATTTGTCATGCTGGACACTCAGGCTTTTACAAATTTCATGATCTTTGTGTTGTGAAGCCTGGTTTTCTTGTCTACTTGTCAGAAGATGTGTTTAAATAAATCCAAAACCGGGGCAATAGTCTCTCACTGATAGTATTACTGATAAAACTGAGCTTCTACTGGCAGTTATTTGCTGTGGCTTTCTATCTTCTGTCCTGGGGTGTGTGTGGAGGGAGGAAGAGACATGCAGATCCTGTTGAAGACCCTCATTCCCTCAAGTCTCTAACAGTCCCAACAGAAGAGGCTACATCTGGAATAACAGGGCCCAGTGTACCAGAGATACATCAACAAACTGGAGGGAGTCCAGCAGAAGTCCACAGTGATGAGTAGGGACCATAGTGTATGAGAAATGGAGAACTGGAGAGTTGGACTAGATGATCTCTATGGTCCTTTCCAACTCTAAAAATCAGTGAAATTCAGTGAAACTGGATTCTTTGAACCTAAAGAACAGACTAAGGTGAGGGAAGCTAATCACCTAAAGATGGAGCCAGGCTTTTCAGAAGTGCCCAGCAAAAACAAGAGGCACAGTCATAAATGGCACCAAGAACTGTAGCTGAACATCAAAATCGGTGTTTTTACACAATGCAAGTGGTTAAGAGTTTGCTCAGAGAAGCTGAAAGTCTCCATTGATGGAAATTGCACAAAGCTTGTCTAGACACGGCCCTGACCAACCTGACCTAAGTTGCGAGTTGGCCCTGGCTTCAAGCAGGGGGCTGGACTGGAGACCTCCAGAGCTACCTTCCAACCCAGGTCACTTTGCATTAACTGCCTTTTAGCAGCTCTTGGCAAACATTTAGCGCTTAATTTTATTTTTTTTTTCTTTCAGTTTACAGTTGAATTTCTGGGTTCTGGATACCAGTGGAACATACTGGGAGAGATGCTTTTAGGGTGCAGTTTTACAGTCGTTAAAGCTTGTGCTGGCTTCCTGCTCGTTCATTCCTGTGCTGTACTGGCTCTGATACTTGTCTGATACCAGAAGTGAATTGGTTTCAGGGTTCTGGTCTTTCAGGAAATTAGATCAGCAAAGATTCCTCACAGGTTATTGATTTAGAAGAGGAGGTTTAGAACCAGAAATGCAATTTTGTGGTGAAGAAGGTGAGAACACGTAGGTGCTGGTTTAGATCAGCTGAAGCAGTTAATGGGGCTGCACTGCACTAGCTGACTTCAGAAGTCATTAGTGTACTTTTTAGTGCTTTATTCATAGAGCTGTAATAGCTATACACAGAATTTCTTTTGGATTCAGCTGTGTCAGGCCACCCCAGGAAGATGTTACTTCCTCCAAACCATTCTGTAACTCATCTCTACCCCTCTGCTCAAAGCAGTGGCATCTTCTGGTCTTCAGGTGAACCTTGAGCCAACCTGATCTAGTGGAAGGTGTCCCTGCCCACGGCAGGGGGGTTGGAACTCAATCTTTAGGGTCCCTTCTAACCCAAACCATTCTATGATTCTGACCTATTTCGTTCCAAATCTGCAGGGGTAGCTGAGACAGCTAAGCCAGGTTACAGGGGCTGATGTTGGTCTGAGGGAAATCAGGGAAACATCTCTCATCTGGAGACTTCAGCCGAAGGATGGCGATGGATGAGGCAGCATTTGGTGTTGCCATCTGTGCAACAAGTGCTTCTCTGCAGTGTGTGCCTGTTGGGTGGCTGCCTGGCTGGTGTAGACTTAAATTCACCTCTGTAATCCTAACCTTATGCTTTTAAGTTAGCTTCTTTCTTTTTGGGGGTTAGGCAGTTCATGTGAGCAAATGATATAACATGTTTGGTTCACTCTGCATGTTTTCTATTCTGCAAAACTTCCTTTTGATGATCTATTTTGTTCAGTGCTGTCTTAAAGGAAATTTGATACTGGTTAGGTGCTGTCCGTAATGTCTTGGCATTCCCTCATCATGATTACAAATAATGTATTACCTTTTGTCATTCTCAGATAAAATTGTTCCTTCCACCTTATGCAGAAAGATAGAAGTAAATGTTCTTTATTAGACCAGCTGATAGAGAACTTAGACAAGGTTTTGAGTGCACAAACCCTTCTTCAAGCCTGAATTAAAAGTGGAATAAATACCAGTTGAGAACAGTTGCTGATAGTCTTAGGCCATCTCTGAAAGATAATGGTTAATATCTCTTGACTGTAAAGTATATGGAGTATGGGGAGAGAGGGTGAGATGGTTTAGGTAATGTTTATGCAATCAAACTCTGCCAAGTCACAATCCTAATGTTTGGAATATCCTTCCAATTTATCTAACTGATAGAATTCAAGAGTATTCTAAATTTACAGTTTAAAAATATATTTGACTCAATTACAAAGGCTGGTTGCTAAAAATATCTCACAGATATTCTAGATTTACCAGTCTTTGTCCCACTGAGGCAGAGGTGCTTTGTAATACCGTTTTATTATATTTTGGTCTTTCTGAATTTGTGCTGTCTTACTTGGTGACTGTTTCAGGCAGCAATATCTCTTGCCTGCAAAATAGTTTCAGTGATAATTGGCTTCTGTTCTTCTGTTTCTCCTCTTGAAAATGATGTGCTAGATGCTGTACATACTTTCCCCAAGTTCATCTAGTTGGCATTTGTGTGTCATCTTGCAAACTACAGTTTTTACAATAGGTTGGCTGTGTATGTTGCCTGCTAAAATAATTGTGATTTTGCACTGAGTGGTCAAAAAATGAAATTCAGGATTATTGATTTTACTGTAAGAGTGGAATTTATCTTTAACTTTTGAAAGTTAGATATCCAGTCTAAGCTAATAAACTAGGCAGCTCCAGAAGATAATTCATTCTGCTATCTCTCATGTTTATTGGATGAAATAAACCTCTAAGTGGAGAACTTTTTGTCTCTTAATTGCTTACAGTGAAAATGTAGATAATAAACTTAGGTAGGTGCCAGACTTTTGGATGGTTGAAAATTCTCCCTGACTTAAATGCTCTTAATGTCTTTTGGACAGACACTTAAAACTGTCATTGTGCTTATATTTTTGTTTCAGATGGACCCTACTAGAATTTCAAAAGAACATGCTCACTGTGTCAGAACACTTTTTGGACATCAAGAAAATACAGATTTGCGTGATACATCCTTTGAAAGTCAAGAAGTGAAGTTAATGCCAGAATCATGTAGAAGCATGAAACAGGGTCTCCAAAGAGCTGTGCAGAAGGTAAGTGGCAGACAGACTGTGTGGTCCTTTGTTATGCTCCTGTTGAATTTACAACAATTTTTCCAATGCCTGTATTCAGAGGTAAGTTCTAGAAAGTATTTTCTGGTGTTCATATAACACCTGAAATTGCATCCAAGGTCATACTCTGTTTGCTTGTGAACCTGGTAGTGGCTAACCAGTTGTGTATTCAAGCATGTTTGGATTTTTTTAAGAAAGGAAGATGTAAGTGGCACTGAGAAAACTATGGTTGCAGTTAGTTGATTGGCCATTCTGACATTTGGATGGGCCTGAAGGAGGGTAGTCATTTGTCCTAATATTTGTATAGGTTTGCCAACACTTTTGATGTTCCTATCCACATTTTTTCAAAGCAATCTTCCTGACTCTGACAAGATTCTTCCAAGTAAATATCATCAACAAGCAAAACATTGCCTGAAAGACAGAGGAGATAACATTTGCTCTTGTTTCTTACTCTTTCTGCAACCCAGAATTGAGGGATGGTATCTCCTTTTACTTCTTTAGCTCACTTTGCCAGTTCTCTATTCTGTGCAGGCCGTTCCCACAGCAGCAGAAGACATACTCTGTGTCATAGCATGATAACCAGGCAGTCTTTGCCCAGTGGTTGAGAATGACAGCTTGTTTCCAAACACAAATAACTCAAGCTAAAGAAGTCAGCCCTAATGAAGAAGCCTAGGCAAGCTAAATATTTGTAACAATCACCTCTCACTACAGTTACTGCCTTTGATATCTTTCCGTGTTCATGATCGTGTTTAGTGCTAATTATGGGCTGTTAAAAAGCTGAATGTCTGCTATGGTATTTGGTTTTCCTGGCTTACCAGATCCATTACTACTACTTCACATTTGCATAACATTGTCAGTTTTTCATAAAGGATACTACATTAGATTTGAACTGAACTCATGTACACTTTACAGAGTGAATTGTACTTGAGTTAATTATATGGTACTTTAATTCTGCTAATGCTTGCTTTTAATGGAGCGCCCTGAGTGACAGATCTTTTTGTGAGCAAAACTTAAAGAAACCTAGGAGTTCTTGTCTTGTCCCATTTGCTAGCCCACCTCCTTGAAAAGAGTAAGGAAGAAAAGGTCATTTCTGTAGGATTAGTTCTATCTTCTAGCATTTTATAGACTGTTTTACACTGTGCCTAATTCTGTGCTCTTTGTGCTGGTACTAGACTGCTGGTTCATGCAGCTCCCATGACAGACTAAGGAGCATGTTACAGTAAGTGAATGGGAAGCCCTGCATTCTGGTCAGTCGCTGCTGGTTTCTCAACAAAGGCACTGGCTTTAGCTGGGGCTGCATATCCTGCCTTTCTGGATGGAGGTTGAATGCTGCAATGTCGGTGGCCAAGATAAGTAGTGAGTAGGGATAACTTTTTTTTGGCTGATGACCATTAGTTTGAGAACAATAAAATTTAACTTGCCAAAGTAATCACATTCTGAATTTCCTTTGAATGCAACAGAATGTATTAAGCAGCTGGGTCAGTGTTCTAGATGCTTTGTCATCATATATTGATGATGCTGAGGAAAAATAGGAAAATGCTTGCCTGGGCCTTTGTTTGCATCTTTTATGTATATCAGAGAAGTGAAAGAAACAATGTTAAGGCAAAACTATACTTTATCATGTTCTGTAAGCTCTGCCTTTCGTTGGCTCTGCTACAATGAAGGGCAGGGATGCAGCTGAGTCTTAACTTCCAGTTGTGCTAATCCTTCACATGTGGGAATACAGCTAATGTGACTTGAAATAGGCTTCCTGTTGTTGGTACTTTCTTCACTTTCCTGAAGGAGCATCTAACCAGTGTGTCTCTGTAAGAACTGGTATCTTTATTTGAATTGGCAGCGTGCTGAGTAACTGAAATGGAACACTTAAAAATACCGTTTAAATGTTGTGATTTTTTTCAATATTTTGTCCTTTGCAATTCAAGCTGTTCAGGAAATGAAAATAGACAACTTGCTTTTGCTCAGGTTTATGGTCTGGTTACAGCTTTTAGCTTACTGTGCTGGTCCTCATCTGTTTTCTTTGCACACCTGTAGACCTGGTGCTTAAATCTAAAGCAGGGATTGATACTGAAAATGAAAGTGCTGTTATGAAAACCAGTGTAGTAGGGCTGCAAGGTCAGGTCTAGACATTTGTCTCCTGAAAAAATAATAATTACAATTTTTATTTTAATCAAAATCTAATGGTGAATTCCTTAACATTCCAGGATAAAAATACCACTTAGGGAGCAGCTTACTCGTATTGCATATAAACTTTAAATGAGACAAATGATATGCTTTCCTAGCCTGTCTGTTTGCTTAATTTTTTTTGCATGTAACCTTAAAAACCTTTTGGCAGCCCAGATGCACTAACCACAGTTCTTATGAAGTCTGTTATGAGCCTGAAGTAGAAAGGACTGCAAACATACCTTGGGTCAATTCATAAGTAACTTTCCTTGGCAAAACTCCCAGCTTCTAGCCACTTGGGGAGTTCAGGCATAAACTAGTCTCCCACATGGCAACAGAGTACTTTGCTACACCTCCAGGGCAGCACTTATAAAGAGATCTCTATACTTAGCAGACATTTGAAGTTCACATAATTATGGACAAAGTCAAGGTTTCATGAGTGATTGATGTAAATTGCTAAAATTTCAGTTTCCATCTTACAACCTTACATGTCTTTTTTTTTTTTTTCCTGCAGACAATAGACTACTCATTTGGATAGAGGTTGTAGTGCTGATCTCTAAACTATCTTCTGATGAATATTGGTTCATGTACGTTCTATTTCACTTCCTTTCTGATTAGCATTCTTCAAATTGCTGAGTTTCCAGCAAGATAATCATATACTTCTTCCTGGTATTAGCTGGGTTTAAAGCATTCAGGTAGTAGAAGAAACAACTGCATAAAGGAGATTTAAGATCAAAGCTGAAGCAATACATGAATGTCCAGAGGGTGTCTCTTCTGATTGATCTCAAAAGGCTACTTAGAGATGCTCAAAGTAGATACTGAGATATTGTAAAAGCCAAAAGAGAGGAAAAACAATCCACAAGTGTCACGTGTTCAAATGTAACCTTGTCTCTGCATTCTTGATATTAGTCGATTATAACTTTAAGAGTAAGAGGTTTTGTTTTGAAGACGCTAAGGGTTAAAACCTACAACCTGCTGTGCATGAGGAAAGAGCACTTCCCAACTTTCCACGCACTTAAAACATGATTTTTAGCTTTTAAAATGTGAAAGTTTTGCAGCTTCCCAGTGTCATCTAAATTTTTTTTCAGTGAAGGAAGACACATTTTTCATTTTTGTGACTTGGCTGCTTGTCTGTTGTTTAAACAGTGGCTGTATGAAGGAGGTTGGAATGTGGGAAGCAGGCCAGCAGAGCTGACTTGATGGGCAGCGAGCAAACGATGCGAAGGTGTAGAAGTGCAGCTTATCATAAGACTAACAGAGTGGTGTGATTTTTGTGTACAGTTTTTCTAAAAATAGCTCAACAGCTTGGTAGTTCTGTGGGTGGAAGTCATAAAAGAAGTCACTGGTAATATTTTGTCAGCAGTTCGCATGTCATTATAGCAGTGTCTTAGTGACTGGTTCTGTTGAGCTGTTCCTGCTTTCTTAATGATAGTATGCATTGTCATTAGGTATGAGATGCTTCAAGACATTCAGGTGCTAAAGAGTGCAGTTGATACTTTAAAGATTTGGAAAATCCTAGCTCTTAATTCCTTGCACTAAGGAAACCAAGGGATTTTTATAATTCCACTAGAAGGCCAGCTTTTATATATCTGGATATCTTCAGACATCCACTGAAAAATGTGATCCTTGAGGCCTTCAGGGTTAGAAGTCAGTACATGCTAAAATGCTTTTCTAAGGTAGGTTGTGTATCAGCACCTTGGCACTTCAGAAACATGAAGTAAAAAAAAAATAAAATAAAGAGAAGTGTTGAACTACATATCCCTCAGGAGGAAACCCACGGCTCTGTCTCTGTTGTCTAGGGAGTAGCTCATGTGTTTTCAGCTTCCTTCTGGAAGCCTAGGTAACAGAACAGAAAGCAATGTCAAAATTTTGTGGGGCTGGTCAGAATTGAGTAAAGGACTTGACACTAGCCCAGTGTTGGGAGACTTCAGCTGATGGAGGATTTCTGTTTTCTGGCCACAGGCTTGCCACTTCTAATCCAGTGACAAGCATTTGGAAGAGTCAATTAACATGAGCCAGTCTCTAGCTCTTTTCAGTGTGTCGGTGTTGGGCTCACACTTATAATCTCCCTTTTGTTGTAAGGACACTTCCATTCCTAATTGCATAGTAGCATGGCTTCAAGAGGAGTCCAGGAGAGTGTTTCTGCTGGAGAGAAATGCTCCTAGGAAACAGGAAAGTGGGCTCAAGACCATCAGGACAAGGAGAGTTGTGGGCCCAAGTCTTCCTGGGTGGCTGTTCTGCTTACCAAGCGGTGATGTTGCAGATGAACAGCACCACCAACAGTTAGAAAGACAGCAGCTCAGACTGCCTTTCATGAGGATGCCAGCCTGTCCGCATGGAAGATAAGCTGAGTCAGGCTGCTAGATCTCAGAAGGGCAGGTATCCAGCTGCTCAAGCTGAAGCATCTTTGGAAATGTGCAGAAGCAGAACTCTATACTCCTGAGAAAAAAAAAATGTAGTTTAAGAGGAGGATACCGACTGGCCAGGTCAGGGAGGGACTTCAAGGGCTGTGCAGTTACCAACCATGGGATTTTTTTTTTAGTACCAATTTAGATAACAGGAGTTTAAAATGTACATAGCTCTTTTTGGATCTGCCCAGTAGGCTCTCCAGGCTCTTTACCTTATCACATCCCCCAGAAGGAAAGGATACGAAAGCAGACTCCAGATCTGAGAAGTTTCCATTAAGAAAGCAAGAAAACAAAGAAGTCTCCCCTTTCTAGGGAAAGGGTTGGGAGCAGGTGTGGTGCAGTGGTCTCTGAGAGTGTGATCCATCTCCCAGTTTCTTTTACTTTATGTCTTCTTCTCTTCAGAGGCTTTTGTCGCTTTTTGCAGTATCTAGTACTTGGAATTTTTTTGTTGTCTTCCTACTTCTGATGAAGTTAAAGAGCTCATGTGTGGCTAGAGGCTGATGCTGGTGTGCAGCTCGTAGAACTGAGCTTCATTCTCATGCTCCTAGAACTGACATTGAAGTACGAAGATCAGAGAGGGGAAGTGAATCTAAATGGGGGAGGTGGACATGAGTTTTGCTTCCTTTGAAGTTGTGATTCTTCTGCTTTTCTTCTTGTCTCTACAGCAGAAAGTATCTTAATGATTCTTATCTACAAAATCAACATATCTCTGCTGAAGTGTTATGCTTTGATAGTCATACTACAACTTCCATTCTGCTGTGGCTTTTCATTTCGGTTTAACATTTTAACACCTACTGAAAGGGGAAAGTGAGAGTAATAAATGCACCAGCTAAGGCGTTAGTTTTCACTGTGACTGCAAAATTACATAAAAGCAGGAATTTAGGTGTTTTCAAAGCAGGGCTTCAAATTCTAAAACACCACAGTGATTGAGAGCGCAGTGGAACATTTGCTGATCTGACCAAATCTCAAGCGTATTGCATATTGAATCAGACAAACAGCAGTAGGTGTGGCATGACAAAGGACCATTCTCAGGTTTCAAAGATGAGAGATGATTTGTTATCTTCAGCAAAATATTTCATTTTACTAAACATCTTCTTGATGGCTATGTGGTATGAGGTATTCTGAATAGCAAGTAGAATATTGCCCCTGTTTTTTTAGAAAACAAAGATGAAGATAGTCATGGGGGAAGAGGTGACAGAACTGAGGACTGGACCTAGTATTCCCAAGACTCAGTCCAGGCTTGTAACAAGAATAAGCTGCTTAGGTTTTTTTGAAAACTGCTGTTTGTATGTTTTGTCAAGAGGAGAACAGGTGTGGATTATGAAAAGCAAGGCTTTTTGTGGTGCCTGATGTCTGTTGCTTGTGCTGTTCTTAGTTTTGGGTAATGTGGGTTTCATTCATGTTAAAATTCATCTGCAGTTTTGAAGACTGCGTACTTCCAAACTCTGGCACCCAATCCCTTTGGCCCAGTACAGATATGGAAGATGCTTAGTCCTTTGGTTCCTGCATACCTTATTAGAAGTGAGCCTTGATTGTAAAGCTTTGTAGTCTTGCAACCTTCCCTGTTAGTGGTCAAATGTGAGGCGCGGAAGTTTTCATTTACCCCATCACAAATGAAATTCAGAACTTAGCTTTCCTTAGATTTTAGTGAGATTATACAGTAGTCCCTGTGTACAACTGCCTCTTCTTGTTACCTTTTGACCCCAAGTAATTGGTTCATAAAGTCCATTGTTTTATGTGATGTGTTCTTGTCATTGTTCCATTATACTTAGAAAAATATTCCAAGTTCAGTAAGTAGGAAAGGTTGTAAATGTCTTGTCACTGCTACTTCAATATAGTGCAGTGATCATACACACCATTCCTATACACCTTTTTCAGATGTATTGGACAGAGGAGGTAATTTGATTATTGCAGCTAAACTGTGTGTTCATATTATACATCATGTAAATACGGGAATTTGTATCCCAGGCATCTGAATACATTGTAGGTAGAACAACCTCCCCATATACCTACACGCAGAGTGTTGTAATTGTGCAGACTGCCTGCAATACACAATATTACAAACCCAAAACCAGCATCAAAGCAAGGTCTCTTTCTCGTTTTAGGAAGTCCAGCGTGTCATGGCAAGAGCACCACCAAGACCAGAAAAAGGTAGGTGCTGTTTTATGAATACGAAATATTTTAGTTCTACTAAACATGTCTTTCTGAGGTAATGTGATTCTTTTATCTCTAGCTGCAATGGAGGCATTAGGAATGGATCTGTACAAGAGAAACAAACCTGAGAAGCAGCCTTTTGCCCATCTCATTATTGATGATAAGAATATTCCATCTGGTAAGTTCAGTTCTAAGTGAATACTTCCAATGCTGCTATAAATGATTAAGTGAAGCGTATGGAAATAGTTCAGCAATACCAGCAACAGACTGGATTTCAGAAATGGCTTTTGATAATGAAAACAAATTGGATGCGTTAAAGGATTTCAGAGGCAGCAGGGGTGATGTTAACAGGAGCATCGCTCCCCTTTGCCTCAGGTGTCTTACACCAGTCTGTTACATTCTGAATGGCCTCCATTTCAAATGACCAGTTTTCAAGATCAAGGTCTGTGGGCTTGGCCTGCCTCTTCCTGCTGTCTTCAGGTGAAGAATGAAGATATGCGTTGAACGCTCTCCTTTGAAGTTTGTTTTCTTACGCTAGTAGGCCCATCTGGAGTTCTTCGCTTACCCTGGACATCAGCTATACATATGTATACAGATATACACATAGATGTATGCATACATACAAGGATATACCAGCATGAAGATTGTCCAGAATCCAGATCTTGCAGGTTGGAAGGTGTTTCCCTTCCACTGAGTCTAAGATTTTTAAGTCCTGTTGTCAGATGAACACAGATGTTGTCAGTGTTGTTTTCTGTTGTAAAATTCAAGAATGTTTTGTGTCCACCTATCCAGCCCTTCGCAGCAACACTCCTTTTGTGTGCTAAAGTGTAGTCACATCTGTACTGGGTGTCAGCATCTAGACAAATGTACAGCATTTGTCCTCAGGGTGGATCTGGAAACTGAGAATCTTCTATGAATACATAATACACATGCATGTCAGGTGCTCATCAGTGTAAGAACTTGCCATAAAGGAAGCACATTTTTCATTTTGAGGTGTTGAAAACCTAGAACTACAGTCCCAATGTCATTATTATAACTTGCCTGCTAGTTCCCTGCCCCCTGTGGGTACGTTGCACTTTCATATGAATTTATAGCAAAGGTTTCCTTCTGCTAATGGCATGTTGAAAAGGTTTTGTCATATTCCATTCATTATTATGTTGTAGGGCTGGTATAGACTTTTTCACATCAAGACTTGTTGACTTGGATACAGTGTGTTTCTGAGCTATTGAGCAGGGGAAGGAAAAAGTGTTCCTGTGGATTTTATCTGCCCTCTGGTAAGAGGGTGGCATTCTTTTATCTTGCCAGAGGTCTTATTCTCTACCCACAGGTATCTTTGGATGGCTGTGGGAATATCCTCACTAGTACAATATGAGGTAACAAGACATGAGTCTGTCTTGGAACACTCTCCAGGGGAAAAGATTCATTCCTGCAATTTTAGGATGTCTCAGTACTGTTTCCTTCTTTGCCCTGGGGCACTGTCAGTTGAGATTTTTCTCTCTGTATTCTCAACACAACAATCATCATTGGTGTGGTAGAAGTAAACCAGAGTTTATTCTGAAACTATTTGGGTAGAGAATCTCAAGATAGGAGGTGGGATTTATTGCCACTGTCGTCTTCCTCTGAAGATGTATACATTCTGCAGTGCTGAACTCCTTGTTAATTAAGCTATGTGCATTGCTTTTCTGTTTTATATAACCAAACCAAAGGGAATGCTGTGTGGAGGCTTGAAAGCTGAGATTTTAGCAGCCTGCATCGTAATACCTTGCTCCTGTTCTATTTAAAGACAAAGCACTTCTGTACACAAGGAGTTAGCTTCTTGCGTGGAGGGATAGGATTCTTTCTCCCTTCAAGTGCTTTGGCATTGCCAAGATCCAAAGATTTATAAGCAAAGAGCTTTAGCAGCTTGTCAGGTAGAAGTCAGAACTTCTACAAGCTTTCTTAGTAGCTCAAATGCTTCTTGACAAGCTTCTATTTTAGTCAGATTTTGGCTTTTGACATAGATCAATAGCAGAAGATGCAGTATCAGTGTACTTGTCTTAGCATTTTGTCTTTGGAAGGATTCAATTAATTTGCTAATCACAGAGACACATCACTTATATTTACAGAAGTGGAATGTGTAAGTGTCACACTTTATGAAATCCACCTTTTCCTCTGGGGGGTGTTGCTGTAAACTGTATTTTTATCAGGGCTAGCAGCTCATCATTTTTACTGTTGTGCATCACTGCATTAACCTTCTCGGGAGTGAAGTTACACATCTGTGGGTAATGGCAAGGGAGGCATTGCTCTTGCCAGCTCTCTTCACTTTTTTTTTTTTTTTTTTTTTTTTTTAATAGCACAGGCTGCTGTAACTCTTAGAAATACAGTGCCTGTTAAAAGAAGCTGCTTTGTTTCTACTTGGAGCAGATCAACCCCTTACCAGCATGATGCGTTGGACATACTCCCTCCTGATCTGGCATATATGGCTTCTGCTAGGGTGTTATAGTGTCATAGTGTTGTCCAGGCCGGAAGGGACCTCCAAAGGTGATCTAGTCCGACCTCCCTGCAGTCAGCAGGGACACCCCCAACTAGACCAGGTTGCCCAGGGCCTCGTCGAGCCTCACCTTGAACATCTCCAGGGAAGGGGCCTCAACCACCTCCCTGGGCAACCTGTTCCAGTGCTCCACCACCCTCACAGTAAAGAACTTTCTCCTAATCTCCAATCTAAATCTGCTCCCCTCTAGCTTAAAACCATTGCCTCTCGTCCTGTCATTGCAGGCCTTTGTAAATAGACTCTCCCCAGCCTTCCTGTAGGCTCCCTCCAGGTACTGGAAGGCCGCTATTAGGTCTCCCCGAAGCCTCCTCTTCTTCAGGCTGAACAACCCCAGCTCCCTCAGCCTGTCCTCGGAGCAGAGGTGCTCCATCCCCCTGATCATCCTCATGGCCCTCCTGTTAATCATGTGCACAGCTTCTGAGGTCCTTGTGGGCATTGCATCAGTGAGGGGCTGCATCCTTATGGATAACTGGAACCCTGAATCTCCTGGTTGTGAGGCACTTTGGTATCATGCTCACTGGTATGAGGCAGTATCCACTTGACTGGGTGGCATAGAGGTTAATGACAGGCGTAAAGGATGAAGAATTTGCCTGAGAGTCACCAGGAGTTTTTCTGTCCCATCCTGTTTCCTCTGACTGCAAGTGGCAATTTCTATTTTCTCCCCCTGATTCTTTACCCTACATGTCTGAAATACTACTAAATTGTTTTATGCCATTCGTGAGTCTGGACAGATCTGGTCTTAGTATTTTAAGGTTCTCTACTGTCATCACTCTGACCCAAAATAGATAATGTCAGGAAACAAAAAAAAAATAAAAATCAATCTTCATCATCGTCAAACAGGATTTTATTTTAAGTAGTTTGCCACTGAACACCCTTCATGAAGGGTCACTAAGCAGTGTGTGTGAGGGAAAGTTTCCCTTTTACCTGGCTCACAATAATATCAAGCCCCAAATGGACTTTTGCAGCTGGGGGGAGTACAAGGGAGGGGAAAAAAATAACCCTTCCTAGATCTTGGTGTCTCCACCCATCATTTGGCTGCAGAAGCCCTAGTGGTTTGGGTTGCTGTGTGTATTTTTTAGGTTTGCTGCCTTAGGTTAAAGACAGATGCTTCCTGGTTGCTTTTTACCAGAGCTCACTATAAATGCTACCTGGGTTTTAAATGAAAACAGTGAATTTTCTTTTATAAATTGATTGCAGAAATTAGTCATAATTTAAAGGAGAAAAATTGCAAAGAGAAATAAATTTAAATGTTAAATATACTGTTTGGGATGTGAATTGATACCTTTAGCTGTCTAAGGAAATGCTGTAGTATTCTGAGCTATTTACAGCTACAGGTTCAGCTTGGCTGCCCTTTGCCTCCAAAGCAGTTTTTCAGAGCAAACAGTGCTTTCTTTGGTCCTTCCCTCAGGCTTTATTTATACCTGAAAGCTACTAGAAGGCAAACAAATTATCAACACAGGGCTACTTTCTGCACTGTCCCCCTCCCATTGTTTTCCTTCTTACCCATTAATGTTATTGAAACTCAATTCTGTTTGTCTTAGTTCATGCTCACGAATATCCAAGACACTGTTTTGATTTGTCTTCAGTTACCAGAAAAAATGTGTATTATCTTCACTTTTTTGTTAACCTTCCAGACATGGTAAAAAGCATTATCTGGCTCGTTCTCTCTCTGACCTCTTCCTTCTCTCTCAACATGAATTACCTTATGCCATTTTTTTCATGGCTCCATAGTAAATTTTATTACAGAAGATACTATATTGCAGCATTTCTGACTGTCCCATGGCTTGAATTATATTTCAGAGTTTCTGATATGTGGACAGCTGATTTGGCACTTATATGCTCCAGTTTTCTCCTCTGCCTGTGGTACTGAGGTACTGATTGTTTTGGTGTCTCCAAATTTGGGTGTATTACCACCCACAGTGCTGAGAGTCTGCTCTCTCCTGCCATTAAAGGTTGCGTGGCATAACTCCTACCAATGCATCTTTGTGCTGTGCTGCTGGCTGTGGCCTCTTCTGAAGCTCTGGCAAAATGCCCATCTGCCTCAGTTACCTAGGCTAATTCCCTGCTCAAAACAAATACATGGTCATCTTCCGTCATCTCTTGGCCTGACCATCCACCTGTCCATGGATGAGGGGTGCATGTTGCCCTCAACACCAAAACAGCGTGACCAGACTTCACCCAGAGCATCACCCACCTCTCAGCATCTCAGCTATGAGCAACCATGGCACCTATTTTCTCTCTTCACCCTTCTTCAGCAGAGAATCGTCCATTCCCTCTGAGGATTTCTTCAAAATTGCTAGTCTTAATCAAGTAGCAACTAAAAAGTTTACTTGCCAGGTAAATAAAAATCTGGCTAGCAACTACCCAGTGTGCCACAGCATGCCAGTATGCTTTTCTGTTCTGTATGTATACATTCCTGTCCCATATCTCTGATGGGCCTTTCCTCTGATCCAAGCAGTGGTTTCTTGCCTATCCTCCTTACCTTGAAGGTAACCCACGCTCCTTGTGGCAGTATTTCTGGCAGACTTAACACTGATCACAAGAAGTTCTACAACTTCCTCGTCTGTCCCCAGTGCTTCAGAGGCGTACTCTGGTACCCCTAGCTCAGCATCTCTTGCAGGTGAATAATTCCAGGCTACAAAACTTAAGATCTTAGTGTCACTTCCAATTAATTGATGGTTTTCAACAGTTTTTTGGAGGCACTGCACAGAAGACAGCTTCTCTGTATGATTTTCCTTGTGTAATTTCTACCTGACTGTTCTGGAGCCATAGGGGAGCAACTATTTATGATCTGCCTTTGACAGCCTTTGTTTTGCTCAAGTCTTTGTGGAAAAGTGCCAGAAGCTTTTTGTTCTGGACTAGTATTAAAGTATTCCTCTGACATGCAGAAGTTGCTTGCTCTTGGCAGTTGGGGAAGACTCATAGCTCTCAAATTCCCCTGTCCCTGTGCCCCCATATGTTTTTCTGCACAAACAAATACAGGAGGCGTCTTTTTAGCTAATCAAATAGACCTGGGGCTTTTCCCCAGCACGCTTGTGAGCACTGGTGGTTTTGGGGCATGCCTTGATAATGCCCTTGGAAAGAGAGGACACTGGGCCCTGCCATATGCCATGGAAATTTTGGTAGGAGTAGATTGTTTTGGGAATTGTTCAAGGCCAGGCTGGATGGGGCCTTGAGCAACCTGGCCTAGTGGGAGGTGTCCCTGTCCCATGTAGTTGGAACTAGATGAGCTTTAGGGTCCCTTCCAACCTAAACCATTCTATGATGTTGGGAGAGTAAGGTACTGAATATTCCAAGCAGACATTTAGATGCACTGGCAGCCTAAGGTGCAGGGTCTTCTGGTGTCTTTGCAGACCCATTGCTGTGAGTACCTCAAAGGGAGAAAATGCAGTTAGTCTCGTGCTCTGAAAATTGCTGGTGGTTAGGAGGACAAGTTGGCCAACTCTCATCTGTTGTATTTTATGCCCTGTGTATTATACTGAACAAATATTAGGGTGTTAGTGGCTTGTGTGTATCAGGAAGGGTCAGGGCTCGTGTGGCTTTCTCAGGACAGCGCTGTTTACTCCGTGTGAACATGACTGTGGGCTTTGGCTGGATCTTCTCCTCCCACTGTTGCCTGTTCCACTGTCTTTGCAGGCAGAGGCTGTGAGATGAGGTGGGTGCTATAATGAGATGGTGGTGAAGCCAATGAGGTGGAAGAGAGAGTATGGTAGGTGTGCTGCAAGGCTTGCTCCTCAACAGAAAATGCTGTGATAAACCCCTGCATAATACACGTGCTGTAGTAGCAATGCTGTTTGGGCTGATGTCGCAGGCTGCTGCTTAACACTCTGCCACCGAAACCAAACTGAAGTGTCAAATGTGTCTGGGTTGGGAAGGCAGACTCAAATGCTTTCTCTCTCAGTGCCTGTCTGACCTCCTGCCAGGCCAGCTCTTCTCACAGCCTCATTAATAGAATCGTAGAGTATCTTGAGTTGGAAGGGACCTATAAGGTCGAGTCCAACTCCCTGCTTCTCGCAGGACTACCTAAAACTAACCATATGATTAAGAACGTCGTCCAGGCACTCCCTGAACTCTTGGCAGGTGCCATGACCACTTCCCTGGGGAGCCTGTTCCAGTCATTGACCGACCACTCTCTCGATGAAGAACGGTACCCAGGAGGTGCCTTTCAGTCCGGAGTTCCTGGGGGACATTGGTACCTGTAGACGTGGTTAGCTTTCAGTGGCAGTGTTGAGCCAACAAACTAATCAACGCATCTCCAGTCTCTCAGCTCTTTTTTGTTCTCTTCACGGAGCATTCAGTCACCTTAACAGATAAAGGACAGCTTCCTTTTTACCATCAGGCAGGCAGGGCTGAAAAGGCTTACCTGTTAGAAGTAATTCAATAATGCTTGATGACTTATGTTAATTCTATTAATCTGCCTTTTTGGTAGTCAGACTTAGTAACTGCTCTACGTGTATTTTGATTCCAACGTCTGTGTTGTTCTACAGAGAGGTAGAGAGAATATTATAAAAATTTTCTTTCCTAATTTGTGTATCTCCACCTTGTCCAAAGACATCCTTTAGATGTTAGACAAAGAACCTGAGTTTACCTTCCAAATAGGTATAATTGCCCAGCTATAAGTATTTGTACAATTATCAAAGATCTAGAATTGTGCTATGGACCACTGTCCTAGATACCTAGGATATGACTAAACTGGATCGTGGAGCCTTATTCTGGTATATGCAAGCACTAGGTTAAGTCTAAGCATGCTTTTTGCATAAAAAGGTTTGTTATGTCATAATTTAAGTGCTATCCAAAGTCTGGGCAACTTACTGTGTAATACCAAAGATGCACAATTACACTGACTTTTCCCCCATTTTTTTTCGTGATCTCAAATGAAAATATGCTTACCTTTGTGTACCATTACAAGAACATAAAATATGGGAAGGTTTTATAAGCTTTTTCTTGAGGGAATTATCAGTTTAACTTGTTTGCAGATTTTGTTTAGTTATTTTTGAAGACACTTAGAGGTTACAGACTGGTAACAAGATTTGCTGGTTTTTCATCAGTAATTTTTTCATTTCAAATTCCTCTCAAGTATTTGCTTCTTGAATAAAGTTTCAGGTGGAACGCAATTCCTATACAGAGCTTGTTGTGTGATTGTGTAGCATAATCAAGCTATCGTCCAAGCAGGTGTTTTGTACCATGGTCCAGCAGATGTTCTGGTGGGAGGGCAGTTATTTATAACAAGCCAAATGTGACAGTACAGGAGGAAAAAAGGAAATGTCTTACGATTTTTTTCCACAATTGCCTAATATTCACTTTAGCATATGTGTATATGTGGTTGCTATTGATTCTAAAAACCTGGAGATTGCTTTCTAAATGTTGAGGTTTGCTAAATGTTTATAAATAATTATACTTCTTTTTCCCTCTTCTCTTCAGGAACTCGCAAAGTGAACCTCACATCCTGGCATCATGACAAAGGCCAGGCAAACTTATCCAATATGACATTCCATGATGGAAAACTAATTGTTAATCAAGACGGATTTTACTACCTTTATGCCAACATTTGTTTTAGACATCATGAAACTTCAGGAAACCTGACTAAAAGAGGGCTTCAGCTGATGGTATATATGATCAAGACAAACCTTAAAATAAGGCGCTCTGATGTGTTGATGAAGGGAGGAAGCACCAAATACTGGTCAGGGAATTCAGAATTTCATTTTTATTCTGTCAATGTTGGAGGGTTTTTTAAATTAAAATCTGGGGAAATGATAAGTATCCAGGTATCGAACCCATTGCTACTGGATTCATCACAAGAAGCAACTTATTTTGGGGCGTTTAAAGTAAGGGATTTAGATTGAAATTTTTTTAGTATGCTGAAAATTGTTTGGGCTTTTAGTGGTCCAGAAACAACTTGAAGCTAGAACTGAAAATCTTTTGCAACCCAATTGCATCTGTATAAGCCTTATATATCTAAAGACGCATTTTTTTTGCCCTGTGCTGACTCCAGCAGGAGTCCCACGAGTCCACAGAGGGAGAAGATTACATAGTTCTCCCAATTCTGTCTTATAGCAGTTTTACTTCATATGTCTCCGCTGCCTTCAGTAGAGTCATTATGACTTTTTCATT
The DNA here is from genome assembly GCA_033628505.1 of Tringa tobata. Taxonomy (NCBI): domain Eukaryota; kingdom Metazoa; phylum Chordata; class Aves; order Charadriiformes; family Scolopacidae; genus Tringa; species Tringa tobata. The sequence continues at coordinate 35,611,276 of JAHREE010000279.1, forward strand.
GGTGTAGTTGAAATCAGAGCAACTAATATTATTGAACTTCTGTTTCCAAGTTCTGCCCTGACTTTTTAACCCGTGCTGTTCTTACAGTTTTGGTGCAAATGTAGGGCAGGACAGAACTTGGTTCCCAACTTGCATTGTAGGGCTCAGTTTTGCTTGGGGTTGGGCGTTCTGACCCTGAGACAGCAAAGATTGTGAAAGTGTGACTAATCCCGTTGCACTTGATGTGGCTTTTCACATGCTTAATTAAGCCTCTTCTTGCTTTGCTGGATTAGGGTTGGAGAGCTCAGGCTGTGGCCGAAGTGAGTCACAGAAACACCTTAAGGGTTCAACTTCAGTTTTTACCTGGTTAAAAGGGCTGTTCCAGGAAGAAGGGAGTTCATCTGGCCTTGCAGTTCTAAAAGGTTAATTACAGGTCATTTTTATTATCATTGCACAGTTAATTGCAAATATAGACTGCCAAAATACGGTGTGCCTTAAAAGTATTACGTCGTGCCAGAACCTGCAAAGACATTTTTTAGACAAAAAGTATGTATTTTTATATTCTGTAATATCTAAAGTTATATTTCAGGTGTAATGTTTTGTGTTAAAAAAAAATGTAAATTATATTGTCCTATAGTATTTGATACAAAATATTTAAAATCTCTTGCTGTTTGTATATTTAATGTTTTAAACTGTTTTTAATGTACAGACATGTTAAACTGGTGCACTTTTTAATCCCAATGGGAAAAATTGCAGCTAAAAGAGGTTGTTTGCAATTAGCAAATGTAATATATATATCTTTGTTCTTTTTAACTTAATAGATTTCTGTTAAACTTGTCAGTATTATTGGGAGGGGGAGATAAATCACCAATGTCATGAATAATTACACCAGAATGCTGGTCACTGGGTGCCTTTCAAACCTGGAGGGTAATTGATATTACAAAGCTTGGCATTACCCAAAAAAGAAGTAAATAAAAAATTAGTATGTAATAAGCCACAGAAATGCATTAGGGGTATTTATAGTTACTGAACAGGCATATTTTCCTACAACAAAATCTGCAAGTTGTAAATTCTGCAGTTGAGTAATGACTTTTTTAGCTTAGTTTCCCCCAAAAAGTGAAGCTTATGTCATTGCATTGCCTGTCCTTGTCTCCCCTTCGAGCTTTTACGAGCTCTGCACGTTGCTGCCGGATTCGGCAGGTGAACGGCAGCGTTGAGATGCTCTTACAGGTTTTATGGGAACAGACAGCTGAGAACAGCTCAGCCTTTATACATTATTCGTCAGTGGCTGGCCACTGTTCGTAATTAGCCAACGAATTAATACGGGGAGGCTCCGAGCTAGCTGCAACCTGTGTTGTCGCTTGTATAGATGCTTGGCCCAAAGAAGTAGGTGGATGGAATCTGAGGGTGGGTATGGAGGACGTAGAATGGGGATGGGTGATCCCTTAGAGCACGTCTGGGCAAGGTTATTTTAGGAATGAGGGAGGTTTGAGGAGTGGTTGTTTGTCTGGGTGCTCTAAGGGTGACGTGGGGAAAACTCGCTCTTTAATGCGGTAGGAATCACAGGAGGCAAAAGACTCAAATCTGTAAGAATTGAGGCTTCATACCAAATCCTCAGGCTTTTTTTTTT